>MU183215.1:0-65869 GCA_016904865.1 Pissodes strobi | reverse complement strand
TAAAATATTACTATTAACTTCACGCAGGGCCCTCCGCTCGCTTTGCTCGCTTCGAGGCGCACCAAACGCAACTAACGCAATCTAACCCACATTTAAAAAAAGGAACAAACATAACTTTAAAAAAAAATAAGAAATATGTCTTGCCACCTACAGGAATCGAACTCGGGTCGTGCGTATTACAAGCACGATGTCTGATCACTGCACTAACATACCTGTTGAAAGCGATTCACTGGACCGTAAAGGAATGGGTAATTCTGTTACATTCGGCATGAATTACTGTTTAATTAACTTAAACTAAACTTGACTTCTTCTTCTTAATGCAAACCATTTTTTTTATATTACCCAAGTATGTGCTTTTAAAATTGAAAAAAACGCGGTAAAAATTGTAACACCCCCTGGCCTACAGAACACCAATCACAGCACCGCATTTTTTCTCCATTGCTATACTATACTATCTTAAAAAAAAACAAATTCTAGAGCACAGAATGTTCTGTGATATGGTTAATATATTATCAATGCAACGGCCAAGAAATTTGATGTTTTGCACAATTCGCGCGTTACTTATTAAAGACACAGATTGAGTATGCTCCAAGAGATAGGGAAAATCGTATGCTTCACGATCCACATAGTCAAATGGTTTTGTGAAATCACAGAACATTATTCCTGTAGACTCTCCGTCATTAAGTTTGATATACCGTTTTTTAAGAAACTAATCATATTTTGTTTGCTGTTTGAAAGCCATACTAAAACCTCCATAGAATGATCTGCTTCTTTAAAATACGTCATTTTAATAAGTTTTCAACTATTTTAAACTGTGTTGGGAGCAATGAAATAGGCGGCAAGCTTGAAGAAGAATCGCTTTTTTTAAAAAGGAATTACTCTAGCGAGCTTTAGACCAGACGGAAATGTTCCAGTCGAAAACGACTAGTTTGCCGAGGCAAATACCTTTATAGCAGAATCCGGGAGTTTCAAAAGAACTTTGGTTGATGAGTTATCCCATCATGAAGCAACCAATTTGGTACAAATTTATAATAATTTTGTAACTGTTTTCTGCAAATATTTTAAACTGAAAAACTAGGTATCCTGTATCAACAGGAAGAAGTCTTAGTACTATTCCTTGATAAAGCATCCAGAAGCAACCAGAAAAGTCGTGGCATAGTGGTGGCACAATTCCTCCATTTTCAATGGATCTGCTCTTTTGGTTTTTGACACAGCGACTATATCAGCATTACTAAGACGCATAAGGACACTGCTGCGCAACATTACTATATGTAAAAATTATTTGAAAAGTTAGCGAACTGAGGTAATGTGTTCATTATCTAAAAGATCTTTTCAAACTTTCTAACAAACTTCATGTGTTGGTTTTGTCTTTGGAAAAGTGATGTTAGGAACGAGTGAAATGCGACCTTCAGCTCCCACAGTGCGTCATCAGGGTAATGACACAATGAACGTTTAGGTTGACGAAATGAGATAACCAAAAGATGAAGCGTTAACATGGGCAGTGGTAGACTGCCGGGCGAAGTAGGAGTATGCGAGGCCACTTATGCCGATAGGTTTGTATCTAATTTAGTTATGTATTAGTATTTGTTGTCGGAAAATATCGTATATTTCCACTAAATTATATAAAATGCAGCTAAAATAAAACTTATTTAAAGTAACATCATATAATTAATTATTTTTACAGTATCCGAATCCATTATTATTATTACTTAAAAATATCATCTTAATCAATAGTTTTTAGAAAATAAAATTGAAAAGCGGAATAAGGAATTTTTGTTTCAACGCGATGTCAATTGATGGTAATTATCTTAGAGCTTTACTACTTTAAATTAAATATTGAATTATGACGTTGTTGGAAAATAACCTTTTCAATTTGCCATGGTCAAAAAAGCTTCCAAATGGTCTGGCCCCAAATTATTGAATTTTGCAGCCTGTTTAAAATAAATTTTGGTTTAAAAAATCACCTCTCCCAACCAACCTTAGGTAAAAATAGGATAAAATATATTGATAAATCTTTTGTAGATCATGATAAATTTGAAATAAATAGTTTTTGCAGGTTTTTCAGCTTAGTTATATTACTTTCTAGAACGATGTTTTCATAATATCTAAATTAAGAGTGGAATATTCACTATATACATTAATTAACTTGGATTTTTCAAAAAAATATGTATATGTGGGATTCATGTAGACGATGTGGAAATAACATTATAAATTCATATATTTTTTGTCCTACGGAGATTCCCCTAAATGACGTCGGTTTTTGCTGAATAACTTTTAAACTACTTGACGTAATTTAATATTTTTGAGTATGATGGATACTAGTAAGTCTGGTTGACATGGCCCCATTGAAACACATTTGACTTATTTAGTTTGCCAGGGATGGACTAGCTTTAACATAATAATGCTAATTTGCTTACATCCTGTATGATAAAGGCCCATCAATAATATTTTTTAAGAACTTAAACGTGAAACTTAAAAAAAGGTACTCTTTATCGATGTCGATAAAATGAACTGTTTTCGAATAAAAAATATTTTTGTTTAATAAGGTTTTTATTAAATAATTTTGTATGTCGGTTCAACATGAGCTCCTCCTAATCTTATGCATTCCCCAGCTACAAGAATTTAAGATTGTATGACCCTACACAATGCCCCAGCAGTTTTAAGTTTAGGCGGTCCAAAAATATTATTATTGGGCCTTTATAATACAGGACGCAACAAAAATTAGCGTTATTGTATCAAAGCTAGTCCGTCTCTGGCGGGCTAAATAAGCCCAGTGTGTTTCAAATGATCCATTTTAAGGAGACCTACCTGGTATCCATCGTATTCAAAAATTATTAAATTTTGCCACGTAGTTTAAAAGTTAGTCACGAAAAACCGATATCCAGCGGCGTCATTTAGAGACCGCTACCTCCGCAGGGGGTCCTGTAGGGAAAAAATTGATATGACCTTATAATGTTATTTTCACTTCGTCTATTTAAATAACAATATTTACGCCAATGTCAGTTGACGATAGAGTGTGCTCAAATTTACGATTGTTTTTCTTATTTTTCTTATTAGTTAGTGAATTAGTAGGTAATGGAATTTACGTTTACTGAATATGCCGACATGCATTTAATGTATGGACTTGCATCACCTTAGAAGTTAGAAGGCTTTACGAAGAACGATTTCCAATCGAAGATTCCTGTCTTCTGAGAGAGACAGGTATTACTTTTATTTAAAAGTAATAATTATGATGCCAACGTTTCACTCCTTTTTAATCCATATTTGGGTATTAACAAAAGGATATTTTTAAAGTACTCATTCTTAATACTTTATAATCCGTCATTTTTTGTTGTAAAGTGGCGTAAATAATTTTAGGAAAGTTTGACAAAGCCAGCTACAATTGTGAATATCAAATCAATCAATCGTGAAGGTGTTGAAGGAAACATCCTACATTTCGTAGAATCAGATCCTTCTACAAGTGTCCGAAAATAGGATGGCCAGTTTAATTGTCCAAAATCGGCGGTTTCTAGAATCCTTAGAGAGCAACAATTGCATCCATATCATCTTCAGAAAGTCCATGTCCTTCTTCCTGAATATTTTCTGCGAAGGATGGAATTTTCGAACTGGGTTTTAGATCGACACAGAAACGATCAAATTTTATGGGTTTGGTTCTCTTTACGGACGAAGCTCGATTTTCGAAAAACGGCATCATAAACTCCCATAATTTGCATTTATGGGCAGAAGAAAATACCCATGCTTCTATTGTGACGCATCATCAGCATCAGTATGAACCAATCAACGTGTGGGTTAGTCATTGGGCAACATTTTATTGGACTATTTGTATTTCCAAGAAGGTTAACTGGAGAACATTATTCGGAATTTCCTCACAACGTTTAGAAGATCTACCTTTGGCAGTACGACGTGAGATGTAGTTCATGCATGATGTGGTCTCGCCACATTTTAGTCTAGTAGTTCGAGAACACCTAAACCGTAACGATGAATAGGAAGAAGAGGACCAGTGGCTTGGACTCCTCTATCGATCTAAGCCCCTTAGATTTTTTTTGTGAGTACATTTAAAAACTCAAGTTTATGCCAATCCAATTAACAATAAGGAAAAGTTATTGGAAATGATTATTTTTTATTGTCGCGAAATAGAGACTAATGATGGAGCATTGTGGAGAGTCAAACAGTCTTCAATACTTAGAGCTTGGGAATGCATAATATTAGAAGCAGGTCATGTTGAACCGACATACAAAATTATTTAATAAAATTCATATTAAACAGAAATATTTGTTGTTCGAAAACAGTTCATTTTATCGACATCGATAAAGTGTACCTTTTTTTAAGTTTCAGGTTTAGTCTCTCCAAAAATATAATTGTTGTGCCTTTATTCATACAGAGCGCAAAAAATTTGCGTTATTCTGTTAAAGCTGGTCCGGCCCTGGTAAACTAAATAAGCCAAATGTATTTCAAAGGGTCCATTTTAAGGAGACTTCTCTAGTATTCATTATATTAAAAAAAAATTACACCAATTAGTTTAAAACCAATTCGGGAAAATCCGATTTCCAGCGGCATTACTTAGGGGCCCATACCTCCGTAGGGAAGGCCTGTAGGAAAAAAATTGATATGAACTTATAATATCATTTTCACTTCGTCTATATGATTTCGGGATATTGCCCACATATTCTGGGACACCCTGTATAACAGAAGGATCTAGGCTTGTTAAGGGGATTATCAAACAGTGATCAGGTTAATGGGCTTTACATTGAAAAAAAGAGCTATAATAATCAAAGTGCGTATTCTAATAATGTCACTAAATAGAGCGTAGACTGTCCGGGGTCGTTTGGCCATCTAAAAGCATGTGTGCTCTTCAACCCAGGTAGATCTTTTGGGCGACACCTACTCTAATAGCAAACAAGATCCACAAAGTTTTTGATGTGTAAACATCTTAAGCGGCGGTATGAGGGTAAATCTCGGGAAAACGGACGGAAGTGGTAAAACCCGGATGTGACATCATAACCATGCGCAGTCTACTTCAGCACTTTCTTGGAAAATGACTAACGAATAAAGACAGCTTGCAAAATACATTCCCGACTTGTCGGAAGGCATCGGGTGTTTTCGTTAGATTGCGTTGTGTGTCTTTACGATGCAATGAATTGCTTACAAATGATCTGGTGGTTCAGTAGTTAAGATGCTAGACCTCTGGTTCGGCGGCCTGGGTTCGATTCCCGATGGTGTTTTTTTATTTTCTTGAAGTTATATTTGTTAAAAGTTTTTTCTTGATTTTGGGCATGTCTTGGGTTAATTTGGTTGGTTTTTGTTCGTTGCGCCTCTGTAGCGAGCGAAGCGAGCGGACGGCGATACGTGAAGTGAAATAGTAAATATTCTAATGCAAGCATTACAAATGTAAACATTAAACCACGCACGTCAGGCTGTCTGCAACCGTTGTATAAAACGTACTAGTACTAGCAGACTCGCTCAATTTTTTTTTTATAAAGCTTAGTATATTCCTTAGGACCATACAGCCAAATTCGTTTGGTGCGATATCTGCTTCGAGACAGCATATGTCACTTGCACAAAATGTGTCTGCTAGTCTCATCGTCTTCATTGCCGTCAGCTTTGACCATGTTTTTTAGAACATGGTCAAAGACACTGGGGCAGTGTCCAGTGAAAATACCCGTGATAAGTTTTCACTCATGCTTTTGCAGCAAAAGGAGTTTTAGGCATTCTTTTCCCAGTAATGAAAAAAGTTATTTGCTAGCATTTGGTTCGATGTATTGGGCCATTTGCCATTTCCTACGTTTTTAAGTCCGTCACCATGTGGCTCTTATTGACGCCACGGAATAGTTCGGCCCACTTTGTTTGTCACTAAATGCTTATGTGTGGGATATATTCAGAAATACTTCAGGGCGTGATCAGGTGGAATACCGTTTCGAGCTATAAGATGGCTCTAGGATTGTGCCTGACATTGGCCGCACCTGTAACATTTAATACCCACTGCTTTAGTGAGAGCTCTTTGCTGAATATTGGTGGTAATACGCAAGGGGCTCCCCTTGGGAAGGTTGTGACGAATCTCTTTTTAATGCAAGTGAAATGTGAAAGTTTGCAAATTGCTGGTAAAGTGCTCTAAATCCTCAGATGCTTTCGATGAATACCATGTAATTTATTGAGAAAGGTTGCTCAATTTATGCCAGAATAATTTTTACCCATTACCCATGATTATTAAAGAAAATCCATAACATATAGAGGATAGTAGGGATGATATTTCTAGAATCAGGTCAGTAACTGTACCATTGGCGTTTTAATGATAGGATCACACTTTTCTTGAGTAACAGTTCCTTTTCCTCTGCCCAGCATGGGTTTCTGAAAATCAGTTTACGCAGATGCCTTTATCTAGTCTATAATTTCAAATTGATGTCTTGGCATCTATTTTGTTTTGAGTAAAGCTTTTGATCTGAACCACAAGTTAATGCCACAAAAACTTGAAGAATCAGATATAAGGCACACCCCTTATATCTGATTCTTCTGGATTCGATAGAGTCAGAGAGTACGCATTAAGAATGTAAAGTTTAAAAGACCGATAATATTCAACTTTTAAGTTTGGGTTAGTTATTTGGATGGAAACTTTTCAAATCCTTATGATATTTGGTGGGTGAATCTATTTTGAACTCAGTTTTATAACTCTCTCCATTAATACGTAAAAAAAAAAATATTGAAAATTTTTGCATGGCATCTGCAAAAAATTTATGACTAAAATTTTTATCCTGAAATTTGATTTATCATCTCGAGATTAGTGGTTTGGTTCTTTGGGTATAACAAAATACAAATTCCTTAGTTTAACGATTGATCCACTGTTGAAACCGATTAAGCAATTTTACAACATTTTATTGGGTAATATGAATCACCGGTGAGGCAGCAAATGGTTCCTTAAATTTGTGATGGAGCAGCATCCGATTTAACCAATATCCATCGAAGTTTTTAGTCATTGATTCGATGGAAATTGGAAAAACCAATCTTCATCAAGTTTTTAAGTCATTGGATAGTAGATTGATGGTGAAGAATGTAAACATGTAATCAACTATTCCCCTTTTGCACTCTATTTCTTATTTGAGTGACTCAGTGATTAGTTCGTTACCATATTATAAATTTTACGATTGTTATTTGTATTCCTTCTGATCTGACTGGTTTTACACATCAAAAAATGAAAAATCGTTCGAATCAATCAATCAAACCAAAACGTTCATGTTTTTTATTCCTTCAACCATGAATTCACCGGTTGCTTACACGGCTACACACCGATAAATAAAATTGAAGATCTATGTGATATAATTTCTTTTCCGCACTTAAAGTTAAATAAATATCTTAATAATAGGTCCTGTGTGTATATGTGTGTGTCATATTTGCTCTAATACTCTACTGTGACATAAATGATTAGAAGTAAGAGCTACTTGAGCAGTGGCGTAACTAGAAATTTCGACCCCCCCTCCTACGGCAAATTTTTTTTGGGCCCCTCTGGGCGGCGGCCCCCCGCATTGCGGGGGCTGGCGGGAGTGTAGTTACGTCACTGCGCTTGAGCCTGTTTTAGATACAGGTCTAAAACGTTCAGTTCTGTATAAATATTTTTCCAGATTAAGATACATTACCGATATGCACGTCTATGTGGTACCTACTCTCCCCTACGTAGGTAATCCATTTATTATTTTAATTATGTAACTTGATCGGTGCAACACGTCGGGAAATTAATAATATTACCATCTTGCATGGATAATATCTGAAAAACATAGAGAGGCGTTTGAAAAAGTTATAATGGAATCTATGTAGAAGATTAGTAAAATAAATATCTCTTACGGACTAATGATATTGCATTTAAAAGTGGCCTCATCTATCAAATGTGGTATCATTAGACACTTAGCACTAGCAATTTCAATAAATATCCTGATACTTTGATGTACACCTACCAATATCCAAGTTATTTATTACCTTTTTATCATGTACACCCATAAGTAATTCAAATTTATACCGGGGACCAAACTAGTTCCAATGCATGCCTGCCAGCTTCGGCACTATTTTTTATATGAAAATCCCTCAATTTGCATATTTTGATAATAATTTGTCATTCAGATTATTACACAATTCGAATTCTTTGCTAGATAAGTTTCACACGATAAACGTATTACCTTTCCGATAATGATATAAATCAAGAAGTTCAATAATTATGACAATATTAAATTAAATTAACTTTAAAAACACCGATTTAGAACTTTTCAGTTCATCGGAAACACTTGCCATGTCTGTACAACATTTTTAAAAGCATACGGTGTTCCATATTTCTTTTATATTTTAAATTTATTGAATCGTGACGTCCGAGTTCCTTCAAATTTGAAACAGTTCATTGAAGTATTTACCTAAGAAAGTTAATATTGTATTAAAACGCTATATTTCGTCGAATTTTAGATGAAGTGATAAGCAAGCCTTAATCTAATGAGAACAAGGAAACACTCCTTCAATCTTTCACAAGTGAGTTATTACAGGAAGCGAGGTTTGCAAGAAAATTGACTTTGCCCCAACATTAACCTTTTATTTTCAATGAAAGGCGCGACATCATACTTGTTAAATTTAATCACCACTTTTCTGTTGGTGTATATTTCTAACCTTGTATTGTGGGACGATTTTAATTTTTGATGTTCCTACATATACAGAGTGACAATTTGAGAACTTGCAAACACTATATTTTCTACAGTAAATGAGATATCAAAAAACTTAAAATACCCTTTCTACGAAAACGCAGGGGAATAAAAATGAGGTATTTTACGGACCTCCCTCTGAAGCACTGCCCCTATCGACTTTAATATCTTAAATGGCACTACCACACTTGAGATATTTCTCTGGAAAGTTTATCAAAAATGCATTTCGGCGATACCAAAATTAAGGAGATTTAGGTACGAAATTTTGATAAAATGTTTAAAACTGGGTTTTGCAAAATTTAGCAAGAAAAATTAGAAAATCGTATGTGCTGAAAAAGGATCAGAAGCCTAAATTAAAACACTGTTAGTGTTAAAATTATTTTTTTTTGTAGTGGCGCCTATTCTTGTTCTTTGCTTTTCTGTAAAACCTTCAAAAAATTTGCATCTTTTATATCATTTAAAATCTAATTTAACAATAAGTAACTGTTGCCATCAATTGTGTGTATTTTTTTCTAAACTATTTTATTTCACAAATGGTGTACTCTACAAAAATGATGGTCAGGGTATGTGCTATTTGAGAACCGTCATTATTTTAATGAAAGACATCCTGACAACGACGCGACGTCTACATAAAAGATTTAGTTTCAAAATTTTAGGAAACTTGATCCATTGGTAATAAAAAAACAACAACCTAGAGTTTTAGATGAAGATATACAGATTGAAGTTATTGGTGAAATTTCTACAAGTCGAAAGACGTCAACACGTCATTTAGCAGCAGTTAGCGGCGTATCCAGAGAATCTGTTGGGAAGGTTGGGAAAGTAATGAAATGTCATAAATTTTATCCTCGCAGATTTCTTTACACTGACAATTTAAAATGATCAATTTATTTTCAAATATGTTTTGCAAATTTTTGTTGGCTTAACTTCGCTTTACACCGGAAACGCTTTGAACTTATTCACAACGCAAACGGCAATGAAAACTCACTACCAACCTAACAATATTTTAGAATTTTAAGGTTTTGTTTTTATTTATATTAGTTATATATTCCATCACTAAAATATTTATTAATACTTCTGTTTTGTATGGTAAAGTTACCAAAACAGAAGAAGAGCTGCAGCCTTAGCCCTAATTATTGTTGCTAGCAGTTTTTTGATGGAACGACCTGAAAAAAAAGCAAAGAAAAAATGCAGGATTAAAATTGGTCAACAAGGAGTTTCAACGAGATCTTGAACAGTTTAAGCAATTTTTACGTATGACAGAACAAAGTTTTAATAAATTACTTGTTCGCTTAAAAACATGACTGGAAAAATCAAATACCTACTAAATTCAGGGATGCGATCAGCGGAAGGAATAAATTAATTGTAACTTAGAGATTCCTGCAACTGGTGAAACCTATCGAAGTTTAATGTATATATTTAGAATATGTGATTCAACTATTTCCTTTTTTATACCTGAAGTTTGTATAGCAATAGCAATATATGATACATTCAGAGATGAATTCTGAAAGGTACAAGTTGAATTTCAACAATAATTTAAATCTTTTAAAACGTTTTCATTTTTCAGACACCAACCACGGCGCTGACTAACTTAATACAGCACAAGATTGGAACTAATGTAATCCCTAATGTTATCGGTGCACTTGACGGAAAACACATTGTTTTTAGGGCTCCCATGGTTGACGGATGAATATACTATAATAATTATAAACACACTCACAGTATTGTGCTACTTACCATAGTAGATGCTAACTATAATTTTAGTTATGTAGATGTGGGGGTTTTTGATGGTCAGATATATAGATAATCAACATTAGAAACAGCTATAGTAAAAAACTATTTAAATATAACTGAGGATAAAAGTTTACCTAGAAGAAATAAGCTAGTTCCATATGTCATTTTAGCTGATGCCGCTTTTCCTCTCAGTGAACCTATTATGAAGCCATACCCCTTTAGAGATATGCCTGATGAAGATTTAATTATAGACTGAGTCGTGGTAGGCCAGTAGTAGAGAATGCTTTTGGGATTCTGGCTAACCGTTTTAGAATTTTCTTAACAGCAATAAATTTAAGTGCTCAAAAAGTTCAAGTTATAACTTTGGCAGCTTGTATCCCTCATAATTTTTTGAGGGCTGAGAAGCCAAGCATGATATAGGATGAAGATATTGATAATTCATGTTTTCAAATGGGGTTTATCTCAACAAAGCGGCAACCGAGCTAAAGAGGCATGCCTATCAGTTCGAGAAGAATTTAAACAATATTTTATGAATGAAGGTACCGTACCTTGGCAATATGATAAGGTTGTCATTAACAACCAGGAAAAAGTTTAGCCGAAACAGAAGCCATTGAAAGTTCAAAGCAAAAATTTTGGCCACGAAAAACAAAAGAAAATAGGGAGAACCTTCAAATTCACAAACAAAGAGAGATAAAATAAAAGAACAGCAAATTGCGTCGTATGATTCATCGGATTCAAGCGAGGCTGAGAACATGTCTCTTTGCAATACCTACAGACAGCGACAACAATACAGAAGATTTTTGAGATCTAATCTTGACCAGAAAAGAGGAGGCAAGCCAGACAGACAATAGAACACAAGAAAAACAAACTGTGTACGACTTATCTAGTCCAAGCGAGGATAAGAACATGTCTCTTTGTTACTTGGCAGACTTTTCAGGTATAATTCCTGCGAGAAAGGAGGAGACGGAAAAAATGAGAAAATTTGGTAAAAATATTGATCAAAACCCCAATATAGGTACAACTGACAATGAATCTAAATTAATTCCACCAGAGTTGGCCCGAGCCAAGAGTTGGAGTCTCTCATCTGTCACACTGTACAACTCAAGTACAATGAGGGAACCAAAAAGCATACACGAAAATTTTTATTGCCAAAGTAATTAGAAAAGGAAATGTTTTTGGAAAACCTTTTAAGAAATTACAAACCGTCCCCAAATGTAGATGTATTTCCAGTGCTTACAGGGTGTTTCTTCCCAAGGTGCAAGTTAAAGAGAAGAAAGAGTTTATTTCTTGCAGCAGGGATATGTTCGAATTTAAGTAGTTAATTTTATAGGATGTGTTCAATATGTTTGTATTACATTTAGGCAACGTCTAGCGCGGTTATTATACCAGGTAGAAGAAAACTTTAAATTCAAAAGTTGTAGGTATCACCCTAAATCCCCAGAAAATGTTCTACAATATTATACAGGTATATCGCAAAGTTGATAAAAAAACACAAACATGGTAGTAAATCTATGTATATTCAATCAAAAATTAATAGATCTTTTTTTTTCTGAACTCAAAAATATATAATGTGTTGACATTTGGTTTAGCCGCTTTCGAAATATTTGTATTGTTTAATTAAATTGTAGTTATCATTTTTATTAACGAAATAATTTATAATTAACATATTATTAGTATAATTATAACATATTATTAATACATTTATTTATTTTCAATAAAAAAATTTACGAAATTTTTTTTATAAAATAATTTATGAAACTTCATAGTTTTTAAAATGCAAATATTTCGAAAACGGCTAAACCAAATGTCAACATATTATATATCTTTGAATTCAGAATAAAAAAAATCTATTAATTTTTGTTTTAATATGCAGGGTGTTCCATTAAAAATTTACCATATTTGTATTTTTTTTATCAACTTTGCGATAGCTCTGTATTATATTTTAGAACATTTTCTGGCGATTTAAGATTATCCCTACAATTTTTGTTTTAAAAGTTTTTTGCACCTCGTACAATACCCGCGCTAAGCCCTGTCTAAATATAAGGAATGACTCTGTACAAGTACAACATAATATGTACATTAAATTATTTTTTTAAAAAAATTCTACATACATATTCTTTGGTGATAATCTAGTCTAGCATAACGTTTTGCTTCATATTCTATGATTTTTTTTAATCAATCGGTGGAACTAAAACTACACAACCTCACCCAACTTTTGGTACAGACTCTATTTTTGTTTAATAACTAGTATTAAATATACGTGTTCTTGAAGTTGTAAATTCTCCCAAGTATGGGGACAAGACTGTACAGATTCCATGACTTCCACTCTGTTTTTAATAATTCCGTTAATAATGGCAATATGAGCATAATTATTGTCATAAATATTATTCAGTGGTTACACTTAAATCAAATTGTATTTTTCGTGATTATTCATACAACTTTAAAATATTGATGCCTGTTTTTGAGCAGAACGGATCCTTCTGCCCTAATGGATTTTATATATTGAATTAACGGGAGTTTATTGTATCTTTTCAATGAATATTGAATGGGGAACCAGGGGAATTTAAAATTACATGCAGCAGTTCAGCAAATCTTGATAAGGTATCGAAATTTTTCATGCTTTCTTGGGCCCTACAAAGTGATTTAGATCTTTTGCCGTTCTGACGTTTTAATAATATTCATCATATTTGAGAATCACAAATTGAAGTGCTTTTATCACATCATATAAATACTCGGCTTTTCCAATCCCGTAAATTTTTGCTTGCAAAAATATTGTCATGCATGGTTTTTAAATAACTTTTTAGATCTTGTCTAATTATACAGGGTGTTACTTAATGATATGTCATAACTTCAAGGGCGCATTCCTGGACCTATTTTAGGTAGAAAAGTTCATATAAACAAGTGTCCTAAAATGTCTGGTTTTTAAGATACAGGGTGTCAATCTTTTTTTAAAAAATCGGATTTTTATTAATATTTCAAAGATCCTTTTGACGATTTTGTTGAAATTTGGCAGTGTTGTTTTTAGTGATAAGGAGCTTATTTTTCCCTAATTAGATAATAATTATTAAATTCAGTGGCGTCCCGGGGGGCATCTTCACGACTATTATTGACAGAAAAAGTGTACGCCACTGACTTTTTTTCTAATTTTATTATTTTTTCGGATTAGACAACTAAGAACAAAACTTTCTTGTCTCTTGACTTCTTTCTCCATTTTGCTTCGTTTTCAAGAAAAAAAATAATAAACATTTAGGTACATAATCAGCATCTCGAAAAATTATTGATGAAATAAAATCAAGTTAACTTTGCTCTCTGCTAGCGACAGTTGTTTTGTTGTCATAAACATTATGGGTTTCACATTGAATGACAGCTTGTTTTTACTTTCTGCTCTAGTTTATTCTTTCCTTGTTAGTTGTGCTAACAATAAAAATAGTAAACTATTCTAATTTACAGATGACACAAATGCATTTCCTTTATGGTCTTGCTAATGGTAATTCCATGGAGGCCCGGCGACTCTATCAAGAGAGTTAGCCTGATCGTGCTCTTCCAGATAGAAGAATATTTATAAACATTCATCGTCGTCTGACTGAATGTGGCAGTTTTAAACCTAAAAGCTTCGAGGGAAGACCTCGTACAATTAGAACCCCGGCAATTGTGGAAGCTGTTCTACTTGGCATTGGTATCATAGACGACTATTTAATTGGACCATTTTCTTTTTACCAGGACGCCTTGACGGACAGATTTACAGTGATTTTCTTCAAAATGATTTGCCTTTACTTCTTGAAGATGTTCCTCTTCAGTTACGGCAACAAAATTGGTTTATGCATGATGGTGCTCCAGCCCACTTTAGCATATTGGCTCGTGAATATTTAAACAGAGTCTACCGAAATCGTTGGATAGGTCTGGAGGACCACAATTCTGGCCACTTAGATCGCCTGACTTGAATAGTTTAGGTTTTTATTTGTGGAGGCACCTAAAAACGTTAGTTTATAGTACAGCAATTGAGTCATTAGAACAGCTAAGAAATAAAATTATTAATGGATGTGAAACTATACGTAACACGTATGGAATTTTTGAAGGAGTTAGAGAATCGATGAGAAGAAGAGCAGAAGCCTGTATACGAGCGAGAGGTGGTCATTCATTCAACATTTTTTTGTAAATACTTTGTTTATTTTTATTGCTTATGGTTTGTTAGATTGTAAAAAATTACTTCAAAATAAATGTTCTATAAGTTACGTGAATTAATTCTGTGGTGATGCTATAAACTGGTTTTAATTTTTTTCTTGAAAACGAAGCAAGATGGGGAAAAAAGTCAAGAGACAAGAAAGTTTTACTCTTAGTTGCCTAATCCGAAAAAATAATAAAATTAGAAAAAAAGTTAGTGGCG
The DNA here is from genome assembly GCA_016904865.1 of Pissodes strobi. Lineage (NCBI taxonomy): Eukaryota > Metazoa > Arthropoda > Insecta > Coleoptera > Curculionidae > Pissodes > Pissodes strobi. The sequence continues at coordinate 51,088 of MU183215.1, read as the reverse complement.
TACACTTTTTCTGTCAATAATAGTCGTGAAGATGCCCCCCGGGACGCCACTGAATTTAGTAATTATTATCTAATTAGGGAAAAATAAGCTCCTTATCACTAAAAACAGCACTGCCAAATTTCAACAAAATCGGCAAAAGGATCTTTGAAATATTAATAAAAATCCGATTTTTTTTAAAAAGATTGACCCCTGTATCTTAAAAACCAGACATTTTAGGACACATGTTTATATGAACTTTTCTACCTAAAATAGGTCCAGGAATGCGCCCTTAAAGTTATGACATATCATTAAGTAACACCCTGTATAAACAATTTAAACTATATGTTTTTTAAATAATTTAATAATTTAATTTGTTAAAATAACGTAACCCGTAAATATTACAGATTATTATTATTTCGAATTATTACAGAAAATTGCACCAAATCTCAAAAGATTTTTTTCAAATATCATTGAGGAGCTTGCATATGGTCAGATTATCAAGTATCTTACAGGGCATTAAATAATTCCTATCTTTCAACCAGGTTTTACCACGGCCCATCTCAAAATAGCAAATTGTTTCGCTCAATCTTTCCACCAGGTTCTCACAAAATTACTGGTACTTTTGGACTCCAGCAAAGCATTCGATTCAATAGAGCACGATCTACTCAATGAAACAAATTAAAATAGTATGGCCTTGGTGATGGGTCTATGGCATGGTTCAGGTGATGCTAACTTCCGAATACCAACCGGATACCTAAGAACTTTCACTGAAGAGTTGTTTTAAAATATTTGATTAATTTGGACAGCAATTTATTTAATGAGTTTATAGGGGGTCCTAGAAGTTATACAATAAGAAATTTTTCAAGGTGACAAATTTTGTAAACGGGACACCTTATAAACTTGTTACCATATTTAACGTATCAACCCCTAAACTTAAAATTATTTTTTCAAGTTGGCGCGTTCAGCACCCTTTTTTTCTGCGTAGTGAATAATACTAATCAGTTACGCGTGACGCGTCAGGTTTGGCTATGTAACGCACATTCCGGTAAAGTTGGGACTTCAGATGATAGAAAGTAACAATCAGGCACGTTGACTTCAGTACACTTTTTTCAGCGTTGTGAATGAAACTGGGCTGTCGTCGGGTGGAAACAAGTGACCCACGGCGATCGCTCATTTAGGTGAAATCAAGTTCATTTTTCTTGAAAACGGCTGCGCCTGCATGTTTTTCGCAACACTTGGAGGCCGTCGACGGTCAATTGTTTTTTTGCGATCCATTTTTCAGTTTCCGAGTTATTACGTTAAATATGCGTTTTTTTCTAAATTTTGCATTTTACATGATAACTGTCCAAAAAATGTATTACTTTTGATGACATTCTTGGTACACGTAGTTTTTGACGGTCTGCAATCTAGGAATCGGAAAGGGCTAGAATTTTCTTTCGGCTCGTAAATTTTTGAAAAAGGTGTGTCAGTTGGTTTTAGCGCCGAAAAACTCTATAAATACTTTTCTGTCTTGAAAATATTGGGTAAATAAACTCTGAAGGAAAGAATGTAAAAACTACGATTTATAGGTGAAAGAAATGAACATTTTTATTATTTTTCTTGAAAAATTATCTTTTTACAGAAAAAATCGATTACTTGCCGAGAATCTACGTGAAAAATTGTTCAAGCAAGTTCTTTAGAAATGATGATGCCTTTTATACAGTGTGAGCTAGTGGATTTTTAAGTTTTCGTTATTTCTAGTTTTAACACTGTGTATCACCACATAATATTTTATTACTGAAAAACCGAAAAATCTAGAGCAAATTCTCGCCTTTTGAAGCTTTCACATCTGTCGTAAGGCTTAAGCATACCCCGTTTATTTTTAATAGTGTTACGTCCAAATTGTGCTTTTTAAATATTGTGAAGGGGATTTTGTTCAAAGTCAAAGTGCAAAAATTAAAAACCGTCCGTACCACAATATTTACAGTACTACCACTATTTTTAGAGAGAGCTCTTTCTTAATAATTAATCAATTAGTTAATTTTTTAGTAAACGCATAGCCACATGGTAAATATATTTTGTTTTACCATTGAGTATGTTTGTTCTGTACATATTTGCACATACTGGGGCTCCTGCCTTTAGGTGCAATCCAGAAATATATTTTATATGTGTTCACTTCTGTTGTGCGATTATAAGAACACCCTGTTTTTTTTTAATAGTTATGTCAAAATTGTAACATTGAAGAGCTGTAGAAACTAAACGGTTTAACTTCAGAATTGTTAAATATTCTGAAGGGCTGAAGAAGCTAAACGGTGTGACTTCAGATCAAATGGCTTGTAATTTCCGGTTTTAACTTTCGATAGTCTATGAATATACTCGTCTACCTTCGGTCAGTTTCTATTAAAGCAAAAAAGTAGAAGGAATTTAGTACAAAGCCAAATCGCATAGTTTCTGCGCCTTTAAAAATGTCGAGAATGGCAGTTTTCGCCTACGGTAATTAAGATATCATTGGTATGTTTATTCGGTAAATATTTTTTATGCATGGGCTCCTGACTCCTGCGCATATCTTTTTGAAGTGAAACTTTTTAACGCGCGCCGGGAGTAAAATTTGAAGGGCGCGACACGACGAGAGGCCGCGCTGGCAGGCCGTGGCAGCGTGACGAAAAACGGTCACGATATTTTATTGTGATATCTTTGTTAGTTTACAAGCAAAAAATATGGGATTTGCTCTATTACCTTGTCAAGACATAAGCGAAACTTTTGTTATCATATAGGCCTTCCTTCATTCCTTCCTTCATTTTCTTTTATAGCAAAAGAGATGGCATTATAGCAAAAGAGATGGCATGTGGGGCACAGCTGGAGGCAAATATGTGGTTTGACACTAACAAACTATCATTTATTATTATATGGGATTTGCTCTATTATCTTGTCAAGACATAAGCGAGACTTTTATGAAGAATATCTTTTTTTTTCATTTAGGCCTTCTCTTTTTGTTAATTGAGTGGTATATTTGAAAAAACTACTTTTTAACCATATCCGTTACGATATGTATAAGGCTAGGGCATTTAAGTTTAAGAAGTTTCACTTCAGATAATATGCGCACATAGTGCACACGCTTTTTTATTTACACCAAATATAGATAATAAATTTCTAATGAAAATCAAAATCTTAAGCATTAATACGATAATTCAAAATGAAAAGAGAATAAGTATTCCTAATCTACCCATTAACATAACGTAGGCAAAAATATCACAAAGTAATCTTTAAGTCTTTTTTAAATTCCTAAATTTTCGAATCAAAAATAATTATTTGCTGAGCTTAACTATTAGCCTTGCAAACTAAACGAGAAATGGGCACTTTAATACGACCGCGACAGTTAGAAGAATGGAATGGCATAAAGAAACTAAAGGTCTATCTTGAGAGGGGATCCTCAACAGAATTAGGGGTAACAATTGAGTTGAAAACAACGGCAACTTTAATAACCCTATGTAGAAAGCACATATCAATTAAATTTCTCCTTTACTCTGCTTCTAACCCATTCTTGTTCATATGCCTCTCTCCGATAACCAGATCAGAAAGCTGCAATCATTTAAATTTATTTTGAACTCTTTCTATCTGCTGAACCTAGCAATTGTATTAAGGAGAGCAAACAACTGAGCAGTATTCCAGAATGGTTTGATAAGAGAACAATACAGCCTGCTAAAGGGGAACACTGAAAAATCAACCCAAACTAGGTACCTTGACAAAGATCAGATATTTCAGTTCTAACATTGAGCGGTATGTGGTCAACTGAGTGCATAAAGTTAATCTTGTTATAACACTTTTTTATATTCAAAGTCATTTTGTTCTCCTCACACTTCATTAAAAAATACATAAACTTCCTGAAAACAAATAGCACCCACCAGAGACTTAATCTCCTTAAAGAGCTTCACACTCTCAGCAAATCGTAAAGCATCACTATTTATTTCTCAACTGAGCCAAAGCTCCAGCAAAATAGTAGAGCCACAGTGAAAACCCTGTGATGCTCCAGAAGAAACTTCGTTCTCGACGGAAATAAACCCTCCAATTTTCACCATTCCAGTTGCAGTATCATACATAAACGAAGAGATGACAAATACCCAAAGCATTAAGCTTACTTCGAAGGAATTCATAATTGACTCGACTAAACTCCGTAGAAAAATCCGTATATACCTAGTTAACCTGAGAGCCGCTTTCCAAGCTATTAAAAATGTAGATAGTGAATCAACCCTTTATAATACAGAACTATTCTGGATTATATATATTTCTAATAATCCATGACAATTTTTTTACTTACTAAGAAGTAATATAGTTTAGGTGTATCTCTGACTGATTACAAATTGCACCGTAATTGGTAACTTCCTCTCTATCGCCAAATTTGTAAATTGATTATAAAAAGCTCTCTAACCAAACTTTGAAAAGTGTCTCGTGTCCAAAGATTTGTTAAAAATAACTGAAATGGGTAAAATCAAGACATAAAAACATTTTTTCTGAAAAGAACGGGCATCTTATTAGACCTATCTCTACAGCCCTTTATGGATTCGAAAGCCACTTCTAAAAAAACTAAATTTTGCTCGTATTTACCGAGTTATCAAACTGGAAAGATGGTAGCTCACCCATCACATCTTGAGAATATACAGTAGAAAAATACCCAGCAAACAGATTAGGGCCACTTTCTGGGCTATCGCCAATTTTACTACCGTTGGACAGTCTCTGAGGAAGATCATAACAATTCTTTTTACTTTTAATATATGACCATAAATATCGTGGATTGTCAGACAAGTTATTCTCAATTTTATTTATATGTTGTTCACAGCAAGTTCTACGCAGAGCCTTGCATTGAACATTGAACCCTTTAGTTTGAAAAATGGACATTGTCCACCTAAGAATTGCTCTCTTTAAATTGAATTAACTGAAAGTAATTTATTATAGGGCCTGTAAAAAGAGCTTCTTTTTTTCATTTCAAAATTAATAATTCTAAATTGAACATTCTCTAAAATATGACAAAGTGCGGTTCCTTTGTACACTAGTTTATTCAATGATTTTTTTATGGGAAAAGCAGAGGGTAAGGGGGCAACGGTACAATATCAGAATAGAAACCTTCAATCAGTTTTATAGCGGTGTAATCAGTAATTAAATCGAGGTTGCGTTATTTTTATCGGTAGAAGCTATAAAGTACATAAAAAATAGTTCTAATAAACAAAACGAAATCAGAGGCCTTTTAATTTTTATAGCCGTATTGATGAAAGATTACTTATTTGAGCGAGTGTTTTACTGTTTACCCCCTTACATAGGTACATATATCATTGATAGGCCCAATCGGCTGCTTTGAAACACAATTTGACATAAAGTACCAAAATTTTTATTGTTTTAGGTTGATAAATGGCTCTTAGAGAGTGTCCCGGCTCGATATTAAATAATCAATTTAGGTAAATGACTGATTAAAAAAAATTCCAGACATATCCACTCATTCTAAATTTATTTTAATTTAGTGGGAACAAATACTAAATTATTAGTACAATACCGAAATAGAATTTTTGCACTCCACGTTAACATGGTTAGCGAAACGCGAGTCCAGTGTAAAAATTCTGTTTCGGTGTTATGGATAAAAATGTGTAGTAGTGCATTTTTCCGAAGGTTCCGAACCCCTGTCCGATATTTTCGATAAAATCCAAATGCAAAATTGCTTCACGCAAATTATGCCGTATTTTTTCGGACCAAATTTTTCTAAATATCAAGCACCTATGTCTAATACCGAATTTTCTAGATTTATAACTTTATCTACTCTGGCGTTCAAATCCTTTCCTTTTAGGCCTATTAAAATTAAACAACATAAACCCTGGTCAACTAAAGGATTACGCACATCTGCAAAGAACATGCTTTCAATATTTCACCTGAAAAAAAAACTCGAACAGCGTCTTCTTCCATGATTACGTGAAATTTTACAGAAAAGTCTATCATTAGGCTATAAAAGCTGCCAAGGACATTTATTATAATGAGAGGCTGGCTAAATCCGGTAACGTTGCTAGTAAATCATGGTCTATTGTCAATGACTTAAGGAATAGGACTTCTTCGTCTAGCACAATCGCTAATTCACCTATGTAAATGTGGCTAAAGATTTAATGAACACCATAACTCGATCTCATGATCCACTTTCATATCTGTCTAATGCTTATGTGAATTTTTCTTTTTCTTTTGATTGTATGTTCCTATTTGTGTTTTTTTTTATATGTTTTGTATGTACGCTCTAGCTTTGTCTACAAATTGTAAAATTTTTTGACAATAAAGCATTTATAGAAAAATGCTGTAGAAAGAAACACGCCAGATTAAATTTACTTATATTCGTAAATAGGTATATCAAAAATAAAGCGTATAGTGAAATAGCGACTAACTTTAACTTTACACTTCATAGGGTAACTTAATACGATATATTAAGATTAGGATACCTATACGAAAGTGCCGAATGTGTGAGTTGACAATTTCCATATTATGAGAAATACAGAGCAGCCTAAATATTGAATAAGCAACATTGTCTCTTGTCTCTCATTATTTAAGATGCTTCTAAAAATAATTCAAAAGCAAAAAAAAATAAACACACACAAAAATGCAGACTTAACAATAACAAAAATTATTAGAGATGGTCAGATATGTAATTAAACATACTTAAGCATTTTTATTAAATTAAATTTAACTTTTTACTTTTCGCTTATAAATTTATATTTTTTGCAACATAACGATTTAGTTAAAATATCTGCGACCCTTTCTGTTGTCGGCATATTATATGAAAGTTCAATTTATATGTGTTTAGTACGCCTGTGAAAGGCATGGTTTTCTGACAATTTTATTGCCCTTTGGTTATCATTATAAATAGTAATAGGCATATTGTTATTTAAGAATGCACAATACCCAAATATTTCAGTACGTGGTGATTTCAAATACAATGCCTCTTTTATAGCTTCATAAATATCCATATATTCTATAGCTTCTGTTGAACTTAAAGCTATAGTTCTTTGTTATTGATATTCCCATGGCACGGGCACTTCAGCTAACCTGAAAATATAGCCATAAAACCATTTTCTATCACTTTCATTGTTGGCCAGTCAACATCTATAAAGCCAGCAATTACCTGATATTAAAAAAATAATTTCTAACCTTCTTAATATTTTTTATATTTAAGTCCTCGTTTAGCACTCTGCCAGAACTCTTTGGTATGAGTATTATTAAATTGACTAAGAAAAGATACTAAAAAACAAATATTTGGCCTTATGCATACCGTAAGGTACATAATAGATCTTCTTAATTGCTGTTACCGAACATCGACAAATTCTATAACATAAGAAAATTTTTGATTTTGTTTTAACTTAGTACTTACAGTATTAGAGTTCAACATTTCAGATCCATCAAGTAAGTACCTTTTGGCTTATTTTTAATTTATTCTTTGGACGATTTCTGTAAGCTTTTATATCAATAATATGAGAGGCCCCAGGTCCTTATGAGAAAATCTGTATTCAATTCTATTTTTAAACCTATTGCTTCTTCATGGTCACTGTAGAAAGTAAAAAAATCGTCAACATAAGCGCCACAATACAATAGTTTTCCAAATGCTGAAAGAAAATTCAAGGCTCTTTATTTGATTGCATGAAATTTAATTTTATAAATAGTAATAGGCATATTGTTATTTAAGAATACACAATACCCAAATATTTCAGTACGTGGTGATTTCAAATACAATGCCTCTTTTATAGCTTCATAAATATCGATATGTTCTATAGCTTCTGTTGAACTTAAAGCTATAGTTCTTTGTTAGGTATTGCTATTCCCATGGCACGGGCACTTCAGCTAACCAGAAAATATAGCCATAAAACCATTTTCTATCACTTTCATTGTTGGCCAGTCAACATCTACAGTGTGTCCAAAAAAGTATGCAACATATGGGAAACTTTTTTATTATTGGTTTCTCAGAAAATTTTATTCCTGGGAAAAGTTGGTGCTTGCCCTAAAACAGTAAATGAGTATTTCAAATTTTCCGTACTGCTTTTAGTGCGGGCGCAAATGTCATCTTTCCGAAATCGCGTCAAGAGTAAAGTACCTTAATTTATAAAGACACAGCAAAATCTTATAAGAAAAAGTTCTTCCAAATTAAAAAAGTAATCCAAATATGAAATTTGAGTTAAGTACATCAACTTTAAATTTTTCTTTTTTTTTCTCGATTTTTTCGCTTCGCTCGCTACGGGGGCTCAAGAAAAGGAAACTAACCAGGTGCTAACCCAAACTAACCCAAGACATACCCAAAATCAAGAAAAAAATTGTTTAGAAACATAATCTTAAAAAAAAATAAAAGAAAGCAACGGGGTTTGAACCCCCGTCCAGGTGACACCCAGCTATCTAAACCTCTACACCACGAGAACTCTTGACAGAAATTGATTGCATGACGAAAATATATTGTAATACGAGATGGATCGACCAATAGGAGAGGTCGATTTTTACATGGTGCACTATTTGTGTAAAGGATCTTAAAATGCTCCTCATGAGTCCAATTTAGATCCAAATTTTCTCTTACATATAGCAAGCATTCCAGAATATACACACAAGGCACAGTCAGTAAACTCATGCCCACGTAACCCTTGTACAGTCATCGCTATACCGCTATATCCTAAACCTGTCATTATTCTCACTGCCTTTCTTTGTATGCTATATATTCGGTGTATTTTAGCTGTGTGTCCCCACACTAGGATATCATAAGAAAGGTGTGAGTGAATATCACAAAATATGCTGATCTCAACACATCATTTGAAACATAACCTCTCAACCTCCTAAGCACACAAGGCCTTTATTCAGCCTTATCAGAGATCATCGACATGATTTCGACATTGTAGTTTGGAGTCAAGAACCACCCCCAGAAATCGTATCTCTTGACGGACTTCAATTTCGGGAAATTCCTTTAAAATATAAAGCACACGATTTGTGTTCTCTGCATTTAACAGCAGTCGATTCAAGCAAAACCAGCCCTCAGCTCTATGCCGCCATGAACTACCTCAGTGATTCTTGGTAGCACCTAGCAGAGTGCAAGATTGTTGTGTCATCAGAAAAGAGTGTATATTTGACTACGGACTCATTATATGACAGATCAATTATTTTGATCGTGCCCACACCTCACACCTGTGTTTTTATTTTTCCTGAAATTGTATTGGAATCGAGAGAAAAGAGAATTTGACTGAAAAAACTGTATTATTTTAATGGCCATACACTCCTCAAAAATATTAGATACAATAGGCAAAAGTCATATGGGTCTATAATTTTCTGGCAGGATAGGATCGCCCTTTTTAAAAATTGGAATAACCATAACGGCTATGTTCAGTTTGGTTGGAAAAACATTTTGCTTTAAGCAAATATTTATTAGTTTTTTTAATAATACCACTATTATTAATTGTTTTTTTACAGTTTTTGTTATTTCAACATTAAATCCATCGAGACCACCACTCTGCTTATTTGTCTCTCAGATCATTGAATGTTATTTTAGCGAAGAGAAGGATATTTTAGGTTTCGAGATATTTTTAGAAAATTAAGTGTGTCACTTTTGGACTGAGTCATAATAGCCTATATTGTTGGCTATGTTTGAAAAGAAATTGTTAAACTCACTTGAAGTTATATTTACATTTTTGAGATGTAGGTCTTTTCTACACCTATTACCATTAATTATTATTCCATAATGCTTTTGCTTAGTTAGTCGAAGACTGAATGTAATTATTATTTGCCCTTATTTTAGCTGTTTTAATGGCTTCTTTATACAGTTTTTTATAGTTTTTAAATTCTTGAGCGATATAATTATTTTTGTAATAATCCCTCAGAAACTGAGATGATCTCTCATAATTCGGAATCGTTGTTGTTGGATCGAACTATATAGGTTTTTAAGAAGAAGGTAAATAAGCTTTTTGAAATAATCCCAAAAAATGTTCAAATATCTTATTAAAGTTACAGTTTTCACTTATAAAATCCCAGATGGTATTTACTACTTTAAAATAAATATTTAATCCCTGTTGAGTATTGGGTCTGCAAATACTGCGTGACGTTTCAAACATTTCCGAAGATTCTAGGATCATGCATTCAACTATTTGATACTTGTGATCAGGCACATTCATATCACACTACACAGATCCACAGCCTGACTCACAAAGATATTATCTAGACAAGTTTCTTGTCGTGTATGCTCAAATATAGTTTGCTTAAGATCAAAACTTACAAATGAGCTACAAAAAATTACCGTGTCAGGTTGTTCCGTATTAAATTTGATATTAAAATCACCCAAAACTACGAACCTCGCACTAGGTTTAAACCCTGATAAGAGCTTCATAACGGTCGTCAGAATGGTGTCAAAACCTCCCGAAGGTGAGCGGTAAAAAACTAAAACATGGACATTAAAAGTATTCACATAAACTGAGCAATATTCAATACATTTCTCAGTATTTATTGGGGAGTTTTTCACTGCTGCAGATGTTGGCAGACGCAGAGACAGTCCCTAAAAATATTACCGTACCACCATCTGAATAATGGTCCCTGGTAGAATATGCGGTTAACTTAAATACCTTAAGACGAACATGGTCTATTTCCTCCCATTCTCAGCCACCGCGACATACAGGATAGGTACTATTATTTTTTGTCTGCGTCAAATATATTTCTCAGGGATCACACATTCACATGGAGAACGCATATCCCGTGTACTATATCATCTTTTTTCTTCAAACGTCAGTATATCCGTCATTACTCGACTGTGTAGGCGGCCGTGAAGTTTCGTTTTTCCTCCGCCGCGCCGGAGCTTTACTTTTCACTTTTCCGCCGGCGGAGGTAAAAGTGTTGTCACAGCAACATAGATACAATACAAACAGACAACAAAATAAGCGTCAACAACTCAAAAGTTATTAAATTAAAATTTGTATTTATCACTCAATTAGTGACTGCATTTCTAAAAATCACTAATTTAGGAACAAATTGTTATTATTTAATCGAACTTACTCAATAACTGCTTATCAATACGGAATTAAAATGCAATCGAAGACGCAATTTTAAAAATATAATTATTGTTGACAGTGTCCACTGACAGCTTTATGTCACATTACTATGGGAACAACCTGAGCCTATTCACCGACATCGCACCGGTCTAAGCCGCCTTGCGAACCCACTTATCTTCAATAATGATTATTATTACTATTAAAAAGAGATGTTTTTGCATTAATTTGTCGACATTTGAAGAAAAAACAGCATATTTTATTTGGAGGAAAAGTTACTTTTCATGGCTTGCTCTCTATTAAACACGAGCGCGCCATGAAAAGTATTACTTTTCCTCCATATAAAATAATATACTATTGTAATGATGTGGTTGCAAATCATCACAGGCGCTGTATGTTCAAAAAATGGTTCAAAATTCGTGTTTAATCCCACGATCCACGATCTTTGAGAACCTTCTTTAAACGCTCATTACAGTACTCTCCCCCATTGCCATTTCTCAAAACCTTTATTTTCCGTTTGGTTTAATTTTCTGCCATTCTGCAAAATTCTTTAAAGATGTTCGGAAACTCATTTTAATTTTCCGGAAAATAACAATTTATTTTTTTTAGTATTGACATCAGTCAAGGTAAACATGTATTTTTTTCCACAACATGAATCCATTTTCATCGGTTTTACAAGGTATGAGTGGCGCAAATCTTACCTTTTTTATAAGCAAAAGGTTTTCTAGCTTGTCTGCCTTTGATGCAACTCTCACAGTATATTGAGTTTTGATTTTCTTTATTCAATACACCACTTGCTAAACCATTTTTCAACAAATCCATATTGTAATGATTGAAGTGTCCTAAGCGCTTATGCCTCAACATCAGAGAATCTAGTAATTTATTCATAAGCTCTGTCACAAAATTCAACTTATATCGACTATCGATATTCGTTGCAGTACCTACAGGTTCTCCCTTAATGCTATACTAATTTTCATCAATAATTTACATACTTTCTGAATCAAAATGCACACAATGTCCCATTGCGTCCTGAATTCACGGATAACAAGTTTACTGAAAAGTTCGGAACATATTTAACCTTGCATACGTTTATTTCAGTACCATATATTTGTCTGTAACTTTACGACACTATTCCCAGTTCCATTCACAGTGAGTTTTGAATTATTTGCCACAAGCCCGTCCTGAAGGAGCGCTATTATCAGTGTACTATACCTATATAATAACTATTTTTAAAACCTTTTCCAAAAATTATTTTTATCTGAAATACTCTTCTTATTTAGAGAACACTGATTCCTGTAATGGCTTTTTCATTTGCAGCTCCCACGTTCTTTATTTTTCATGGCGAATGCACTGTCACTATTATGTTTACTATTCTGCAATTTTTATCTTGAATTAATTTAGTCTTTACGAAGTCCGACGGTATATCAACGCCCGAATTTTCAGAGGCCATAACCATCGGCTCATATTCTGCTGTAAGTTACTAAAGTCATCATCCAGCGGTTTTCCTATGGGTGACAGTTATAGAGACAGAACCTTGACTTCATTAGCATACACTTGTGGTAAAATTCTCTAATTTTATAGAATACAAATTTCTGAGGAGACCTAGTCGCCTGTGAAGTCTTTTGTCTTCAAATTCATTTTCTAAAGAGTTCCATGCTTCACTAGCTTATTTTGTTTGCATCACATGAGGGTAAGTTGAATTATCTAGATTTTTGGAACAGCTTTCTCCTCCCGACGAGAAACTCTATATCTATATTAACAATGGAGTCATAGGGAACTTCCAGTCGGTATAATCTTAGCGACCTTTAAGTTTTTCGATACTCGTTAACTTATTTCTATTCGTAAATCGGGAAATCAGAATAAAGCGTAGATACAATACAATATCTAAATACCGACTAACCTTAGGTATATCATAAGTACGCGCAGTGATATCTTATTAGGATATTATCATCTAAACATCTAAGATTAGAATAACCATACGGAAATGCGGAATGGATGAGTTGGCAATTTCCATGTTATGAGAAAAGCAGCAACTTTTATGAAAATGCTAGTCCTTGATAGAGCCCAGAATAGCAAATGTGAAAAAATATTCATAAAGGTTCCATTAAGATTGCAGTTTTGCAAGGCAACTTTCCCCGGAGTACCATTACCATCTGAGCCTGTCGTGACCAGATGGGATACCTGGATTCGTGCGACAATATTTTATACAGATAATTTCCAAAAATTGAAAGACTTAATATAACAAATGTCTGATGATTCACAGTGTATTCAAAAGTGTAAAGAGATATTTGAAAATGTTTAAGTGGAAAAACAGTTCATGTATTTAAGTGTAACTATGTATTTCTAGCAGACAGTATTTTGCAACTAGAAGAATCGTGTACAAGTCTGTCAGAGTCGATGAATGTAATAGAAACATGTCTACAAAAGTGCCACAAATACAAGGTGCGGTAGGAAAAACAGTAGTGGCAAACTTATGAAGTTTAATAGAAAAAACAGGTTTTAAGGTAGGCCGTAAACATAATATCAGGGAAAATTTGGATATTGAACCTACCTTAGTTCCAAACTTAAAATGTTGCCCGTAGTGTATAGAAATCGTTTTCTTTGTACAAAAATGTTCTTAGTGAAAGACGATACTAAACTTTTTAGTTCAAAACCTCGAAACACACGTAATAAGTATTTCGTTGTATAATTTTTCAAATTCATATTAATATAAGTTTGATATAAATTAATATTGGAAAATTGTAATTGTGATTTAATAAAACATATACAACTTTAATTTATTTTTATTCAATACTCAATCTCCTCATTTAGTGAAAATTAAATTAAATTTTAAATAGCCCTGTAACTTTGAGATAAAGTGTAGCATAAATTATTATATTTATATTTACTTGTTATTATTCATATTATGATCATATGAACATTACTTTTAATACCAAATTGCATATTGATTTCCATATATAAGCCAAGAATAGAAATGTGATTTATGCTATTGTTCGGTCTTGAAAATGACGTTCTAATTAAAATTTAAATGATGGTGTTAAATGAAAGCGCTAAAATTAATTCTCAGAATTTACTGTAACAAAGCATAGATACTACTTTTAATTTAAAAATATCAAAGGAGTGGGAAAGGTGCACCTTAACCTTCACGGACACTACCGATGCATATTACGTGCAACTTTTCACGAAGTGAGGAAGAAGACTATCATTTTCATTGAAGTTGCTGCTTTTCCCATAATACGGAAATTGTCAACTCACCCATTCCGCATTTCCGTATGGTTATTCAAATCTTAGATGTTTAGATGATAATATCCTAATAAGATACCACTGCGCGTACTTATATATACCTAAGGTTAGTCGCTATTTAGATATCGTATTCACTGTATCTACACTTTATTCTGATTTCCCGATTTACGAATAGAAATAAGTTAACGAGTATCGAAAAACTTAAAGGTCGCTAAGATTATACCGACTGGAAGTTCCCTATGACTCCGTTGTTAATATAGATATAGAGTTTCTCGTCGGGAGGAGAAAGCTGTTCCAAAAATGAAACTGGTTAATCCTCGCGTAATTTTAAGACGAAAATGTGGCATAAGTTTTTTTCGAATGTCGCTTCTTTTTCAATATACAGGGTGTTGAAAAATTTTCTTTTCGTGTTTTCTTTTTATTAATAAATAATGAGAAGCGACATTGGAATAACATTTGCAGAGCTTAATAAAGGGTTTGAGCACTTTATTTTGTGTTCACGCAAAGCCTACTCGTTTATTTAAACATCAAAATGATGAGATTCTTGTGACGTGAACAAGAAAATAATTTTTTACTCGAAAACTGTAAGAGATAGGAGAAAAATGCAAGAAACCTAATTTCCTTAAAATTAACTTTTTTATCAAGTAACATAAGAATTTTGAGTGTTTAACAGGCCCGTATTATTGCTTTTTGCGAAATTCTAGTAGTCGTTACCCGGATCTCCGCCAATGAACTAATTGAGAAGTTCAACATGAACACAAAATAAAGTGCTCAAACCCTTTATTAAGGTGTGCAAATATTATTAGAATGTCGCTTCTCATTATTTATAAATAAAATGAAAACACGAAAAAAATTTTTTTTTCCAACACCCTGTATTTTGAAAACGGAGCGACATTCGAAAAAATTTTATACAACATTTTCGTCTTAAAATTACGTGAGGATTCACCAGTTTCAGTTTTTTACCGAGGTTAGGAAACACCCTGTATATAGTACACTGATAATAGCGCTTAAGCGGTAACTTTTCGAAATTAACTAAGCCTGGGACACAGTGTCTCAAAAAAGAAAAGAAAGTAGAGCATACAAAAGAATTTGTTGACTGCTTTATACGTTAACATCAGAACCAGTGCATACCTACCCTGATTTTTCCAAATCATTTGAGCTGACTACTGATTCTAAAATAATGTTTTCTATATCTTCATTCTCTATTTAGTTATTGTCAAATCATGTCACGTTGTAGTTAACTATCAATAAATCTTTTTAAAAAAGGATTTTTCAAAGTTAAATATTTTTCACAGGGAAAAAAATTTATAATAAATTATACAAAAAGAAATAATACCAGTTACAATAATTGATGGTTCCTATAAGTGTGGTGGAAGATACAATAAATTGTTCTAAATGCAATTTTCGATGTTTTGTCTTTAATTTTATCCCCTTTTTTATATACTTTATTATAAATTTCTCACAACAATTTATAGTATCCGACAGTGTTGTGGAAACTAGGGTAGGTAGTTCTACATACGATTTCTTTGTCGTAAATTTTTCTTCCAATTACTCCCCACATATTGCCAAGTTTCTGGATGATGTGTAGAAATAAGGATTTATTTATTTTAAGTCCAATACCTACATTTTTTTAATATAATTAATACCTAGGATATTATTTGATTTTTGAATTTTCACAGGAAGAGAAATTTATAATAAAGTAAATAAAAAAATACCAATTACAATAAATTAAGGTATCCGCCAGTGTTGTGGGGCAGGTAGTCCTATATACAATTTTCGCTTTTTTGTCGTAATTTTTTTCTTCAATCACGCCCCACATGTGGCCAGGTTTCAATAAGGATTTACCAATTTTAAGTAAATTACCCAAATTTTTAAATAGATTTGATACCCAGGATATTATTTGATTCCTCGATTTTCACAGGGAAAGAAATGTTGGGTTAAAGAATACAAAAAGAAATAATACCAGTTACAATAATTTATGGTTCTCATCAGTGTGGTGCAAGATACGGTATATAGTTTTAAATACAGTTTTTGATTTCTTGTCTTTAAATTTTTCACCTTCCACTCTCGAACTGTTGGCAAGTTTCTGGGTTTTGTGTAGAAATAAGGATTTATTTATTTTAATTAGAATAGGACATTTTCTTGATATAGTTAATATCTAGGATATTATTTGATCCTTGAATTTTCACATATTATAGAAAGAAATTTATAATAAAGTAGCGAAAAACAAAAATACAAGTTACAATAATTTATGGTATCCTTCATTGTTGTGGAGCTAGGGTTGGTTCGTTTTTCGTCGCAAATTTTTCCACCGCTCAACCCCCAAATGTTCCAAAGGTTATGGATTTTTTGTAGAAATAAGGATTTATTTATTTTAATTGATACTAGATGACTATATTTTCACAGGGGAAAAATGTATAATAAAGTATAGAACGAAGAATAAATACCAGTTACAACAATAATTTATGGCACCCGTAAGTATGGGGAGGATGTTCTAGATGCCATTTTATTATCTTTAATTTTACCCCACTACCCTTAACCAACAACTCACAACTCAATTTAATCATTATAATACATTATACACCGAACCGTATTATCATGGACCAGAACTCCACATATAACTCTCACATGCGTTACCTATAAGTAGTAGGTACTTATGTTTCAGTTCAAGTTCAATGTTCCACGCTTATTTTGATGTATATTCTATAAACTGATTTCCAAAGGTCTTAGACTGCATATAAACTAACACACCAAGAACACTTTAAAAGATATTGCCCGATTTTGAAGTGACGACCTGTTAATTGTGGTAATTAAGACTTGTAGGTACTTCAAACGCGGAGGTGCGTAATACCCTTGAATAAAAAAGCACTATATTTAGATTGACAAATATATTCATAGAAAATCATTTATAATTTTTCAGTATATTTTTATATATTTTTTGCCGGATTGTCATAATAACAATATGATATGTTAACAATCTCTGAGAAAAACAAATGTTTTATTAAATAATTAATTAAAATGTATATACTAATCAATAAGAACTTGAAGTTCCCTGCTCTAACTTTACAGACTATTAAAACTTATTTAAATTTATCGATTAGTGCTTCTCTCCTTATCCCTTGATACGTCTGTTTAAGGGCTCAGTTTTCACCGATTATATGTGAATGTGATTATCTGATTAGATTATAACCCGCACCCTCTATAGTATCCATTCCCCTTATAGTATTGAATTCTTTCAAATCAACATACAGATTGAATTTTAAGATTTGTCTACTTGATAATTTCAATGTTTTCCAGGAATAATAAAATTTACCCTTAATCTCGGTTTTAAACTACTTTGACGATCTGTATGCTTTATATTGATTAAAGAAAGGTAACGGCCTGACACGTTAATAATTAATTATAATGGTAATTGCGCCAGGTTTTTTTTTTAATTTTTATTGCAAGCATGTGATAATATTTTGAAGTTGAAGTATAAAAATTACATAAAAACCATATTTCAAATTTTAAACCCCGTTCTCTTTCAGAATGAACCAATTATTAATTAAGTGAATAGCTCAATACCTATTTAAGTATCAAATTTTGGTGTTTTGTACAAGAATTATTCAAGTTTTTAAAGCCAGCGCGCGGCGCTGGCATGAGAAAAACATACGAAATTGCGCAAAACCTTTGTTTCAAGGGTTGAAACAACCCTCTAAAATTACAAATAACAAAGCTGAATTTTAGCATAGACGTTCATTTGAGGGTGTAGGGTTACGTTCGATGAGAGATTTATAATGAACTTTATATTTCTTCCTAACTTTTCCCCAAAATAAGAAATTACAGTGGCTTTATACAAAGAAATTACTTTGTGTAAAGCCACTGTAAAAGAAATATGCAGCTTGCGCCATCTCTCCGCCTGATGATGCACTATAGCGCCCTCGATGCACAGAAATCTTCTATACTACTTTATTTTTGCTATTAAATTTCTTCTTTTTCAGGAGAGCAAGTAATAAACCCGGCTGCCAATGTTGCCATGTCTGTATGACTTACCTAAGTGGGTTTGTTTGATATAGATATACATCTGGCTGGATGGGTCGGTTCGGCTGGTAGGCTTTGCGGTACGGTCGTATCCAAGCCTAACGTCTACTACTTGTGGTACTTTAAATAGCTAGGTTTACGAAAAAATATATTACAGCTTAATCTAATGTGCACTTCAATTCAGTTTCCTCCATGGTAAAAAACAATTATTATTTTGTAAAGAATGCAACACTAATACTAAGGAAAGGTCCCCTTTTGCAATATCAAATTGAACATTAATTCATTCAGCTACAGGCTACATATTCGTGATACGTCATATGCACTGACCGAATCTCGCTGTTTAATCAACGTATTGGTATTGCAGTTACCCACACTAACCCAAACTAATGTAATTTTACCCTATAGACTCTGATTTTACTTTAACGTACTGTTAAGAAAGTTTGATGTGTCTTATCCTTTTACAGATATTTTGTGTTAAAACTGGTTTACGCATGTTACAAGCATCAGCGAGTAACAAAGCTGGTTGCTAAGGAGAGGCTAAATATAGCACAAATGTTAAATCCTAACCTCAATCATTTACGTTGGTGGTTTAGGTTAGTGGGAAATAATTAATAATAAAAAATGGCTGTGCGCTTGGCCATCCGCTCACTCGGGCAGCTCAACCAAACAAAACTAATTCAAACTAACCCAAGGCAAGCTGCGTTTCCGGGACCTCGGTTACAGGGCTTCAGAGTTGCGCGCTCATTACATTGTTGAGAAACACCATATCTTTATGGTCCAGCGAATTGCTTTCAAGTGGTCTTATAGCTCAGTGGTTGAATGCTGTGTTTGTGATACGGCGACCCAGGTTAGATTCTTGTCGATGCTTTTTTTAAGGTTACGTTTGTTTCTTTTTTTAAATTTGGGTTAGTTTTGTTTGACTGCGCTCCGGAGAGATCGAAGCGAGCGGAGGGCCACGAGTGAAGTGAAATTGAAATCTAAAACAACTCTGAAGCCCGGTGCCTCGGTCCAGGTAACGTCTTATCCCAAAGCATGTCCATAATCAAGAAAAAACATTTGCATTTTTAACATTTGCGCTCTATTTAGCCGCTCCTTGGTTGCTAGCCTCAGTTAAGTAATTTGGGTTATATTATAACTGAACTTAAAATGGCTAATTGCGCGTGTGCAGTAATAAAACACTAAGATATATTTAT
The DNA here is from genome assembly GCA_016904865.1 of Pissodes strobi. NCBI lineage: Eukaryota > Metazoa > Arthropoda > Insecta > Coleoptera > Curculionidae > Pissodes > Pissodes strobi. The sequence continues at coordinate 31,653 of MU183215.1, read as the reverse complement.
ATTTAATGAGGCAATTAGGATATGAGAGAAGAACAAAATACATAACAAAAATAAATTGAGGGCAGAGATAAGCAAATTTAATAACAAGAATTTCACTCTAATAGAAGTTAAAAGTAAATTAACTAAATACTTGAGGAAGGCGAATGAGAACCTTTACCGCAACATGTTAGAGTTGATCAGAACCCTGGGAACTCAGAATGATATATTCTCAAATGAAAGAAGCGATTTAAAATTTAGCCAGATAATGTATTGGATAGGGTGTTTAAGAGTGTTAAAGTAAGTTTGAGTGGCTCCCTGTGTGTGCTGATTGATGCATCATTTGAGGATGGTATCTTTTCAGTCGCACTCACAGAAACTAGAACAATTATTATCTATAAAAACGGGGTCATTAGGGTCATTGGAAACTATCGTTATCGTTAAAATATATTAATATTTAATGAGGTAATTAGGATATGAAAGAAGAACAAAATGCATAACAAAAATAAATTGAGGGCAGAGATAAGCGAATTAAATAAATAACAAGAATTTCACTCTAATAGAAGTGAAAAGTAAATTAACTAAAGACTTGAGGAAGGTGAATGAGAGCCTTTACCGCAACGTATTAGAGTTGATCAGAACCCTGGAAACTTAGAATGATGTATTCTCAAATGAAAGAAGGACTTAAAATTTAGCCAGATAATGTATTGGATAGGGTGTTTAAGAGTGTTAAAGTAAAACTGAGTGGCTCCCTGTGTGTGCTGATTAATGCATCATTTGAGGCTGGTATCTTTCCGGTCGCACTCAAAGGAACTAGAACCATTAATATATCTATAAAGACGGGGTCATTAGGGTCGTTGGAAACTATCGCCCAATTTGTCATTTAAATGTCTTCTCTAAGATTATGGAAAAGTTATTAATGTGGACTTGAGGAAGGCGAATGAGAGCCTTTACCGCAACATGGTAGAGTTGATCAGAACCCTGGAAACGCAGAATGATATATTCTCAAATGAAAGAAGCGATTTAAAATTTAGCCATGGATAGGATGTTTAAGAGTGTTAAATTAAGTTTTAGTGACTCCCTGTGTGTGCTCATTAATGCATCATTTGAGGCTGGTATCATTCCGGTCGCATTCAAAGAAACTAGAATCATTAACATATATAAAGATGGGGACATTAGGGTGATTGGAAACTATCGCCCAATTTGTAATTTAAATGTCTTCTCTAAGATTATGGAGAAGTTGTATTAATGTGTACTTGAAATATAACAGCTCATAGTCCAATAGTCATGGTTATCGACCGGATAGGTCAACGGAAACAGCGGCGGCTAATTTTCTTCGATACACTGAGCCTGAGCTGGATGTAGGCAGGAGGATTACTGCAGTTTTCTTTGACCTGCCTAAAGTCTTCGATACATTAGTAGGTGCTAACTCATTGAGTTCTGTTAATGTGCGGCGAAGAACACTTTGCGTTCTTCATTGACTGTCTAATAGAATATTGCTGGTTGACAATTATGTGCTATTCTTTAAAATTATTACCATTGTGATTTTTAGTAGTGTTTTTTATTTTGTTTTAGATAATTAAATTAGCCAAGTGCTGACATGCCACATATCACGTAATGGAATTTAATGGCCTAATATGTTTGAATCTGAATTTTAAATTTACTCAAACAGAGACTACAATAAACTCAAAGAGAGCAATTAAATATTTAAAGGAATAAATGTGACTATAGTTCGTAGAAAACTGAAGGAGTTACTTTAAATTATTGCATCCCTTTCGTAAACCAACGCTTTCGTTAATATAAGTTAGCACTAACACTACAATCTACAATTAATCTAAGGAAAAACAATAACAAGCATTATCATGCTTTTTAACCCGTCATTTTTTTTTTGATTCAAAAACGAAATTCATGAACGGAAAGAAACCTGAACTCTGAACTAATAGTAAATCGACACGACATTGACCCCAACTATCTGAAAGTTGGTCAACTTCTTAGCTGTTTCATTGTTAATTTTTAGTTTAGACATTCAGACAATGAAACAACGAATGAAAATAAAATGCATAACTTTACCTACTGAATGTAAATTCTTCGTTACATAAGTTTAAATTATAAAGGTCAAAAAATATTAATTTTGGTTCTAGTCTAGATGTTAAACTCAAACTAAAATGATGCTTGCAGTATAGGCATGGTTTAAGCTCTAAATTTGTTTGTATAAACCCTAAAATTTTAAAATATGTTTTTTGTTGGAAAAAATGTTAGTGAATCAACAATGGGAGGAATTTATGAAAGCCTTCTTGGGGACTTTAATGAAACTATTCCATAAAAATATATGCAAAAAAAAAATCTCAATAAAAGTAAATATAAGCAAGTAATCCCTGAGCTTCGAGAATGTAAAACCCAATTGGATAATCTGTATGTGTTAAAAAATTTAAATAATGAATATAAGGATATGTATGTTAATAAAAAACGAAAGTATGATAAACTGTTGTTAGATTGTAAAAAAAGTCACTATAGTAACAAATTAGCTAAGTCCGATAACAAATCAGAAACGGCTTGGGCAATAGTTAATGAAATTACAGGGAAAAATAACTAACAGGGACATTAAATTAGAGGGTGACAAAAATAGTGTAGTAAATAGGTTTAATGAATATATCCACAGCTGCATCCAGATTACTGAAAAATGTGGAGAATATTCCGTTTGAAACAAAGATAAAATATTGTCACATCTCTATATCTGCCTGCTGATACAATGCATCCCCTCTTGTCACAAACTGTCATTGATCAGCTCCTGACTTTGTACTTCGGTGTTCTCCAGCCTGTGGAGGACGATGAGATTTGATGGCCCACATCCCGTGGCAGCTCGAAATGACGGGGACGTCACTCCCCGTAATCAAACTGCTCTCACCAGTTTGACGTTCCTGCCTGAATATGTAGCTATTTTGCTTTGATATCAGAAGTCCGGTAATATCTTACAACTGGTGCAGGTTGCTTGCTGAATTTTGTAGTTCCGCTACTACCATGCGTCTCTGTTGACTGTTTACAATACAACGGAATTCGGCGGCCATCTTTGTGACGTCGTAACATCACTCAGTTAACGAATTTTTAAATTTACAAAGTTTCATCCTAAACAATGATCCTGGCTTTATGCTCCATCGAAATTTGCGTGATACTTTAGTCCTTAAAAATTAAACCGAATCTTAGAATGGTATATTATGATTTTCGCCCGGCGGCCATCTTGTGCAGACGTCGTACTAAGGTACCCAATTAACCCAATTTCAAGAATAATAAACTAGGGAACGATGTTTAATTCCCATAAGAGCCTATGTTCATTTACTATCGCCCCGTGCTTCGCGGTCCCCCCACCCATATATTTAAAATATATGCCCCCACCGACATCGTTATTGTCGTGACGTTACTGGGCGACGAACGGCCCTCATTGTTGTCATTGCATCTTCTTCTATGTTTTCGATATGTTTTTATCTTTTTTTAGTGATATTTTCTGATATTCTAAATATTGATAGTTGTGTTCTGGTGCTTTGAATGTTGAGAAACTTGATACTCATATTTTTCGATTGATCCTAAAGAAGATCCCATAGTGCATGTTTTGCAGAGTATTTTTCAGTGTAGTGTTTTTATTTGTTTTTTTTTATTATTAAATAAGGTAGGTAACTTACATTATTTTTAAATGTAAGCAAGTCTGGGAGAAATAATAATATTTATTTTACATATTTACTACATAGTGTGTCACTTGGTTATTTAGGTTTTAAACAATATTTTTAAAAAAGTAGGTATGTCCACGTGTAGGGTTGCCAAGTTTTCCACGAGCTAAGGGAGGACTTTTCCAGTGGCGGCTCGCGGCTTTGAAAAATGGTGAAGAGCTATCCAAAGGGGAAAACGCCCAACTGGTTAATTTTTTTAATAATCATTACCGTTATTTTTTAGGTAAATCATCAAAAAAATTATGTGCCTCACTTTATAAGCACACAACTGAAGTGAAACTTCTGAAAGAGATATTAGGAATTGAGTTTTTTTAAGCTTTTTTTTCTTCAACTTTTTCCCGGTTTCGACATTTATTTTAAATTAATTTTTTTAATAAAGCATTTTTTTCTTTCCATTTTTGTCATCCTCGACCTCGTAGAAAACCGCGTTTTTCTAACTTTTTTTATTTTTTTTTATTTCGTTTTATAACACTTTTATTAACTTGCCGAACAATATTTTAAGTTTTTTATTAAATTTTTTCCCAATTTTTTGAAAATTTTTGGGGATCCGGGGAGGGTGGGTAGTATAATTGTCTTCTCCCACAGATCAGCCCATCCAGGATCCTCATTTTACCCCGGCTACATGTCCTGAAAGTTTCAGCCGTCTAGCTATCCTGAAATATGCTTCATTAAAGTGTTTCACTTAGATTTCCGTTTCATGTTTTCGAACATACTATACCCTCGCTAAAGAAGTTCCACTTCAAAAGTAAAATATATACATGTTATATTATATATAAAATTTTGAAAATACCCTTTTTCTAGAAATCCGGAAGGGGTGCCCAAAATATCCCATTTCAAGACGGGCGTATTTGTTAAATAAAAGTAAATTTTTAACTCCGCTTCTGTGGAAATCGAGCTTGGCATCACCTATCGCATGAGCTTAAACTCAAATTTAAAAAAACAGAAATTTCGAAAATACCCCTTTTTCAAAAATTGTAACTGCCAAATAAGGCGCAAAAACTACCTAAACAACTAACCGAAACGGTCTATAAACCCGAAGTGTAGGAGATCTACGTATATAATAGAATAGAGGCATCTATACTGTACAGACTGTACTCCATCGAATAATAATATTTGACCAGGCAGAGGCCGCTGTGCCAAATTTCAAATGGTGCTATGGAAACTAATATTTTAGCACGAAACATCTTTTAGCAGTGGTAACATGATTTGAGATTGAATTGCTATTTTATTATTATTTTTTATATTTTTTTGCAATAATATTATAATAGTGGTAAAGGAGGACATTTCGGTGACAAGGGAGAAAGGAGGACTCAACGTTTTAAAGAAGGACTGTCCTCCCGAAAGGAGGACACTTGGCAACCCTAATACACTGGAAAGTATATTTATACATTGTTTACGTTCCTTAGATTGAGACCTTGTTTATCACGTTAGAATATCATAAATATATTATGCCATACAGCAATCACTACACTATGGAAAAGCCAGTGTCGAGTCATATATTAAGGATTTTTCATTTATAAACACCCATGTTATTAGTATTATGAATGTATAACACTTACTAGTTAATAGTCGCAAATAATAAAACTAAGGCATTCTTAATTGAGTTTTATTTTCCATAATTTGAAAATGGAAGGCGCTACAAGAAAATTACTATTTTAAATATCAGTAAACATATGTACATAGATACAGATATAGAATAACGTCTGCTGAGAAGCAGTTATTAAGCCTTTCCAAATTATGCATACTTTATTGACCACACTGTATAAAAGAGTTAAGCCAGATTTTATTTTATTTTTATCTATTTTCTCTCACAAACTCATACTATTAAGGATACTTTTCATACAAGATTTTTCTCGCCAACTTCGTCGCGTTGCGACGTCACGACAGACCAGCTGTCACTGACAAAATCCGGTTGATGTAACTATCCTTCTCTGGCTCTGGTTTTTATTCTTGACCCAATTTTCCGAAGTCTCATCCCAAACATTGGGCGCATTCAGGGACGTTCAGCGGCTTAGATAAGCGCTAATTAAGTCAGTCTGCAGCAACTAGCACTTCCCTGAATAGAATTCTGTTTGTCAGCCTGAAACAGGATAATTTGCCATCACGTCCAATGACGTATATTATATAAATCTTTAACTTTTCTCTGATCCAGATAGAATTATTATGCAATTATTGTGATAAAAACTAAAAAAGATACCTGAAGACACGTCACACTTTAAAACAAATTATTTTAAAGTTATGTAATATTTAACCGTCAGATTTTTGATTTTCCCCCTATTTTTTGATACAGCTGAGGAACTCGGCATAATATTTGTTGGCTGAGTTGATCATTCAGCGGCTTTCTCAGAGCTGTGTGTCAGCTTACCCATTCAGGGAAATCGCTTAGTCAGTATTTCAGCCGCTGAGCGTCCCTGAATGCACCCATTGATGCTGCCTTTGACAATCTCTTTTTTACACTGTCAAAGGATGCTGCCATCATGACGAATCCAAATTAGTAAGTCAAATTTACAGAATTTACTCCCCACAAAGGAAACCAAACCGTAAATTTTTTACCACTTCGTCTAAATTCCATAGGGCTGCTAGTCACTTTCTTTGTAATATCCGTTATGCTTTGGAAACAATACTGCTTCAGTAGTCAGTATTAAACTTTGAATACACAAGGAATCCCCCTTTTCTTTGTGTTTGAATATAAAATAAAGGGATTTTTCGCGAATTGGGTTTAGATTATGGTAATTTATGCTGAATTAACATTTATATGTCATATACCGATCCCCACCAACATAAATGTATGATACACTGGAGATACTTCGGTTTTGTTGGCGAAAACGCTGATGCAAATGACATAATCCAAGCAAAACCTGCTCCAGATCGGATTATGCTTGGCTAACCTAAAGATGACGTCACCTACATTTCCGCTACTTCAGGTTATGTCGCGAAAACGTTAGATTATGCTCAAAACCTAAACCGTTTATGCTGGATTAACCTCGCGAAAAAATGCTTTAAGATTCAAAATTCAAAGGTATGAAATCCGTTGTTAACATATTAGGTGTTTTTCTTTCATCTGCACTAAGTACACCTTTTGCACCAACCCTTTTTCTTTCTCCAGTGCACTTGCACTGAGTGTCATTTGGTGCAGCACTTTCTCCACCGACTATTTTGTTGGTGTAAGTTGGTGCAGGATGGTGGGACAATCGGAAAAATAGTAAACAAATCAAAACTTAACCTACAATTTTGTTAAGCTGTTGCTGCCCAAGACCCAAGACAATTTTCTGAGAAAATCATGAAAAAAGCAATAATACTTTGCGATCACAACGGTGAGATGGCTTTTCTGTCGCTGCTAGCTGCTACACGATTATTTGGTGGAGCTACACTGACGTACACCAACGGCGCGTTCGGGATGCTCACGCCATTCACTCCGTGCATACCTAAAGTGCTCCAGCCGTTCGGGTAAAGTTTTTCGTGCAAATGGAGTAGCTCTTTCAGTGTTCGACTATTACGGAGTGGGGTAAAAAGAGTTTACTCCAAAAGTTCCACCTCGCAGAAGGAACATTTTGGAGTGAGCCTGCAGCCTGCGTAGTTTGAGAATCGAGCGAGAAGTGTCATTCTCGATTTTAATTTTGTGTCTTGTTTCTTGAGAATTTGAATTTTGTTTGGGTCATATGCACACATTTTGTGGCCATGTGCAGTCCAAGATTATAAAAATATGGAAATAAGTAAATATCCGCATTGTCCTGTTGTAGACGAGGCAGGTAACCCCGTTATATTTGATTGGTCATAGGTACTATGAAACAAAACATCAATAAAATTTGTAATTGAGCAAAGATTTTGTCAGAATTCTCTTAAAAATCCCTTTTCCTAAAAATTAAAATTGAAAACAGAAAACAGCTGTCTTGAATCCTTTATATATTATCTATGACTATACATTTTGACGCCATCCATACGCTCCAAGATCACGTGCCCGAAAATCCACTCATACTCCACTCCAACTCCATTTTAATACTCGAACCCAGCTCAAGTGCAGTTGGTGTAGGTGAAAGCAAAACACCTTTTATCTATTTGTTGATAAAGATTATGTTGGATCATTGTTTAAGGGCCAGTTTTTTACGTGCCTGTTAGTATTACCAAGAGGATAATTTCCGTGACAATCATTGTTGTCACAATTGTTTCCATGGAAATTATCTTCTTGCTAAGGATAACAATCACATAAAAAACTGAGCCTCAAGACAATGGTTGGATTATTGGTTAACTTTAATTTAAACTTGGCAACACTGGCAGCCGGGTATCTGCATCTGCAATTATGACATTAATGACAAGTTAATTCATTGACATGGCATTTCCACTTTGTTGACATCAATTTGCTTTTTGGTTATAAATACAAAGTTGTATTTTTCATGTTTTTCGGAAAATAAAAACGGACAAAATGTTTAATCGTTTTAAGACTGCCGTTATTGGTGCTGTAAGTGGATTAGAGGCTAGTAATGGCATAATGGAAGGCAGTCAATACAACAAAGCAACTTTAGCCCCAAAATTCCCTTATGGCAGACCTCAATTCTTAGGTCTAGGTGATGACGAGGTTCAAATGAGCGCTGATCATAAACTGAGGCCCATAATTCATCCAAATAAGCCGTTGCCACATGAGACAGGTCGGCCTTATTTGATATTTTTATTGTTTAAAATGTTACTAATTGGTTTCAATGGGGTTCCCAATTCTGATATACCTAACATATTTTCATAAATTTACTGGTGCTAAATTGTGACACAAATTTATTTATAAAGGTTATGCTGAATGTGTAAATGCTGGAAAATCAAGATGGAATGAAGACCAAGCTGTATATAGGCAAGGTGTTTTAAGTAAGACAAGTCAAACCGATGTAGGATATGTGCAAAAATTCTCAATACCTTACACATATTATGGAATGTTTGATGGTCATGCAGGCGTTGGAGCAGCGCTATGTGCTGCTAACCAATTACATCATATTATTCATGTAAGTTTTAGGATAGTTCAACTTCTTAAACATGAACATTATTTTCTATTACCTACAGGATTTCTTGAGGGGTTTCTGCAATTTCCTCGTAAACATAGTTTTAAGTGTAAGAGAGTGATCTTGAGATTTGTCAATTTTTTACCTACTTTTATATTTAAGGAATAAGAATTACATTCAAATGTTGACTATAGGTGCATCTCAATCAGCTGCTTTTGATCATTATAATATTCTCCGTTTACTTTTGCTATAAATTTAAAAAAAAAAACCTGATATGCCAAGAAGTATTAACTTACAGATTTTTGGGGTTTCTCTCCACTATCCTCTTAAATTTGTTATATAGAGCCTCTTCGGCTCTGGCTCCAGGATGTAAACAGCACAAGTGCTAGTTTAGTGACCCTAATGAAATACCTAGATAACTTTAACATTTCAGGAAACAAATCTATTCCCATTGTCAAGAAAGGCAAAACCTAAAAATGAAAATGGTTAGCAAATACAATAAAACAGTAAAAAGCTCTTGCAGATTGTCAAGTTTTGAATTGACTTTGACAAGATGACAATTAATTATAATGCCATATTTAATTACCGGATACTTGTCTTTAGTGTGATATTGAGGTGTTATTTGGTAAATTAATTTTTTTTTGATGTCTTATATATCTACAATTTGGTGTTATTTGCACTTGTGCTGTTTACATCCTGGAGCCAGAGCCAAAGAGGCTCTATATAACAAATTCAAAAGGATAGTGGAGAGAAACCCCAAAAATCTGTAAGTTAAAACATGAATCCTCCACAACAGTATAGAACATATCTATGCCAAGAAGTGTTGGGTGTTTCCACCTACATAAAAAATAAATTGTTGGTCATACAGCATCTGCATCCCTATAGTTTCTTCTAGTTATTTTATGTTTGTCATTTGTATATGTAGGGAGATGGCAGGTTAGGCCCATGGTTAAAATAGTCAATAAACCACAACATCCACACCACGTTATTCTGTTTTATTGTATTATATTTTAATAAAAATAAAATGATATTTTCGAAAATAAAACCTTAGGTAATTCTAAAATAATAATAAATACAGTAATTTTTCTTTCTGATCCTTTCAATATATGTCTTATGATATGAAATATATACATTGCATCCAGAGTGAGTATTTGCTGCTTAGAGATGGTGTGTCAGGGTGGTCGCTATTTTGCGTTGTTCGAAAATGTTGTAGGGGATCCTTTGTATCTCTGAACATACTTACCCTACCTTCAATATACATCCTCTGTTGTCTTTTGCACATAAAGAAAAATGGAAATTGTTTCACACGTAACAGAGATCTGCACAAGTATAACACGAGAGCAAGGGACAAACGTACTATAAACTATAGTAGGACCTCGAGAGCTAGAGATGGGCAGAACCACTACGGTATTAAGTTTTCTAATGTCTTGCCTGACTGGCTTAAGCAGCTTAGTGTTCAATTATTTGATAATAATATAAAAAGTTTTCTTAAAAGAGAAGCTTTCTATAGCAAAGCTGAGTTTCTCAACTGTGATGTCACTGATGTCAGTGAACTCATATAATAATACTAGAAAAGTGCCTCGAAAAGCACCAATCTATGAGTACTTTGGAGCTGGTTTAGTTTGAAAATTATTTTAAATGTAGACATTTCAATTGTAACTATTTAAATTTTTGTCTATTGAATCTTTATTGTTTATTTGTTGTAATTTGAAGCTTGGAATTTATATTCTGGCTTTAACTTGGAGCTAATGTTTTGAATCTTATTTATTTATGAGTGTTTTATCGAAGTAAACTGTAAACTGTAATTTATTGGTGTCAAAATACATACATAAGTATTTACACAAGTCACGTAAAGAAATAGATAAAACTACAATGTAAGTTATAAAACCCCAAAATCACTTTTAAAATTAAATTTACAAAATTAAAATATTAACATTAAAAGAAGTAACTCATTAAAATCATTAGGTATATAGTATAGCACCTAAAAGACAGAACAAGACAAGCTCATAAGTGAAATCATATACATACACTTAAGAGATGTCAGAATTAAAAATGTCAAATTTAAAAAATAACATATACATACAATTTGGCATTCGGAAGCAGACAGCAACAAATTAAAACTGAAGACCTGATGCTGAAGGAACTCTTGTGTGTTGTAAAACGCCTCAGAGCAGACTAGACTTTTAACTGCTAGACTTTTAACTGCTTTTTTAGGGTAGATTTTTTTAAATCTGTTGGTAACTCATTAAAGAGCTTAACAGCCATAAACTCCGGTCGATTCTGGCACTTAGACAGGCCACAATATGCAGGTACAATATCATGGGAGTGTCTGGTTTCATAATCGTGGATATTACTATGGGACAAAAATTGGTGTTCAAACTTTTTTACATAGAGTACACACTCCATAATATACACTGATGGGATAGTAGGTATGTTTAATTTTTTGAAGGCTGGCCTGCAGTTTAGCAGTTATCCCTGAACCCCTTGCTGAACCCCAAATCTGCTAGGATCCTAATAGCCCTGCGCTGCAGAGAAAACAATCTTGCAGCAGCGGGTGCACCTCCCCAAGCCAGAATACCATATGTCATGACTGAGTGAAAGAGGCCATAATAAGCACTCAACAATGTTGCAATACACAGTCACGGAGGTTTCTCAGCAAAAACACAATGCTCCTCAATCTTCCCGATACTTCCTCTGAATGAATGTCCCATGTAAGTTTTGGATCAAAATACAATCCCAAAATTTGGCTTTAGGAGGATTTGTCACTGCAAAAGCTCCAGTTTCTCGCAGAGAGATGATCATGGGTCTTATCTTTATTAAGCATTAACTTGTTGGCATTGAACCATTCTTCCAAATCATCATCATGAATTGTGAGAGTAGTATGATCCGCAAATAATATATATATAAAGCAAGCCAGCATATTGGCAGGTCATTTATAAAAATCAGAAACAAAATGGATCCCAGAATTGAGCCCTGTGGTACTCCTATCCTTAGCACACCCTCTGAGGATGATACCCCTCCCACCCTCACTGTCTGAGTGCGTTCAACAAGATAAGACTTAAGAAGTGCTATGCTGTTTTCTGAAAAACTGGAAAATTTTAGTTTTTTTAATAGAAGGTCGTGTGGGACACAATCGAACGCCTTGCTAAGGTCACAAAAAAGTGCAGCAACGTGTTTACGACTCTCAAAGGCATCGATTATTTCAGAAAGAAGACCAAGGGCTGCCTAGAACTGTGCCTCCCCCCGAATCCAAATTGACTGTTAGAGAATAGGTTGTTTTTCTCAAGGAATTCAGTTATCTTATATGCCATGCATTTCTCAAGTACCTTCGACAAAATTGGCAATAGTGAGATGGGTCGATAATTAGAAATATCCTGCTTATCGCCCTTTTTAAATATTGGAGTTATTACAGCTTTCTTTGGGAGTTTGGAAACATATTTTCCTTAAAGCACATATTTATTAACTTTGTCAAAGGAACCAGAACAATGTTTTTTATGGTTTTAATAAGTTGTACATTAAGTTGATCAATATCCCCACTCTTTTTATTTTTTAGACTTTCTATAACCTCTCTTACAAAATTGTAGCTAACTTTGTCAAAAGAAAACTGTTTCTGGCTGCCAGCCAGCATTCCTAGCTTCTCAAGAGGATCCAAATTCGTTTCTGGGATATTTTCAATTATATTTTCAGGGATGTTTAAGAAAAAAGAATTAAAATCTTTGGGATTTATATTGGGCACTGTATCAAATTTGCTTGAGTTTACTCTGCGACTGTTAATGATATTCCACATATCCCTGCTTGGGTTTTTTGAGTTTGCAATTAAGTTATCAATTGCTTCTTTTTTTGCTTTTTTGATAGCCTGATTCTTGGCCTGATTATAAACTTTTTTAAAGTTTTTGTACTCTTTTCTGTTAGCAGGAGTGTTATATTTTTGTCGCACTTCCGCTAAAAAATTTAAGTGCTCCCTCATACCACGCAAGACATCATTGAACCAGTGAACTTTATGTGGTTGCTTAAGCTTTGAATAGTAGGTTTTTTCAGGGAATGACTGCAAGTAAGCATCTTGAAGTTTGTTAATAAAAATTTTATACTTTTCGTCAACAGAGGTGTTGGATGAAATAAAATCTCAAGAGCAAGATTCAACAATATTGTAAAATTTGTGACTGCCCTGTTGTGTAATAGGCCTAAAAATATTTTTACAGTTTTCTTTTTTCTCAGTGTTAAGATTTAAATTAAGAGTAAGTACCTGTCCAATATGGTCAGATAGGTGCAGATCCATCGTTTCTCCAAATGAGTTTGGAAGGTTGACAAAGATGTTGTCTAGGCAGGCCTCTGCTCTTGTACATTCATATATCATGGGTTGAAAGCCATATGTGCCCAGTGTATCGCAAAGTTGGCTGGCATTGGCCTCTTTGTTCCCAAAGTGCACATTAAAGTCACCTGCCAGGACAGGTGTAGTTAGTTATCCATGTTTTACGTTTTGACATGTGAAAGTGTTTTATGGCATGTATTATCATTAATAAAGATTTTGGTTTTGATATACATCGATATATTTTTAAATTTTGCAATCCCCAGCTACCAAATGTAAAATAAAATATCAGTGAAAAGGAGAAATGTGAATATTAGCTTTCGAATCTTCAGAATATTTCAGTAATTTATGAATTATTCGAAATATTCTACTTGAAATATCCGCTGCTCATATCACTAGTAATATTAGTAATATTAACATAGTATAAAATCATAAGTCAGTAAATACATACAAGATGTATACACAAGACATTACACAACTAAAATTTAGATTCAATAAAATGTAACAATATTAAAATCAGTCAAGGAACTCCTTCTCAAATGAGTAAACAACCAGAGCAGCAACTTTTTCACTGTGCCCCTAAACAAAGAAAAGTGCAATGGTGAGGGAAGTTTATTGTAAAGCCTTATACCCTAATATCCCAGGCCATCCTGTGGTATATAGGGACCCAGTCACCCTTTATTTATTAGTTCAAACTTCGACTTAAAGGAGGTAGAGTTAAACGTTGTCTCAGCGAGTATATCTGATCACGAGGCAATAGTGTGTCAATGTAATTTAACAGAGGGAAACAAAGTGGGTAAAAACTAATATAGAATGGGTAGATTATTTCCAAAGAAAAACTAGTCAGAAATGCTTGGACACTTCATGGCGGGACGTACTTAACTCTGAACAACCGCTAGGTGTTTTTCACAGTAGAATGACAAGCGTTTTGGATGATTGTTTTCCAAAAATTTCGATTAAAAACAAAAAAAAAACAAGAATTGGCTCACCACGAGTTTAAGGGTTTCAGCTAAAAACATGAGATGTTTGCATTGGTTGCGAAAATATTTCTGCAATGATCAAAACTTTATGAATTTATTTATTAACTACAGAAAAATATACCGATGCACGATTCGAGCATCTGTAAATATTTTTTATTCCCAGAAAATAAGCAATGCCAGAAATAAACAAAGAGAGATATGGAATATAGTAAATGAACTTCGGCAAAAGACTAATTCTGAGAATGTAAATGGTGCAGTCTCTGAGTCCAATCTTTCATGTAACATAATTAACGATTTCTATTGTTCAATATATAGCTTCTAAACTATCCTCAGAAATTAAGAGTAAAGAAGGCAATACATGTCCCCGGTAAATATAAAATATTCGTTTTTTCTCACCCCACGAATTTAATAGAACTGAAAAGTGTTATATCAAAAATTAAGAATAAAAAATGTCACGGTTGGGATGACATGTCAATAAAAGTTTATTAAAGTCTGCCTGACTCAGTTTTAGCCATCCTCTGTGAAGCGACTAATGAATCTCTATTGGCGGGTGATTTTCCACAATGCCTTAAATTGGCAACAATTGCGCGTATTTTTAAGGGCGGTGATGTTAACCAGCCTTCCGATTTCCGCCCCATAGCTCTTTTGAACACCTTATCAAAGATAGTGGAAAAAATTGTAAAACTACGCATGGTATCTTTTTTGACTAAAAATGATATATGTATTAAGCAGGGAGCAATTCGGATTTAAGGCAGGTCATAACACTAATGATGCTATATATTAATTTCTGGAAGAGCTATATATCAACCTTAATAGGAAATATTATGCATCGGCTATATTCTGCGATTTCAAGAAAGCTTTTGACTGCGTGGACCGCAATGTTTTACTGTATAAGCTTGAGAAATATGGGTTCAGGGGTAGACCATTGGACTGGTTCAAGGCTTACTTGTCTGGTAGAACGCAAAAGGTAATGTTTAGCGGTGAAGTGTCCAACGAAAGGAATGTAGCTCATGGAGTATCTGACGGGTCTGTATTAGGCCCAATATTATTCTTATTATATATAAATGACAGCACGAGATTAAAAATAGAAGGAAAATTCACACTGTTTGCGGATGACGCCACCGTCTTATGGGGCCATAAAAACGCTATGATCCTAGAAAGTACAGTAAACAGAGATGTCGGTTTAGTAAAAAGATGGTGTGATGCTAACCTCTTAACTTTAAATATAAATAAAACATGTGTTATGAATTTTTAAGGTGATATTAATGTAACTCTAAACGATAGTTTGCTTACTAATCTTGAAGAAAATAAATTTTTGGGCATTTATTTGGACAAGTTGAGATTTGTAACTCATATAGAACAGTTACAAAACAAAATTGGCATCTGGTTGCTATGGTATCAGATTCCTGAGTCGGCAATTAAATAGGGAGACTGTTAGGGATGCATATTTTGGTCTCCTTGAATCTCACTTGAGGTATGGTTTGTGTTTTTGGGGAAGTTGCGCCGGGGAACTCTTCAACGCGGTCTTTGTGTTGCAGAAGCGGGCTATCAGATAGATGTGTGGGGTTGGCGCTCGGGACACTTGCAGACCCTTCTTTATGGAACTGCGAGTGTTAACCTTGACGGGTTTACTTGTGGTAGAGACAGCAACGATGGTGCACACAAAATTTGAAGATGATATACACTACCCTAACCCAAACAGCACAAGATCAACGCACAGAGTGCCAGTTCCTATACCAACAAGTGTACTAACAAAAAAATCTATTATATAGAATGCTAAAGCCATTTTTTACCATTGACCACTACAGCTTCGTATAATCCAGTCAGCTGAGGTATTTAAAAAGCAATTGAAGACCCTATTAATGGACAACCCTTACTATTCTTTGGATGAGTTTTTCAATACAAATTTTAATTTAGTAATGTGGTAATGACGTTTGTTTTGTCTTATTTTCTGAGCACTTGTTTCATTCTTGAGTGTTGCCTGTGTGTCTATTTTACTACCTATGACTTCAGTAATTTTATCCAAATGCAACTGTATAGTGTTGGGCTTGATTTTTGCGGTGTTACTTTTAATTGCCTTATTTTTTCCTTTTTATATTGCATACCTGAACATGTAACACCTGGTAGTAGTTAGATTTATCAATGTGACGTGTTGAATTTACCTACCTATTTTATTGCTTTGTACACAAGTAATCTTGATTAATAAAGCATTTTTTGATTTGATTTGGTTTGATTTATTTCTTATTATTATTTCCATTGGCCTGTTGACATGTGGTGGAATTGTCAAATATAAAGTCAAAAAAATAGATTGAAAATAAAAGATCAAAAACTAAAATACTACAACCAAGCAAAATTCAATTAACTATAAGAGTGTGAAAAAAAATTCCGTCAATGAATAAAAGGGGTTCTCAGCTAATATGATCCTATGTTTCCCCTTATAGAGGTGTAGAGTCGAAATGTTCTTAATATTTGAAGGTAAGTGGTTACAAATTCTAAGGGAAGTGATCTCAGGTCCTTCACTTATTTAGAGGTGAGAGTACATTAACTCCACAGTTCCGTTATGGGTCTTAATTAAACCAATAGAAATGTACAAAAGTGACAGTTAATGGGCGGAGCTAGATAAGCGGGGGAAAACGCTCTCTTCGAGGCTGCAACCAGCTAAAACAAGGCATGTCCAAAATCAGTTCTATTCTAGCAGAATAAGTTACGGGCTTTGTTTTTACGAAAAAATAGTTACTGCTCGGGTCTTTCCATAGCTTTGATGAATATTTCCCAAGTGATTTTAACTTTCACTGATAATACTTTGTTATTTTGGTTATATATTAAATGCTTAGTCATATATTCAATGCTAGTTATATATTAAATATTTTATTGCTTTTTAACGACTTTTTCTTCTATAGTGTCTTTTTTTATGGTAATAGTGTCTTATTTTAAATTGTTTCGAAAGTGTGTTATTGTTGTTGGTTCTAGCATTTTATTTTTACATAAAACCAGTATTCTGGTTTAAGGCATTTTATTGGAAAAGTGCATATTGTATAATATTACTAATACATTTTGAGTTTTGATTTGGCGACAGGAGGCTCTGAATGCTAGGCGGAACATCATATTTTGACTTTTTAGAACTATTTACCCCTTGTATTGTGAGAATGCTCCTTTTCAGGTGTTGGAGTTCAGATCCCTCTTAATATACAGGTTTTCAAGAATATGCAGTGAAGGAAAAGTTAGATTTTATTGAGTATAAAATGTCTGCACTCAAGCCTATAAGAGAGCTCTGAAATAACTCTAACGACACGACGCTGAGGCCCAAAGACTCGTGCCCTTTATGGCACAAAGAGAAATATGTCTTCCTCAGCACATCAGCGACAACGCAGTCTAATAAGTTTCTCAGCACATAGATGATGGCACTCAATTTATAGACCAAAAGATCAATATGTGAGGTCCATGTTAGCTTGGGGTCCAGGTAGATACCCAAGAACTTGACATCTGCCGTTCCCTGCAAGAAACATGACTCATTGAGAAAATCATATGACTTTCGTTTAAGTAAAACTTGTTTGCAGCAAACCAATCCTCAGTATCCGAGTGCGACCCTGCAGCTCTAGCAACTGCCTCACATCCACCATCTGTAGAACATATGGTGGTGTTCAAAAAGATAAACCGAGATAATGGTACAGCATCGGGCACATTGTTAATATAAATTAAAACAAGTGGAGGACCCAATACCATTCCCTGAAGTACCCCAATGCTTACGACTCCCTCTGGTGACAGCACCTTCCGAACCAACACAGTCTGGTGCCTATCACTTAAATACGAACTTATTAGAGCTATACTATTATCATGAAAATTGCAGCGTTTTAATTTATTATATAGTATGTCATGCCAAATGCAGTTGAGTGCTTTGCTCAGGTCAAGGAAAGTTGTAGCCATAATTTTTTTGTTCTCAAGAGAATCGAGGATCCCCATCACACGGTGGAGCGGCCCCAGAGTAGTACCACGCCACTTGTGGAAGCCAAACTGAAAGTCGGTAAAAATGTCATTTGTCTAAAAATATTGAATAATTCACAAGGTCATGCACCTCTCAAGTATTTTTGAAAAGACCAACAGCGCAGAAATTGGTCTATAGATGCAAATCTCCTCAATATTCTTTTTTCTTTTAAATGGGTGTCATAGCGGCTTTCTTAAGCATCGCACTTTACTTAAAACAATAATTCACTAGATGTGTTAAGGATATTTGCAGTGGCCACATTTCCTGATAAGGCATGGGGGCCAAATTTCACAATTCTCTGCTCGATGTTTTGTCATTCACTGTCAAAATCTTAGATGAGCCTAAGCTCTTAGTCTCAAAAAAGGCAAGTTTATCAGCAATAATATCAAACAATTAAAAGTTACATTAAATGATATATGTCTCAAAGAAATAAGAATTACTAAATACAATTGCATAAATGCATCTTGATATGAAATACATTCATGATTAGAGGTATACTTAAGGATTAAGTTACATATAAGAAGTTGGAAAATCCGACCTTTCATCATTTTCATGGGTAACACTGAACCACCATCGTAATTACCATAAGATGAGGGTAATCGAGGTAACACCCTAATAAATACATTTAATCAAACCAATTATTCATGCTAGCACCAAATAAGGTTTACACAGGTCATTGAAATTGTCATCACATTAAGAAGTCTTAAGATTAAGTATAATACAGTTCTTAAGATTACCTAACACTCAAAAACAATTTAAAATATACTAAAGATTATTAAAATAATAAAACAGGTTAAAAAAAAGTATAAAAAGCACGAAACTAACAGGCAAAAACAAATATCTTCTAAGAAACATTGAAGGTTATTTCATTAGTCAAGAAGTCTATTGCGTCATATAAAGGATTTTTTAAAAGTACATGTCGAATCCTGCTCCTGAACACATCTCTGGGTTTTGTTTTTAAGGAGACATAAACGAAGTGTGTTGTAAAACTTTACAGCTCAGTATCTCGACCCACTGCGACACCTCTCAAGTCTACACAGCGGAACAGCAAGCTGTCCATTGGAGCGGGTGGCATAACCATGTTTCTGATCGTTTGTAGGGATTTTTTTTTCAGATTGTTCTTTATATAAAGAAGGTTTTCTAGTATGAAAACATTTGGAAAGTTCATGATATTTAACTCAATGAACGTTTGTGTACAATCATCTCTATACTCCAGACCACCAAAAACTCGCACTGCTCTCCACTGCAAGGCAAAAACCCTGCGCCACAGCGGCCTATGACCCGATGCCAGGATCGCATAAGACATAACAGAATGAAATAAGGCATAATATGTAATCCTCAACACACCCCCGGACACTGTCCCTGACAAATTGCGCAACGCGTATATGCCGCTCCTCAACTTCTTTGTCAACCCTTCTATATGTGCATCCCACTCAAGACCACTATCCATCTGTACTCCCAAGAACAGCGCAGTCCCACGAAACAATGGACAACCCTGTGCATCTCTTAAAGAGAAAAGGAGATGGCTAGTCTTAGATTCATTTAAGACTAAGCTATTTTTTTTCGAACCAGTTTTTGGCCCTCGACTGTGCTTCACCGGTGCCACCCACCAAAGCAACCACTTGAATTTCCCTGATTGAGATGGTAGTATCATCGGCAAACAAGACATAATGCTCCTTTACCCGAATCTGAGAAAGGTTATTAATTTAAACCAGGAATAGTAAGGGCCCATTACAGATCCTTGTAGCACCCCATGTTCATGATTCTTGTGTCCGACGACACTCGATCCACCACTACCCTTTGAGTTCGTCCTTCCAAATAGGATGTTAATAGGTTAATACTGTTCTGACCAAATTTATAAAGATGAAGTTTTTTAATGAGCAACCTGTCGAAGGCCTTGCTTAGGTCGCAGAAGATGGTACCAATATGTTCTTTGTTTTCAAAACAATTCATAATGAATGATACCAGATTTAAAATAGCTTGCACAGTATTACGTCCCGCCCTAAACCCAAATTGCTTATCACACAGTAGTGAATTTGCCTTGAGAAACAGAGCCACTCTCGAAGACATACACTTTTCAAACATTTTTGCGAAAATTGAAAGCAGATAAATCGGACGATAGTTAGAGACATCCGTCTTATCGCCTTTCTTAAAGATGGGAATCACAATGACTTGTTTAAGACAGAGGGAAATTACTCTCCTCGAAGCAAAGGTTTATAATTTTTGTCAGTGGTACTACAATGAGGTCCTTGATGACCTTAATAAGTTTAACAGACAAACGAAAAACATCCCGTGCATCTTTATTTTTTAAGCCCATTACAACTCCCCTAACTTTAATGAAGCTTACCTACCTCCCCAAATTCGAAATGTGCCCGAGGTTGAGGGTCTAGCCGGAAGTGAGCATCTTCTATAGAGTAACCCAAACTAACCCAAACTAGACCCTCTGCCACTTCTGAGAAGAAAACATGTTAAATTGGTTTGGGGTGATTTGCCCACAAGGTCCCCGATGGTTCCTGCCTCCCCGGTTGTTGTTTATAATTTTCCAGATACTTTTAGGTTTGTTGGTAGATTCGGAAATAAAGGTACTCCTTTTTCACCCGTTTCATAGACGGAATACCTGCCATCGTGCTAAAGAACTACGCCAACGAGCTAACACCCGTCTTTTTCAGGCTTTTTTCTCTTTCTTACGGAAAAGGGATTTACCCATCCTCTTGGAAAGTGGCTCGAGTGCAACCTGTTCCAAAACAGGCAAGAAAACCACGCCCTCAAACTAGCGCCCAATTGCCTTGCTTCCAATAATCTCCAAAGTCATGGAACGTGTAGTCAACCAGCAACTACTCAAGTCCCTCGTGAACAACAGAATAATCAGCGATAATCAATACGGCTTTCGCAAAGAGAGATCGACAGGAAACATATTGGCCTATGTCACTCATATATGGAGTAGGGCAATTGAAAACTACGGAGAGTTTCGAGCGATTGCGTTGGATATTTCAAAGGCATTCGACAGACGGCCTGCTCAACAAACTGCCGTCCTTCGGACTGCCAGCTTCTCTCTGCAGCTGGCTGGAGAGTTTCCTTAAGAACCGATCCCTACACGTTGCAGTCGGACACATCTCGGACACATTCACCATCAACGCGGGCGTGCCTCAGGGCGCAATACTTTCACCAACTCTGTTCCTCATCAATGTTAATGACCTGCTGATCGAAACGAATAATCCTGTTTACGGTTTTGCAGATGACAGTACCCTTGTCTCCCACTTTAGATCAGAAAAACCCTTACCAGCGACTGAGACTCACCACCGCAGACAGGAGCAGATTACAGCTATTAATCAAGACCTGGAGAAAGTTCAAACTTGGGGCGACCGAAATTTGGTCCATTTCAATGCAGCAAAGACCCAAGCAGCAACGTTTACTAAGAGGGCCAATACAGCGGGCCCTGACATCATTATGGCAGGATCGACCATTCCATTCAATCTGGATAGTCTGGAACACCGCAGACATGTGGCCGAGATGTCTCTGTTTTACAGATACTTTCACTGCAGATGTTCCAAGATTTGGCCCCATCGTTCCGTCCGTGGCAACTCCTGTCAGACAGTCACGACAGGCGGCAGGAGCGCACTAGTTCGTCGTACAACTAGAAACACCTAGAACATCGCTTTACAAGAACTCCTTTGTGTGGCGCACTGCATTACTGTGGAACTCACTTCCAGGACATCTGTTTCCCACTATTTACAACCTACAACTATTCAAGAACCGTGTCAATCAACATCTTCGCACACACACCGCTCGTCGAGCGCCATAGGACCTCCCTTTAGTGTGTGTGCCACTGCCATAAAAAAAAATTGTATTGTTTATGAAAATTGTTTTTTTTTTGTATAAGCAAATCTGGTGACGGATACCTCTTGCACAGGTCAGTGAGAAATTGCAAGTGATCACGCATTTCATGAAGCTGGATATTAGACCGTGGAAAAACTATTTGTGACTGTTTCATTTTGTATGCTCCTTAATTTTATACAGAAAAGATGACATTTTTCGTTTACAGAATTATTATTGTCTGTTATAAATGACCAGTTCCAACTCTCAACCAGACCATAAAAAGTGGTTTTTCCCTTTTCAGTTATAGGTCTGAGATATTTAGATGTTGTTTTGTGGCTGTTTGAAAAACAATTTACATTAAACTTAAATTGGATATAGTTATGATCTGAAAGATTGTTATCATATACGCTTACTTCCTTGAACGGTCTGTAAAAATGTTATCAAGACGGTTCCTACCTTGTGTCTCGGCATCACTACCGCTTCAAATCCATAGGACTCCAGCATATCTAATACAGAGATGGCCTCGCTCTGATCTGTATCAAACAGTACATTAAAATCAACCGCTATTAATATCCTTCTAGCACATTCCACAATATCTATGGCCTCTGCCAGATGTGCTATTCATGTCCGTGACCAACATTTTATAGTACCTTGTAGTTAATTAATATTCGTATTAGTGATGGGCATAACCGAATTATTTTGATAACCGAATTATTTGTATTCATATAATATTAATAACCGAATTATTATTTGAATAATCATTCGAATACATTCAGGTTAGCGATCGCAGCCGGTTAGGAAGGAGATTCAGCGTCATCGGCATCTTATTCGTAACTCGTAGCTGCTGTAAACTCCAAAATATGATTCTTGGATGTGTTGATTACATGTAATGAACATAAATTATTAAAAATCTACTTTGCAAAGAAGTATTTCTCTCTGGCGATGTATTTATAGTACTATAATAATATTAATAATTAATAGTACATATATTGTTATAGTTATATTACGACTTATGTATGTTCTTACATTCTAAATTCCAATATATAACCTAAAAACTAAACAAACAATAGGTGATAATTGGTGTTATGTATTGGAAAGCATTTATTACGAAGAAGTGTATGAAAGAAATAATAAATATGTGGGGCTGCTTGTTAATCGCAACAAAAAATATCGGCCGGCCGGATCAAAAGCGACCGCCTTCTATCTTGATTCTTTGAAGATGTCAACAAATTGCTGTATTTACACTTTTTGGGCATTCAAGCGCCGAAAATTGGATATTTCTTTTTATGTTAGGTACCTCCGCAATAACAGTAAATTATGTAATCTTAACTTAATATTCGCTAGTTTTCAACCCCCCAAGTTCGGCTTCCACATTCCACAATTCCACATCCTACCGGTACATTTGAAATTTTAAAACTCATCTTTTATTCGAGCTAAAACATCGAAACTTGCATCTACACTATAACCCCTTTATTCAGAACTCATAACTAAATTAAAACCGCTCCTTGCTCGTTGATCATTCGACGGATCGACACGACGCGACAGCGAGGTTTGTTCCTTCGTGTTCGTATTTGAATTCGTACGTATCAGGTTCAGGTTATTTTTCATTCGAATACTTGTGGAATGAAAACCGAATAATACAGGTTATTTTAATAACCGGATAACAGGTTATTTTTCATTCGAATAAGCCCATCACTAATTCGTATAGAGCTAAGAGAGAGTGACAAATATATGATTGTTATAATTAATACTTAACGAGGTAATTTTTATTTGTTCGAGATTTCATAATAATTTTATCGACTGGTTGCTTTTTAGGAAAAACTTGTAGATGCTCAAGATGATATATGGGTAAATTTTACTGAAAAAAACCTTCCAACTACTAAGCCAAGGGACCTTTTAGTTATTGGTGCTTTGGAATCAGCATTTAGGGAGATGGTAAGTAGGCCTCATCAATTTTTATTCTCCCTATATTCCTAGAGGCTTTTTCGTGTAATTGTGGTTGCAGAAAAACTATAAAATATCTAGGTAATTTATTATTTTAGGATCAACTTCTTTTAGAAGATCGCAATAAATATCAAGCAGCTGGAGGATGCACAGCAATAGTAGCATTATTTATTTTAGGAAAATTGTACATATCCAATGCAGGTGATTCGCGTGCAATAATTTGTAAAGATGATAAGTATTTTCCTATGTCTATGGATTTTACACCTGAAAGTGAGAGAGACCGAATACGAAGACTTGCACAGGAGCAACCATCTTTGTTAGGTAGATTTATAATTGATATCAACCTAATTAAATACTGCTTACTTCTGTACATCTTGATTAGGTACAGAAATGGCAACGAATATTTATAAGAAAATAAGTCTGGGGTGTTAATACCATCAAATAATACTTTTCAGGTAAGGAATTTACAGCCAAAGAATACATTGGACAGCCAAGGTCAAATGATTTAGGAAAAACAATTATGTATAGGGATGCCTATATGAAAGGTTGGGCATATAAAACTCTGCAGCCAGAAGATCTCAAAGTTTCAGTAATAACAGGCCATGGAAAAAGGGTTTGTAAAGCATTTAAAATTTTATTTTGAAACCAAGATTTGTTTCTAACAAACTGTCTTTCATCTTTAGAGTAGAGTAATGGGTACAATTGGAGTGACGCGAGGTTTTGGAGACCATGACCTGACAGCAGTATATCAAAAATTACCAATAAAACCATTCCTCTCATCTCACCCTGAAGTTCAAGTTCACACACTGAAAGACACAGAGGACAAAGAAGTTCTTATCATGGGAACAGATGGTCTTTGGGATGTAGTGGATGGTACCAAAGCTGCTGAAATTGTTTCAAAGTCCATAAATGCTTTCGAAGACAAAAAATATGTGAGTGCGGCAACCTGTTTGGTAGGTTATGCTAGAGGATCTCTCAGCAATTCGTGGATGCTGAAATGTGGTAAACCAGCTTCTTGTGATGATATATCAGTATTTGTTATTCCTTTGTTACCATACAAACTTGAATATGTAGAATTACTTAAGAGATGCTGTCATAAAGGCGAGAGTCAAACCTTTATTGGCAATGATACTAGTGAAGATATGAATGATGGAACTGATTGTTGAAAAAATTACATACAGGTTTTTTCACTTGAAACTCTGAAAGCTGATATATGAAACTTGAATAGAGGTATTTTAGGTAATTCTGTAAAAAGAGTTGATGGCATGCCGATAAAATTTCGACAAAACTTGTCTTAAAGCTCTCAACAAAGGTAAGGCCTTTTATGAATTTGAACATGCAATTTTTTTAAATTTAAATAAAAAAAACTCAGAGATGAGTAGAGTAAGAGTTTGTGCAAATGACAAAAAATATTCAAGGCTCTTGCCCTAGATTCATATATTGTTGGACCCATCTATCACTTTAGAGTATTAAAATACCTTTATTTTTTCGATATATCGGTCGTCGGTATTTTAAGTCAAAAGCCCTGTATATATATATATATATATATATTATATATTGACTGTCATTCAGGGTGGAATTGATAGCATGCCTAATTTCCGAATGCACACAGACAATCAGAATGCGCCGGTATCGCTGAAGGCGTGGCCAAAATTGAAATGCTAGTCTACGGTTCAATGAATGGCTTTCAACTGCTCTGACGGTGCAGTGGTTAGATCCTGTGCCTGTGATACGGTGGCCCGGGTTCGATTCCCGTCGTTTTTTTTACATTTTTTAAGGTTATATTTGTAAAAAGTTTTATTTTCTTCATTTTGGACATGTCTTGGGTTAGTTTTTGTTGGTTGCGCCCCCGTAGCGAGCGAAGCGAGCAGAGGGCCATGCGTGAAGTGAAATATTAGACATTCTAAAATAGTAAACAAACGTTTCGATTCTGATTTGTTGTCTGCGTTCGGAAGTTAGGGTATGCTGGAATTGATAATATCTGAGATATTTTTATTTTAAAAATATGTATAAAGGTTAAATACTTATACATGCCCATAAGCATTCTGTCCATCTAAAAAGGCAAGGTTTACTTGACATCTATATTTAAAGATAGGAAAAGTCAAATTAGTTGCGAAAAACAATAATGATTGAGTTATCAAAGTTAGTTGCTTTAAGACTATCGCTCAATGCAGGAATAAGTTACATAGTTGCATTCAATTTTACCACCAAGTCTAGTTTAAGTTATCCAAGTTTTAGAGTTTGGGTGATTTCGATAATAGAATTTATTTATTTATATTTCTTCATTTTAAGTTGTATATCGTTAATCAGAAAGTAATTTTAGGCCTAAAAAACTACAGACAAAAAATACAATAATGCTATATAACATGTTACATAGAAAAAAGTCCACCAAATTATAGGGTTCTACATCCAATAATTGTTATTTGATTGGAGTTTTTTTTTTGGCGTGAATTGTTTCAGTATGATTCAGAAGTTTATTAAATAATTTTAAACACGTGGAATGTGGTATTTTTCACTTAGTGTGAGTTGATGCATAGTGCAGTTTTCATTATATGTTATGGTATTGAACAAACCATTATGGTTAATATAGTGTATTTCTAAATATTGTCCAACCTGGTTGAAATAGTTGTTTTTTAAATGCACTTTTGAACTGCAAAAAATATTTTGATTTTGGTTTTGCTCACCTGAAAAGATTATACCAGAATGGATACCCGACAAAAAATTAAGAAACCACATTATTTTAACAGTTTTCTTATTCATATTATTCTGATATGATTACAAGCTGATTTTTTTTTTTTGAAGATATTCATTATGATGCGGTACCTACCTAATCAAGAAATTCAGAGATATGAAGACTCAAAAATGTTGTTTGATCTGAAAACAATAATGTCTTGCTTACTTTCTAAGTGTACTGGACTTTCTATAATTATTGACAGTTTTTTTTTTAAGTATGACCTTCGTTTTAGATTAATTTGTTCTGCTTAAACCATGTGTCAGTCTTGTTTAAAAATGCTTGTTCACTTGGTTGTTACTTCCAAATAGCGATGCCGGATAATCAGCATATTTTAAAATATATAGTTTTAGATTGACCTGTGACTTTAATTAAGTCGTTATATAATAAAAAATAATTATTGGGCGTAGTAGACTTCTTTATGCGATTCCCAATTTAGATCTTAAAATATTTTACTCCATTTTTTGAGATGTTTTCATCTCACCCATCGAATCTGATCATTAGGATATGTAACTGGCTATCTTAGTATTACAGTTTCCTCTTAATCATACATGTCAAGTTTTTCATTCCCAAAATATCTTTTCAAGGTCAAGCAGCCATAATACTCAATTAAAATTATTAACGTCCAAAAAAAATTGAATAGAACATGACAATTATCGAGACAGATATTTAAAATCGGTGGTCAAGTTATTCACGTGTACTATATAAGGCAGCCCTGATTAGAACTTCGTTTAGCCTCCCTTCTAAAAAAAAAATAAATAAATAGAGGGAAGGTCTTTAACTTGCAGGTTACTCGGTTTCTTAATTTTTTATTCGACCATGAAATTCGCTTTGCTCTATATAGGAGATCTAATGTTTTAGCTATGAATTTCTTCACTTAGCTCTATAACGTAATTGTATGTCTGTATTCTATTCTTTGACATTCAACATAGTCGTCCCCAATTTCTACTCTCAAGAGTTTTATTTTTATTGTTCTTTGCATCTGATAATTTATTTTTTCCAAATTTTGTTTCGTTAGGTCAAAACAAGGATTTTTTAAATGGCGTTGATATTTTGTAGCAACTGTTTCTTTGTCTACTTTTGACACATGGCGTTCCTGAGATACATTTATTGGAGTTTTTATTGCTAGATATTCAGAATTCTCACTAATACATTTGGTTAAAGATATCTGCTCTGTATTATGTTCTACTTATTAATTTGTTTGGCCATTTTGACACAATTCGCCATCTCTGTCATATTCTTCCAAATGTATTTTTGCTAACGTCGTCCTTCTTTTTCTAATCCTGTTTTACCATTTGTTTTTTGTCATCCAAAATATCCTCAATTTTAACTGAGCCATTGAGTAGCATATGAGGATCAATTATTCTATTATTTTAACTATGTTGGGGTTTGGAACCTTCGGCAACATGCACTAAAATTGAGCTTTATCCACAATACCGAAACAGAATTTTTGCACTCTGAGTGCAAAAATACTGTTTCGGTATTGTGGATAAAGCTCAGTTTTAGTCTATTATTTTAAATCATAATTTGAACATCAACTGCTCTGGGGGTGCAATGGCCTCTGTGATTTGGCGGCTCGGGTTCGATTCCGTCGGTTTTTATATATTTTTAAGGTAATGTTTGTAAAAAGTTTTTTCTCTTCATTTTTGGGCATGCCTTGGCTTAGTTTTTGTTGATTGCGCCCCAAGGGTATTTTTGCTAAGGTCATCATTTACCACTTCTTTTCTAATCCTGTTTTACCATTTTCTTTTTTTGTCTCCAAAAGATCTTCAATTTTAACTCAGCCATTGAGTAGAAGATCAAGACCAATGACGCCATTATTTTGAATTCGAATGCTGCCATCATAATTTGAACATCACCTACAGACATTATGTCCAAATTGGTCAAATTGCTTTGTTAACTTATGTGTTTCCTCGTTTCTCAAGTGAATCCGGATCTTCAGTTAGTTCTTCTTCTAAAGTTTGTAATGGTATTGCATTTTTATCGTCCATGACATTGTCATCCTGAGTTGCACGATTGTGAAATTTTGGAGTTTCCTACGAATTTCCAAAAATCAAATAAACCTTGAGAAGTTTCTCCCGGCCTCATTACTGCATTTTTGTTTTCTTTTTTTTTTTCATTATTCCTTAAAATGTTTGTATCAACTCATTTTTAAAATTTTGTTAGAAACGCTACGTCTATCACAGGAGCATATCCTCGTACTTTGAACCTGAATTTCATTTACTAATTCCGCGTGGGATGATTGGATTATCTTTGAATAATCCACTCTGTTTTCATCAAACGGATATAAGCCATTTGCCTCAAATCCTATTTTTTAATGGTCGTTTCACTACAGGAATGTTTCAAACAATTATTTAAAAGAGCGGCAAAATCTTCACTTTTTAATTTCTCTCCTTGATTGCTTAATTTCAATGTGTGAACATAATACCTCCAAGATTGCTTAACAGGTTTCAAAACTGCAACATCTAATGGCTGTATTATATGTGTCGAATTAGGCAACAAGACAGTTAAGATGATCCCGTTTTCCTTTCAAAACTCAATAAGCGTCTGATTAAAAAGAGAACTGTATCCATCTAAGAATTGGAAGAGGAGCATTACGATCTTGAATCCATGGAAAAAATACATTGGTATTGTATTAAAAAAATCACTTGTCTTCCATTCAGATTCTCACCAACCCAGTCCCCACAACATTTTTTGGCATTTTTTTTTATATGCTAACAGGCATTCGTTTATAGGGAAAGAGAACTAGTGGAGGTGGCATTTGTCCTGCTGCGCTAACTGTTAAAAGGACAGTTAAATATTCATTTTTATTAATTTGAATCCTATTATATACTTTCTTTAATCATAGGCGCACGATAACTTGTTCTCCTTTGGTGCTAAATAAAACCCAGTTTCCTCCCAATTAAATATTTGGATCACTAAGTGCCTTAATTAAATTGTGATCTGAAAAGTAGGACAGTACTCTTTTAAACTATCCTCTTACTGACTCCTCTGTTATATCAGCACGATGTTTGGTTAAATATTGTGTAACTTTCTGATTGTTCTGGATGTCTGGATTGAAACCCTTCATACCAGTGACACCTTGGAATACCATCCTTAAACGAATTTGATCTAGCCTTTGAACTAACTTAGCGACACTTTCTAGCAGTTGCGATTTGGTAACTTCTAAAACTTGTTTTTCCATGCTAAGATGGTTTTTGGTTGGTGCTCCTAGTACATAATTTTTATATCTTTTTCTTAATTTTGTCAATTAAAGTAGTTGTTGGTATTCGAAACTGATGTAAGGCATTTCTATAAGTTATGTTTGGCTTGCAATTTCATTTAAGAATACACGTTTTATTTATCAGAATATCCTTGAAACAATTTCACTCCGAATGACGGTATATCCCAAAAGATATGGTCAATAATTAGGAATCAGGTAGATTATGCCAAAATAAGGCCACAAGTTTCTATTGCATTTTGTTCTATGGCTGGGTTTTCAGTAATTCCAACCGTTAAAGACCGAAATTTGTAATTTGGTTTCTATAGCAAACTTTATGCGCTGGATCGAATTATTATCTTAAAAATATAAAATAGTAGTGTTGAAAGGATACAATATCTTTGAAATAACACAAACATAAACATGCATTTTTTAATACCTACTTATTTCTCAGATAATTTTATGTTGAACGGTAATGTTTTATTCTAATTTTATTAATACTAAGCAGCAATAATTGCAGTTATTTTGATAACTACAATACGATATATGCGATACTGTGTGCCCGTAATATCTGTGTAACGTCTCAAATGTAACCTGAGTGTTCGCATAACGATGACAGTGATTATTGGCACTTTTTGTTCTACTAGATGGTGTTATCAGATCTTTCATTAAGTTTATTTTTACAAAACACTGACCTGAATTTTGTATTACATTTATTGAGAACTTTTAGGCTCCTGAAAACAATCCCGTAAGGCATTAGTTCAATAAATCGCTAAATTTTTTATAGAAATGGTATTTGAATCACCCAACAATAACGCATTTTGGCGTTAAATTGAAAGAAATACAAGCTTTTGCAAAAAAAAACGAATGTGATTCGAAGGTGAATATAATAGTTTGGAACCTTATCTTTACAATAAAAGAAACATAATTATCAGTAGCTCAAAAGGATTCAGTTAGAAAAACAACTTCAGGATTCTCCCTTTGGGAGGCTGCAGGTCAGCATATTTTATATGAACTTCTGATCTTATTTTGGTACAATTTACTTAATTCTTAATTATTGACGATGCTTTTTAGGACTCCCTGTAAATATATGCTAATAATAATTATCATGTGATTAAGCTTGTGGTTTCAAGACAATTACTTATAAGTGTTAAATGGATACAATATTTTTGACGTCTGCCTAAATATTCATAGTTATTTCCAAAATGTTCTTGAATTGTTTATTTAAAAGCTATTTTGCTACATTGGTGGTTTTTAGTCAAATATTACTGTACACGAATGTATTTGTGTATACACAATGTTCTCGTGCTTATTAGGTTTGACAGTGTATGTTATCAGTCAACACAACGGTTTGATACACTAACTTTGCAGGTAGGAAAACTGCACCATTGTCCAACGTTTTGAAACGCTCTGTATTCCGTCTATTTTGAACCATAATTTTTTTGGTGTTTTTAAAATGCTCTGAAAGCTTTTGATATTTCGAAAACTTTTTAGAAAGCAGTACCAAAGAGGCACTTGGAGTTCTATTTCACCGCTGAATTGCCACTGTGTTGATGTAGCTTTAATTTTGTAATAATCGTACGCAGTTCATTCCTTCTATCGTTTGAATTGCACCTATCGGTATCGAATATTTGCAAAGAACTGTTATTAAGAATATATTTAAGGAGTGCCTATGATAAAAAAAATAGCTTAGAAATAAATGTTGGCGTCAAAAAAACTGGAAAACTTTTCATCGCTCTATTGGCAAAATCATTATCACCGTATTCTACATACAAAGATTTAAAAATTATAGTAAAATAGATAATAGAAATAGGGAATAGCTTGACTTCAGTTGACGACTAGTGTACTACGTTCAGTAAATTTCATTAGAATGATAGTCGTAGGATATAAAGAAAATTCAAAAAACAAGAGCCTACCCGAGAAATTATTAATATTATTGTTCCGTGAAATTTGTCGCAATTCTAGGTTTTTTCTTGAGTATTTCATACGTTACATTGCGATATCATTGTTTCTTAGTT
>MU183214.1:449860-498743 GCA_016904865.1 Pissodes strobi | reverse complement strand
CGCCAAGTTCAGATTAAAAGATACCATTGGTAAAGTTATGGCCACCGCACTTATCTACAAGCGTTTAAGTATTCACTGAACTTCTTGCTTTTCAACATTATTTATAATGCCGTTTACGTATCGTATTAATGAAGGAAAATTGAAAACGTTAAAAATGGTAATGCGGTTCGAATAAAGTGGATTGTCATTTGTATTTGTCAATCAACGTTAATGTTATTCACCTGGAATTGGTTATAAATGTTTTGAATAAAAAATCGTTGTAAATTGAAAAACAAAAAATCTACGTCCCTTAGTCCTGTTCACTGTTTCTAAGTGCGGTTGTAAAAAATAACAAAGGGCATTAAGTACTAAGATGATTACGCCCGAAGAACTATATCCCGAGGGATAAAAATCGCTCGATGGGCGTAAACATCTAGAGAGATTTTGCAATTTTCATTTTACTTTGTAAACTTTGTATACGTTATTCATGACAATTTGAGGTTTTTATATAAGAAATCGGTATGAGAGGGCATTCTGAATCCATAACTCTCGTATCCCAGGCATTAGCAGCGAATAATACCGAAGCGAAAAATCAACTATATTATTGACTCCCATTTAAGCAAATAGAACATATCAACTAGGAGTGAAATCCAGTTTTTCCAATGCTGGTTCGTGCCTTTCTAGGGTTGTATAAGGAATCAGTAAAAAAACGTAGTTGTCCACCTTAAAATAAATGGTTTTGTATAGCCAACTGTATGGTTAAAGCAAAGTTAGTAAAAACATATACGCCAACGCTCCTTTACATAAATGTAACAACTTTCTTCTGCATTAACATCAATGATTTCGGGCACTTACTCATACCACGTCGTGGGAGAGTACCGACCTTGACCAATGGTAATCCCTATGTACAAAGTTGGTTCTTGTTCATAAGAAGTTAGGGATATACAATATTCGTCATGTTAACTATTTTCCAGCTGTGGATATATTTATGATAAATTCCGATATAAAATTTTCCGACAATGGTGATGGTTTTCTAATAGATTTGTTTAAGGGAATAGTTAAGTTGACCCCTGATTTCGTCTGTTCTGTATGTAACTTTGTGATGAATTATTTAGTTGGGCGCCCCTTTGTAACTTATAAAGCGCCACTTAATAATGATTTACTAGCTCAGTCGCCAATTTGTGAGGATAAAGCGAAAGTTTATTTATTTAGTTTATTTAAATATGAGATTCTTTGTCACAGATGGTGTGAGTTGTCTCTTTCATTAATTATATTATTTTTTAATTGTGGCGCCAGAGTTCTTAGAGTCAATGCAAACAGAAAATGAATATTTAGATATCAATATTTATGAATTTATGAAGATAAGAATAATTCGCGTCTTATAGAACCCAATCCTGTAATAAATTAAACAAAGTATTTCTAAAAACAATGTATAGTAATTTAACATCTAATTTACAAGTATAAATGATGAGGTTAAAAAAATATTGAAATCTGTATAATCAGATGTAAATATAACTTATGAAGTTTTGGCTTTTTGAATAAATTGACTATCAGTGTGAATGAAAATTAATCTAAACGATTAAAAAAATTTAATTATAATTATTATAGTCGGTCTTTACAAAGATCTCTCCTCAGACTGATTGATACTTAACTTCGTTATCTACAACCATGCGATCGGTTGGGACCTCCACTGGAACCCCTTCCGCCTGTACCTAAGTTCACTCGCTATAGGCGTATCCAGGTCTTACTGGTAATCCTAGTGACGACTCCCACCTTTTTGCATGGGACAACTGTGGTTGACGTCTCGGATCAGTGCTAATTAACTAATTATTCAGGAAAGTATCCTGTGGATCTTAGTTGGACTGTTACATAGGAGGTGTTAACTGCCAATTTGAAAATTTACTGGTTGCAGCAGGTATAATCAGAACTTAAAGTTAAGTTGAGCAAAAATTAGATAACTATGGTTAAGCAACACCATAAATGATTACTGTTACTCAAGATATTTCTTTTCCTTACTTTAAGATATGAAATTCAAAAGAAATTGTGATTGAAATTTAAAATTCAAAAGAAAATTATGAAACCTGTCCAAACAGTGGCTCTCGGCAACTCTAAGTAAAAGATAACTTGAATTTAATGATATATATAGAAAAATAGAGGTACAACCTCTCTATAAATGAGTCTTATTATAACTTCAAATAAGTAATTTCTATTACTTTTTATAAATATATGGTCCTTGGCACATAAACGATAATTGAGCGTAATTACGCCTCAATTAATCAAAGATAAAGATAAGACAATCACTATCTCCAATTGAGATAGGAACTTAGATAAAAGATAAAGAAAAATAAATCAGGCAAATTTACACACGTACTTAAACCTCTCATATATGTAAATTAATGTCGATACATCATTATTGAAACGCAACAGGGCAAGTGCTAATAATTACTGTTTGCCAAATGAAAGAACCTGGACGGAAAGAATGCGGGCAAAAAATATCCTTGCATATTTAGATGCTGCCACATTTTTTTCCCAATAATCCTAATTTATTTTCTGTCTAGTTTCCTATAGTGAATTTACATATTTAAATTTCCTACTTGAATACTTAATTTTGTTATTTTCCTTAATACTACTGTCTTCTATTATTTAATATTTTATTTACACAGGGAAATACGGAATACGCAATAAGTATACTATAATATTTATAATGTTTATATTTTATTCGCCTTCAAGCTATTTAAAATACGCAACAATAGGCAACAGTGCGACGTTTACTTGATTTTTAGCGGGGAGGCGGATTCGTGATTGGTCGCAGGATATATTAAATACACTTTGACCCCATGATACAATAAACGGAAGGTATGATACCTAACCGTCTCAAATTCGTTCGCTCCGCGCATTGACGTCATTGCGTGATTGGCTTCTATTGAAATGCATACGTTTATAGGCACATAATCATTATGTTTTACCTATTTTCTCTATTTTTTAAGAAAATTTGTGTCCTGGGTGAAATTAAAAACTAATTATTACATATTAATACTATAAAAATACTAATAAAAATATATATTCAACATAACTTTTATCATGAATGGATCAACGTAATAAACTTTTACTTTTATCTAAAAAACGTTTATTGAGTATTGGCCAATCGACAGCAAAAAAAAATAATATTATATATAAATATATAATATTTTTTCTTAAATAATAATTTTAGTCATCTTTCTTTTTTTAGAAATTGTTAAATTTATCAAATCCTGATGGTAGCAAGACCACTAGAGATGGAGTAAAATTAATTTCACATTCCTATCTTAACTTTTCAAGATCTATCTGACGGTACTACTTAGCAGGTGGTACCATGGGTGCAAAATCTGGTACATCGGTAGGTACCACTGGCAGGTGGTACCATGGGTACCAAATCTGGTACCTCTGTAGGTACCATCAGTTAGCACCATCAGATAGCTCTTGGAAAGTTAAGATAGGAATGTGGAATTAATTTTACTCCATCTTTAATGGTCTTCCTGCTACCAATGTGAAAAGAAGCCACAGTACCGATTTTCAACTGTTTATAGCTGTGAAACTACTAACCCTAGAGGTATAACATCATACATCAAATTTAATATGCTTAGAATTTTAAGTAGAATCCAAAAATGTAATAAAATATAGGTAGTTTCATTTAAAAAAGTGTAACTTTCTTTGACCACCCTGTATATAAAAAAGTAAAGATTAAAAAAATACAAAAAAGTAAAGATAGTTTTACTAGGAACAACCTTTGTTTTTAATTTTTTTTGCAACCATCGTGGTCTTCCAGATAAGGTATAGGCCCGTCTTAAACGGGCCACCCTGTACATAGTCATCTTCCTCAAAATGTTTTGAGTAAATACGTGCAGAAGTTTTATTAAATTTATCCTTACGAAAACGCAGGTGAACCCATTTACTACACATATTTTGTCTTTGGGAAAAGTGGAACACCTTATATTCCTATCAAAGTTTTTGCCTTGGTTATCCACCTTACATCCGTCCACAGCGCACCTCATAATTAAACGTTTTTTATTAAAAATACCAACAAACATCGTCTAAGGAACAGTAACGCCAACAAAATTTAAATCTAAAACATACGAATCTCAAATGCAAAGCACACGTTCGTTCATGTTGTAAATGCCGGCCGGCGCGCAGAGCCAAACAAAGCTCGCAATGACGTCACAGACGAATCGTCGCCTGCGCGATATCATACCTTACGTTTATTGTATCATGCTTTGACCCTAGACCAACACCTAATTTTTTTTACATATTTTAAAATTTCGGCAGCGACTTGCTTTAGCCATTGGCGTGGAAATTGCCGATGCCGAACTGTGTGGTTATTTATATTATTTGGTTTGTAGGGTCTGGTGATATATAGGTTTTGTCGATTTTGCAAATTCTCTTTTTTCACTAGAAAGGGGGTGTATAGTGTATAGTAGTTTAAGCCAAAAAAGTCGGACGATCCGCTACATTTGAACCGAAAAAATGCCCTCAAAGTTCGAGTTTTGACACAAATTTTCAGCACCACTTCACAAAAGCACTAGAAATTTAGACAAAACACATCTGAAAATCAATTGTCGGGTGAAAATATTAACTAGGATACATTTGCGTCGAACGAGAGACCTCCGTTTGGTTCCGGGTCCTAATTTAAAGCGACTCATAGCCATAGCCCCATTAAACAAAATCACAATTTTGTGAACAAAATTAAATTTTACTTGTAAATATCCATCCACCTTTTTACTGTCAACTGTCACAATAGCCAAAACAAAGATTTTTAAGAAGGCACACTGTTGCCAGACGTTTACTGTAGTTTCGTTAGCAAAATTCATTAGAAAAATGGTGCGCTATAAGCGCAGCATATTCACTACCAGCTAGTCATCTTGCGGCGGCATCCTTTGATTTGGGAAAGTCAATAACCAAGTTTTGCAAATTTTAGAAGAGGGTCATGACTTAATATTGTTTTAAACGCCTGGGCATCTGAATAATACTTTTGACAGTTCGTTTAATTTAAAATATGATTTTTCTACTAGCGTGCGTAAAGTACTCAGTTTACGCATTCTAAGATTCGTAAAATAGGCTTTTTTAATGTGCAGTGCGTAAAATAAGTTATTTTACGCACTAGTGCGTAAAGTAAATCTGTCATATTTTTTAACATTTAGGGCAATGTGTAAAATAATATATTTTACGCACTAGTGTGTAAAATAATTTATTTTACGCACTAGTGCGTAAAGTAATTTAATAATATTTTTGTTTTTTCATATATTTTTCGGTAGTAGAAAAAATTTTGTATGCTACTCATGTGTAAAGTACCCTTTTTTTATTCAATTTCAATTAAATTTTTTAAACAATATTCCCATTTATAGAAAAAGGTTCACTTTACACACTTGTTGCATAAATAACTATTTTATCGTCTAAAATCCGTTTAAAAACGATTTTAAAACGCACAATTGTATAAATATCCGAAATTTCCGAACCTCTCAGGGCGATAGCCAAGGCTTCGGACGAATTTGTCATGTATTTTGAAGCGAAAATTCATTTTAAATTCAACTGTGGAACTGAACCGCTCAGGTTGCAGTGCCCGACACTCCAACTTTCCGATTTCGATAGAATTGACTAGCTGGCAGTGAATATAAGCTGTGCTATAAGTGTCTCTATTCTTTTTTTATTTAGGTGAATGATTTTTTTATTGTACTAGCACATCCTATATTGCTCGACGAGCGGTGTGTGTGCGAAGATGTTGATTGACACAGTTCTTGAATAGTTAATTTGGGGAACAGATGTCCTGGGAGCATATTCGCATGTAACAGGCAAGATGCCCATTCGGCAATGCCGATCGTTTCTTCATATGTGACGTGCATGATAGCATTTAGTCAGATGTCGTGACTGTTACATAGAATCAACAAATAAGTCTTCAATTATTTTAACACTTCATGCATGGCCGTCCGCTCGCTTCGCTCGCTACGGGGCTCAACGAACAGAAACTAACCAAAACTAACCCAAAATTAAAAAAAGTTAAATAAAAATTTTGGGTTAGTCTTGGTTAGCACCTGGTTAGTTTCTATTTGTTGAGCCCCCGTATAGGGAGTGAAGCGAGCGGAGGGCCATGCATGAAAATAATTGAAGACTTATTTGTTGATTCTATGTAACAGTCACGACATCCGACTAAATGCTATCGTGCACGTCACATATGAAGAAACGTTCGGCATAGTCGAATGGACATCTTGCTTGTTACATCCGAATTTGCGTCCTGGGAGTGAGTTCCACAGTGATGCAGTGCGCCAGACAAAGGAGTTCTTGTAAAGCGGTAGGTGTTTTCAGTTTTACGACGAACTGGTGCGCTCTTGCCGTCTATCGTGACTGTCTGACAGGCGTTGTCAGGGGCGGGATAAGACGTACCACATCCTGGGAACATCTGCCGTAAAAGTATCTGTAAAACAGGGATTTGTCGGTCACATGTTTGCGGTGTTTCAGACTATCCAGATTCCGGGTCAACTCCGGGTCACCGACGAGACGCACAACTCTCTTCTGAACGGAATCCAGTAGCTTTAGGGTGTGCTCTGGCGTGGCACCCCAGATGTGTGAGCAATATTCTAAGCACGGTCTTATTTGCGCTTTGTAAAGCAAGAGCAACTGCTGCGGTGTATACATTTTTTGTTGCGAAATAGCGTACCAACCTTCTGGGAGGCTGATTTTGCGACGTTAGCAACGTGTTCATGTCAGGACATATTGCTGTTGACCGAGACCCCCAGTAATCCGATTGAATGAAGATGAAGAGATGGTCGATCCTGCCATAATGATATCATTGCCCGCCGTATGGTAAACGTGGCTGCTTGGATGATTGTTCAATGTGCATTTGCATTCATTCATCGGAATAAAAGAGACACTCATTCGATTACACCATTCCTTTGTATGTATATATTCGTCAAATATTTCACTTCATACATGGCCCACTGCTCGCTCCGGGGGCGTAACCAAACAAACCTAACCCGAACTAACCCAAGACATTCCCAAATGAGGAAGAACAAACTAAAAAATATTTGCATTTTCGACTGACAAATTTATTTTTTTTTTATTTCCGGCATGCCTTGGGTTAGTTTGGGTTAGTTTTGTTTGGTTGCGCCCCCGAAGCGAGCGGAGGGTCATGCGTGAAGTGGAATATTAAATATACTTAAATAGTAAACAATACTGTTATTCCCCATAAGAAAATGTGCAACTTTTGGAAACACTGTGCCAGGCCCCCGGTGTCGGTTACTAAAATTTCATTATTTTCACGTTACAATTTCAATATTTTCACGTTACACCTGGGAAAGTCGTAGTGGAAGTTTGCCCTTCTAGGGCAATTTAGGCTCAAAACGCGGATATTTTTTCGGCTCAAATGTGGCGAATCCTCCGATTTTTTTGGCTTAAGCTACTCTATAAAAGAAGAGGTGTTTCTAGCGAAAAAAAAAGAAAATTTGTTAAATCGACACAACCTATATATCATCAGACCCTTAATTTGATGATATCTTTGAAGATTTTTAACCTTTCTTATATTTTTCTTGCATTTGGTGATTATTATACGCGGTTAACTAATTTTTATATATTTCGGATAACTCTCTTAACTGAACTCTCTAAATTAAAATTTTTATTACATAACAATTCCGAACGTTCTATAAAGAGCGTTTTGAAACATACTTGCTTCAATATTGCCTAACTTTTAATACAAAAATTGAATGCTAGAGAATTTATATGAATTAACTACGATAAACCGTTTTTTTTCCAAATTAAGCGACGTCATCAATGACGTAAATACAAAACCTTCGGGAAACGAACTCTGCCTATTACTACAACACATTCATGTAATACGTACAACAAATAATATCATAGAATACTATCCATATTATAAAAATGAGATATTATTATATGACATATTTTGTACTATAAGACTGTAATATAAAAAAAACTGTAATTAATTTTAACGTCTTGAACTAATCAATATTATCAATAATAATATGGTAAGAATAACCTCGTGCGCCTATGGGAAGGCATGATTTTTTACGTGCTAGTCCTCTACCCCCTTCAGTCGTTGTTAAGGTTCACTCACTTGGCGCACTATATGTGCTAGATGTTACAAATAAACTGAAATATAAGCCTGAAAAGCAAAAATACTATACTCAACACTATTATGAGGGAAAATTCAGAGAAATTCTACTAAAAATTCGATTTACTACCTTTACAGGAATATATAAAATCCGCTCCGAAAATTTGCCAAATAACACTGTTCAATTTAAATGAAAATACGTAAAATAATATGCGTGACCGCTAAACGATGAAATAATTTCGTTCTCTAAAAATTTGGATTAAACCATTATTAAATTACATGAATTCTGCTAATAAGATAAGCAATTATCCATCAACAAATTGGTATCAAAACCTAATGGTCACTACACAAAAAATTAAGATTATTGAAATAGTAAATTACCCGAAAGTGTAATATAAAAATGCTAAATTCTTGCTTTAGCGATATATGATTAACCGAATCAGAAACAATTATTAATTATATATTTGAAAAATTAAAAGATTAGTGAAATGTATCCAAGATGCATAAAATATTTCAAGATCAAAATACTAGCAATTGCCAACAAGATACCGACCTTCCTTTCAAAATTTAAGACGTTCAACCAATTCTGATTTTCGATGCTCTCATTGGGTAATTTAAATCATGTGACAACCGTTATAGGATACTCGGTAACAAACTAAGGAAATATTCAGCATACGCTAAATATAGTAATCTATTGTAGATTAAATGCTTAAATTACAGGTATCGAATAGCGTACTACGTCCTTTAATTACCAACTATATGAGATAAGCTCGTTTCTGAATAGATGTCACTCACTCAATATAGAAATCTACAATCACACGAATTCGCCAACTATGGATATAAACCAGCGTACCTGTTCTTCTTACATAGTTAATTGTGCGCAATATACTCATTCACAGATAGATGTCACTGGCGATTAATATACCGAACATCGAAAACCATTGATAAATAGACAGAATTTAGTGGAGCGGAATAAACTTATTTTCAATAACTTATATTCCATTACTACTTCAATTGGGATATTTTCCTTTATGGGTTACATTCACTAATAATACATTTGTTTGAAACTGTATTTTAAAGTACCCCTGAATTCGTTCCTTTTAGAATCCAAAGGAAATTTCCCTAATGAATTAAATTCCAGAATAAAATTTTGCGAAGGTGGTTGTTTGCTAAAACATTTTTTTTAAGCTGGCACTCTGAGTCCTCCCTGAACTAAAATTTTCCGACGATGGTGTTTCGCTAATAATTTTTTGTATGGATATATTTAAGTTGACCCCCCGCGTTCGTCTCTTCTGTATAGAGCTGGATATTTTCCCCTATCAGTTACATTCACTATAACACTACTATCCAAGAACCGTGTCAATCAACATTTTCGCACACACACACCGCTCGTCGAGCACCATAGGATCTCCCTTTAGTGTGTGTGCCATTGCCATATAAAAAAAAAGAAAAAAAAGAATACATTTGTTTGAGTTCGTAATTTTTAGAATGTGTTAAGCTTCAGAATAAAATAGATTTGTTTAAGTTGGTCCCCTGAGTTTGTCCCTTCAGCCATTGTGATTATTTTGGTATGAGTTAAATTCTGGAATAATATCTTCCGAAGATGCTTGTTTACTACTAGAATTATTTAAGGTTACATTTAAGTTAGCCTCCTTTATCCAATTTGGAATTGAATGGCGTTATTTTATGAATTAAATTCGCATGTAAAAAGGAGCGGCGATGGCTATTCACTAAAAGATTTATTCGGATCTGATTTTAAGAATTGCTGTGTAATAAAAATATTTTTTATTTTTTTTTTAATTAAAAGATGTTCAATGCTCGCGGAGCTATGACGAGTTCCACCGAGATTAGTATTATTGTACACTTACCGAATTCGACCAGTTATCCACCGCGAAAATAATTAGGCGGCAGGTCGGCCTTGTAGCAAGCTGTAAAATGAGCGCGCAATTTGCCCGCTGCTCAATTAACCGGAGAAAGATTCATTGGGCGCCACCGAGTTTGTTACGGACCAAACTGGAGATCCTCGCGTTATGCATGGAACCTGCTGCAAGACCTCCGCTCCCCAAGGTAAACCTTGCCGGTAAGAAGCGCTAAAAAGAAGGTCATCACCAAATCACTAGTAAAGCTGCAAAGTTACGATAAGTAAATTGTTGAGAAAAATAAAACACGCCGCAGTTACAATACTATGCCTTTACTGGAAAAGAACAAATAGACAAAAAGAATAGCCCAAAATAGGGATATTAAAATGTGTAAATTGCAATTAGTGATTCAAAAATATTAATATATAAATTAAGATACGATACCGACAATTGTAGGCAGTTCAAAAAACTAATCAACTAACAATGAAATTATAACTATTAAATGAAATTGTTTATCAGTGTTTGACCAAAACTCTATGTTCAGAAAGGGGAAATAATTGAATTAATGAATCGGCACCAGTCAAGTGCTCCAGAGAAAAAAACTTAATTTCAGATTTGTCTACAATGGTAAAGGTGCTAACTTAAAAGTGACAGTTATTCGAAACACAGTAATTTAAGTCTAAGACAAATCACATATCTTTCACTGAAGTTCCAACATCAGGTGAACTCGGACGGCTCGTTCCAGACCCTTAGTTCAACCCAGAGTGAACCACCCAAACCAAATCTGGATCAACCTCAAACGTCCGGTAAGTCCAGCCGGTTAAGTGGAGTACCCAGTTCCAATAATTCTAACTGGATGAGAGAACTTCAGTATCCCAGACCAGTGGGAGGACCCTAGGAATGGAAACATTCCCTAGTAACGAGTCACAAAACTATGTGAACCGATTGCTGTTATATACTCTCCGTTCAAAAGAATAATTTAGTAGAGTTTCAAATTTCAGATTAAAGAGATAGGGGTTTCCCCTTTTTATTTTAAATCAAATTCAATAATGAACCAAAAGTTAAAAAAACAAATAATAAATGAGAAAAAGAGCACCACAGTAATAATATATTAGAGCAATCGAAATATTACAACTAAAACTTAATATTAGTTATGCAGAAAACTAAAAAGGTTCAGTTCGCCCAGGGGAAGCTGACATCATCCGCTAAAAATAACATTACAGCCTTTTAGAAAAAGAAAATAAGCAGTCCAAGAATTTGGACCGAGTTTAGCACAGCAAAATAAACGTACAAAATCATTGATACTATATTGATAAAAGAGTACAAGTATGATCTATATAATGAACAAAAAGCACTAAAATAAATTTAAATGAAAAATCATACTAAACAAATTATTATGAAATAAAAAGCAAAACCCTTCCTGAATTTTAATAACTCAAGAGAAAAGTTCAAGTTTGTGCCACATAATGAACAAAAACACTAAAATATACGTTAATAAAAACATCGTACTAAACGATTTGGCAAATAAATGGTCCGAACGACCTTCCAATATTAACATCAAATAGATAGCGTGCCTCTACCTGTATTTTAATAATTCAAGAATAAAGTTCAATAAGGTAAACCACAATGAACGAAAATATGCAAAAATATGTAATCTGCATTAAATAACGCGATCCGATGGCCTCCCTATTGACGAAATCCAATAATAAACAACACTGCATTACCTAACCATTAACAACCGAATTTCCCTGTTTAGTGTCTAATTAATAGTTGAAATCAACTACCCACACGAATCACTAGAAGTTAATTGCAAAGTTAATTATTAAAATTAAAGATAAAAACAATAATTCCCCATTGCATCAATTCTAACTTCGGTAACAGAATAAACTCCATGAAATTAGCAGTTTTAGCATTAATTGCAACTTATTGCCGTAGACAATAGATTTTTTATATGGCAGTGGCACACACACACACACTAAAGGAATATTCTATGGCGCTCGACAAGCGGTGTGTGTGCGAAGATGTTGATTGACACGGTTCTTGAATAGTTGTACGTTGTAGTTAGTGGGAAACAGATGTCCTGGGAGTTAGTTCCACAGTGATGCAGTGCGCCAGACAAAGGAGTTCTTGTAAAGCGACGTTCTAGGTGTTTCCAGTTGTACGACGAACCGGTGCGCTCTTGCCGTCTGTCGTGACCG
Organism: Pissodes strobi; assembly: GCA_016904865.1. Classification (NCBI taxonomy): domain Eukaryota; kingdom Metazoa; phylum Arthropoda; class Insecta; order Coleoptera; family Curculionidae; genus Pissodes; species Pissodes strobi. The sequence goes on along the minus strand of MU183214.1, from coordinate 486,612 downwards.
TCTGACAGGAGCTGCCAGGGGCGGGATGAGGCGGGCCAAATCCTGGGAACATCTGCAGTGAAAGTATCTGCAAAACAGATGCCTTTGATAAAGCAACATATATATAAATGGTTAAATTTTACACTCGCTGCTAAACTGCTACGGAAAGGTCAGATAAATTAAATTACTAAAATATCGAGAATCTACATTACATTTCGTCGGAAATAAAATAACAGCGATTAATTAGGCTAATCGCAAGACCCCGTGAATAAATAATACTGACTATTCCGTTCAAGAATAAAAGCCCTAAAGCCCTAATCAATCTCTGATTACTAAGACGTCATGACGACTAATTAAGCTAATAAATCGAGTTCGATGCAAATGAAAATGGATAATTCAATAATTATTAAATAATAAACTAGGTCATCCGAATAATAAAGGAAAACCCCCAACCTTAATAAATCTCTAATCAGGATGACGTCACGTCGATCAATTAAGCTATTAAATCGAGTCCGATATGAATGAAAAGCGAGATAATACAACTATGCAATTAATAAAGACACGAGAAACGCAAAACATCTGCAATTAATAAAGAAAACTTACCTCTTAACAAGAGGGCGGACTACGCCAAGTACCACAATCGCGGCCGACACTAGACCAAGCCAATTCCAAAATCCTCGCCTGGCGAGTTATTTGCATCTACGGCACTAACATTAACGAAAACGAATCGAAATGGCAGAAGCGGAAATTTCTATGTTGTTTGTCAAGGAAATCCAACTAAGATCTCTGGACTTAAACCAGATTAAAATAAATCGACTAGACAACAGAAAAGCTTGACTAGAAAAGGACCCGTACCTACGGAGCCAAGCCAGGCGCCGTCTCGCGCTTTGCAAGGTGAAGTCAGCGCGCAAGAAATTAAATCGCGACGTTTCTCGACGCACCAATGAAACGGATCCCTTAAGGTCACGCGAGAATGATATAAAATCGAATTGAATATCGGAACTAAATTTCGTACGACGAGCGGAAGCAGAAATAGTACCAGGGGCGTACTAGAAATTCACTTCTAGTTAGCGACCAAAACGAAATGTCACAGAATGCCCTCAAAGTTCCTCAATTTAAACAACGCTAAAATCACTGTATGAGATAAATTTCTGATTTCAATTTATCGAAGATGCTAATTCAACTATTGATTTATTTGAGGCTATATTTTAGTTAGCCCCTGAGTTCGCCTTTTCCAGGGTCGAGCAAGAAATATTGAAAGAATTTCCGCTTCATCAGGAAAATTACAGAATAAAATTCTCCAACAATGGTCGGTCAATAATAGATTTATCTAAGGGAATATTTAGACTCTCCCCTGAATTCATCTCGTCTGCATATACCTGAAATTTGAATTTTCCTTTACGAGTTACATTCACTAATATCACATTTGTTTGAAGCTACATTTTAGAGTTCCTCTGAGCTCGTCCTTTTTAGAATGTAGATGAAAAATTTTCCTAATGATTTAATTTCCCGAACAGAAGTTTACAAAAACGGTGGTTCGCTAATAGATTTCGTTAAGTTCACCTCTCAGTTCGCCTTTTCCGACATTTGGATTTTCACTTTATAAGTTAAATTCTGGAATAATTTTTGTCAAAGATCGTTGTTCGTTTTGGAACTGAATGGTGTTCCTTTATGAGTTAAATTTCCATATACCTAATATATAGCGACGATGCCTGTTCCCTAACAGATATGTCAGCATTTAAGAGTGCTCCTAAGTTCGACCATTTAAAAATGTAAAAGAAGAAATTCACTGAATGAAATAAATTCCTAATAATAATTTAGCGATGATAGTTATTCAGTTATTGATTTATTTGTTGGCCCCTGAGTTTGTCTCCTCTAGAATCGAAAAATAAATATTGAAGCAATCCCTGCTTCATCAGTAAAATTTCAAAATAAGACCTTGCGGCTGGGTTTAATGGTTGCCCACCTTAAATTAGAAAGCTTTTATAAATTATTTGCCTAGGTTATGAATGAGCTATATCATATGCATCAACAGCTTCCTATCTGAATCTTTTGCATATTTATGGGTGAGTTCTTCCGGTATTTAGTTATAACATGTATCATATATGAAGTAGGGCAAATGAGAAGTACGGATAATCTTGAGCGAGTACGCAGGATATTTCGAAGGCATTCGACAGAGTTTGGCATGACGGATTGCTCAACAAACTGCCGTCCTTCGGACTGTCAGCGTCTCTCTGCAGCTGGCTTGTCAGTTTCCTTGAGAACCGATATCTGCACGTTGAAGTTCATGGACACATCTCAGGCACTTTCACCATTAACTCGGGTGTGCCCCAGGGCGCAATACTATCAGCAATGTTCCTCATCTATATTAATGACCTGCTGACCAAAACCAATAATCCTGTTAACAGTTTGCAGATGACAGTACCCTTGTCTCCCAATTTAGATCAAAAAAACCTTTGCCAGCGACTGAGATGTATCACCGCAGACACGAGCAGATTACAGCAACTAATTAAGATCTGGAGAGGATTCGCACTTGGGGTGCAGAAATTTCCTCGTCAATCGGACTATTGGGTGTCTCGGTCAACAGCAATATGTCCTGGCATGACCACGTTGCTGTATACATCGCAGCTCTTGTTCTACAAATTGCAAATAAGGCCATGCTTAGAATATTGCTCACACATCTGGGGTGCCGCACCGGAGCATACCTTAAAGCTGCTGTATTCCATTCAGAAGAGAGCTGTGTATCGTCGGCGACCCTAACTTGACCCGGGATCTGGATAGTCTGGAACACCGCAGACATCATCGCTCTACAAGAACTCCTTTGTCTAGCGCACTGCATCGCTGTGGAACTCTCTCCCCCAAATTACAACCTAGAGCTATTCAAGAACCATGTCCATCAACATCCTCGCACACACACCTCTCGTTGAGTGCCATAGGATCTCCCTTTAGTGTGTGTGTGTGATTGACATAAAGAAATTACAAGGTAGTATCAATATATAAAATTAAAGCTTGTTCTTAAGGGATCAGGTATAATGACTCTTGACTTTTTCTTCAAGTGCGTTATCTTCTCTTTCTGGCTATATTTAAGAATGTTCTAGATTAGAATATGGACATTTTCATCTGCGTGTTAAATTTTGGAGCAAAATAATGATTCTTCATTGATATATTTATCTGTGCCTATATTATTTAGTTTGGCTTCAGTTTCCAAACATTTCTTGTATCTTAGTTCCTCCTAGGTTTTCAATAACACCAGGTATTTACAGTGCAGTATATATTGATATCATGCTTGGTAATGGTATCATTTGCAGACAGAAAATCGAATTTATCATCTATAAATGATCCAGCTGGATAGTTTTTCCAAGTATCGGTTATTATCCACTCCGTTTAAAACTTTTTCTCTTCCGCTTTCAATTATGTGTGTATGAGGTGGGAATGACAGTGGAAATCGAGGTGCGGCCATCACCTCGTGGTAAGTTCTGGGTAGGATCCATGCTGAAAAAAAATTGATTATTACGTGCCGGTTATAAAAATAGTGCTCTTTTTACAGGAAGGAGGTACCACTCTCAAAAAAAATTTATTTTACAACCCGAAGAGGATAGTTCATAGCTGCCCAAGAACTGCACTAAAATATGATCTTTAAATCTGACAGTAAAAGTTATTCTAGCCACACAATAGATGGCGCATTAAATTATTATCACTCTCGTTGACACACAAGAGTCAGTTTCTTTATTCCCTTTTCTTCTATGATCCATTCTATCATTTTATGATATAAATTATTATCATCAATTATTCATTAATCTAAGGAGATCTATTAATATTTTCATAAGGCTATTTACTAAATTGCACAAAATTGTTGTGGTGTACCAGCAACCTTCCATTTGCTATTGAATAATAGTTGTACACAAATGATTGCTTTAAATCGGTACTTAAAAATATCTTTTAAACTTCCTACTTAAGAATATGAATGGATACAAACTCGGGGATTTCGCTTGCTCCAGTGAATAATTCAATTTTATTCGCCAGAAGAATTGCCTTGACAATGGGAACTGAGAATAAAGAAATATAGAGCCTGAAATAATTTCATGAATTCGCTGAATTCTTGTAAGGTGTCTAAGCGTAAAATACCGAGGTGACATTTCTGAAATATCTCATTGTGTAAATAACAACAGAGAGCCGCAAGTGCAGGTATTTTTTGTAAAGGTACTATGCAATTTCTCGGAAAACCTGTTGGATTTCGATAAAAATACTTCACCGCTTCTCATTGAAAGAATATTTTTGGTGCAGCTACTTTTCTTAAATGAGAAGTTCGTTTTAAAATTACACCATACAGGTTCATTCAGGCAAGTCATATCTAAAAACAAATTTAAATCTTATATAGGTATACTTTTTTGTATTAACTACGAACAAAACGAATTACATTTACAGCATACGGACTACCACCAGCACTGCTTGCTTCTATGGCTTCCCAATTTCTTAAGGGCTTGAAGCATTCGAGTTGATATTGATGGACATCTTGGAGAAATCTAAAATCAAAGCTGGAGTGCCTCAAGGGTGCATATTATCTCCCACACTCTTCCTGCTCTATATCAATGATCTCGTAGGCAGGAAAAACAATTCTATTTACAGCTTTGCAGACGACAACACTCTTCATGTCGGTGACTCTAATGGCCGCTGCTTGTTCCCAACGCGAGCGAGACAATCAGATTGCTGCCATCAATGTGTATGTGAATGCCATCGTGGAATGGGGTGAGGAAAACAATGTCCATTTTAACACAGGAAGGACTTAAGCAGGACATGGCGTAATCACGTTACCAAAATCGCCAAGGGAGCAGCATAAAAGCTAGGTGCATCCTGTAGAGCAAAACGTTGTAAGCACCACATCAGCACTTAATGCTCTATAAGGCCTAGATAAGACCATCTCTGGAATACTGTTCCCACGTGTGTAGCTCGGCACACAAACTATTGCTTAAGATATTGGACTCCATGCAGAGGAGAGCAGTCCGTTTTGTGGATAATCCAGAGTTGACTAAAGAACTTGATAGCCTTGAACATCGAAGAAATTTGCAGGACGTATCTCTTTACTATCGATACTACTACGGAAGGTGTTCGAACGAGCTGGCATTTATGATTCCGCTCAGAGTTGTTCCAAACAGAAACAACCGTCAATCACAAGCTGCTCATCAACATACGATTCACTTGCGAACTCCTTGGGCGTCGCTGTTACGGGACTCCTCTATCGGGATGACTGCCTCGCTCTGGAATGGAGTTTCCAGTAACGTATTTCCCGAAAACTACAACCTACAGCGCTTCAAGTCCAACGTCCACCATCTTCTCCTCACATCTCTCGTTGAGTGGGATAGGATTTTCCTTTTATGTGTGTGTCGAACATAAAATCAAATACAATATTTTTACAGCTGAAGTTTAACATTTCCTTAACAGAGTAAAATCAAGCAACTTTTTTGCTGCAATTTTAACCTTTTTTGTGCTAAGTTTTATTCACTGAGTCACCAGGCCAAGCCTGAGCAGCGTGAACACCTCTCGTTTTCGGGATTTTAAGTTATGCACCTCCTTACATTTTGGGAGATTCTCCTTGCTCCCATGTACCCAGAAAATCAATCGACTTCAAAATGTACTGACCTGAAAGATTGGAGTTATCCAAGTCGAAGAAATTGGCATGCTAATGCCTTTTATATGCCGCCCAACCATGCCTTGAGGAAGTATATGAAAAGCCTTCAACTGTGATGAGACAGGTATCAATATAGTTGGGAATATAGTTAAGGTACTTGCCAAGAAAGGACAGAAGCAAGTTGACCTTATTTCAAGTTGTGAGAGAAGAACAAACACAAAAGTGGTTTCCTGCTTTCGTGCTGCGGATTCTACATTCCGCTTTTGTTTACATTTAAACGCCAAATAATGACTCCATTATTGGACAAAGATAGACACACCGATGCGATTTGCACCTGGCTGGATAACTGAATGTTCATTTGTGACATGGCTCGACCACATCCAGAGGACTACAAAATGCTGATCAAAAGGACCAGTTCTGTTAGTGCTTGACAATCACGCCATGTTTTTCTATCAGCTTAAAATTTTTGTAAAACCAATGGAATTGTCATGGCATACCTCCCAACACACACTTTTCATCGTACTCCTCTGGATGTTGCTTTTTTCGGGCTTTTGAAGAAGGCAATAAATCACGAGAGAGATCTTCATGTTAAAAACATGACAGTATGAAAGAATTGTACAATAAAATCTTAGTTCTATCTTCAAATCTGTCTTCAGTGGCGAAAGCAGTAAAAGGCTTTCAATGTAATAATGGATATTACCTTTTTCGGACTTTTGAAGAAGGCAATAAATCACGAGAGAGATCTTCATGTTAAAAACAGGCAGTATGAAAGAATTGTACAATAAAATTGTATTTCTATCTTCAAATCTGCCTTCAGTGGCGAAAGCAGTAATAGGTTTTCAATGTACTGGAATCTTTCCATTATTACCATTTTCTGACTCTTGAAGAAGGCAAAAAATCTCGAGAAACATCTTCATCTTAAAAACAGGCACTATGAAAGAATTGTACAATAAAATATTACTTCTATCTTCGAATATACCTTCAGTGGATAAACCTGTAAAAGGTTTTCAATGTACTGAAATCTTTCCATTATTGCTCATTTCGGACTTTCGAAGAAGGCAATAAATCAAGAGGGAGATCTTCATCTTAAAAACAGGCAGTATGAAAGAATTGTACAATAAAATATTTCTTCTATCTTCGAATATACCGTCAGTGGAGAAAGCTGTAAAAGGTTTTGAATGTACTGGAATCTTTCTATTAAATCCAAATGTGCTTGAGGAGGCTGACTTTACAACTCCTGCGGATGATTTCCGTTTATGAAGTTCCGCAGCTGAGCTTCTTCTTCTCCATCACCAAGCTATTAAATCTCGATGTTGTCGCTAAGCTTTTTTTATGGCAATGACACACACACTAAAGGGAGATCTTATGGCATTCGACAAGTGGTGTGTGCACGAAGATGTTGATTGCCACGGTTCTTGAATAGCTGTAGGTTGTAATTTGGGGGAAACAGACATCATGGGACTGAGTTCCACAGCGATGTAGTGCGCCAGCCAAAAGAGTGCTTGTAAAGCGGTGTTCTAGGTGTTTCCAGTTGTACAACGATGGGTGCGCTCTTGTCGTCTGTCGTGACCGTATGACAGGCGTTGCTGGGGGTGAGGACGGGATGAGGTGAGGCAAATACTGGCAATATCTGTCGTGAAAATATCTGTAAAACAGGAATATCTCGGCCACATGTCTGCGGTGTTCCAGCCTATCCAGTTCCCGGGTCAACGCGGGGTCTCCGACGAGACGCACAGCTCTCTTCTGAAGAGAATTCACCAGCATTAGGTGTACATTGGTGCGGCACCCCAGATGTGTGAGCAATATTCTAAGCGCTGTCCTATTTGCGCTTTGTAGAGCAAGAGCAGCTGCTGTGGTGTATACCGTTTTTGGTTGCGAAATAGCACACCAAGCTTCTGCGAGGTGATTTTGCGATGTTAGCAACGTGGTCATGCCAGGACATATTGCTATTGACCGACACACCCCGTAGTTCAATTGACGAGGATGAAGGAATAGTCGATCCTGCCATAATGATATCAGGGGCCCGCCGTATGGGCTTCCTTGGTAAACGTCCCTTGTGCTTTTGCTGCATTGAACTGGACCAAATTTCTGTCAGCCTAAGTTCGAACCCTCTCCAGATTTTGATTAATTACTGTAATCTGCTTCTGTCTGCGGAGATATGTCTCAGTCGCTGATAAAGGTTTCTCCGATGTTTCCCAAGGGTCCTGTCATCTGCAAAACTGTAAACAGGATTAATGATTTCGGTCAGCAGGTCATTAATATAGATGAACCAGAGTTAATGGTGAATGTGTCTGAGATGTGTCCATCAATTGCAACGTGCAGAGATCGGTTCTTAAAAAACTGTCAAGCCAGCTGTAGAGAGAGAAGTCTGAAGTCTGAAGAATGGCAGTTTGTTGAGCAATCCGTTATACCAAACTCTGTCAAATGCCTTCGAAATATCCAACGTAATCTATAAAAGCTATAAAATTAATATGTTGCCGGTCCTTCAAATCTTGACGTTGAAACTGAGACATCAAACTGGAAGTAACCCGCGTGGTTTTGAATTTGGCTGCATAGAGATTCCAAGTCACGGTAGCTGAAATAACACCCATTCCAAGGAGGATTAAGAAGACGAAACATGTTCGGAAGAAAGGTCCTTCTAAACTTTTGACGTCAACACCGATTAAGGAAAAACTCATGGAGAAAAGTTTAAACAGAGATAAGAAAGCAAAGAAAATGTTGAAGGAAAATGAGATATTAAAAGCTAGAAAGAAATTATTTAATAGCTCCGCGTCAGACATCTCCACTTATGTAGAGCTCGATGATATAGGATTAAAGCATAAGGAAAGCTCCGATGACGAAATATGCCTTGTACGTGGCGATTATGGGAATTACAAGGAATGTAGTGGAGCTAATTAGGCTATATGATATAATATATGTAATGTTAAATAGACAATTGAAACTTTGTTTCATTAAATTTGTTTGCATCATGGCTCGAGCACTTCCAGAAGACTACAAAATGCTTATTAGAAGGGCCAGTTCTGTTAGTGCTTGACAATCACGCCATGTTTCTCTATTAGCTTACAATTTCTGCAAAACCAATGGAATTGTCATGGTATCCCTCCCAACACACTTCTCATCGCACTAATCCTCTGGATGTTGCCGTTTTCGGACCTTTGAAGAACGCAATAAATCACGAGAGAGATCTTCATCTTAAAAATAGGCAGTATGAAAGAATTGTACAATAAAATATTATTTCCATCTTCAAATCTGCCTTCAGTGAAGAAAGGTGCAAAAGAATTTGAATGTACTAGCATCCTTCCATTGAATCCAATCAAATGTGTTTCAGGAGATCGACTTTACAACTCCTGAGGAAGATTTTGATTTAGGAATTTCTGTAGCTGAATTTGTTTTTCTTCATCACCAAGCCATTAAATGTCGATGTTGTCGCTAAGCTATAGAATTAAGATGTTGTTGCCGGCCCTTCAAATCTTGACGTTGAAACTGAAACATCAAACTGGAAGTCACCCGCTTTGTTTTGAATTTGGCCGCATAAAGACCCCAAGTCACGTTAGCTGAAATAACACTTATTCCAAAGAGTGTTAAGAAAACAGATCATGTACGAAGGGTTATTCTAAAAGTATAAATAGAGATAAGAAAGCAAAGAAAATGTTAGAGAAAAGGAAGATATCGAAAGTTAAAAAGAAAGAAGCTTTAATTGATGTAGAGCTCGCTGATAAGGGATTAGAGGATCAGGAAAGTTCCGATGACGAAATATGTCTTGTCTCTGGTGATTCTGGTAAAGGTCGTGAAACTTGGTTCAGGTGCACCATATGTGGGAAAATGTTGCGCACAAAGAATGTAGTGGATTTTATTAGGCTAAATGTTATATTTGTGAATTTGTGATTTTTGTAATGTTAAATAGACAATTCAATTCGTTTGCATAATTTCTTTCACCGTCTTTGGGGTTCTCTGGCTCCAGACCTGCAAGCTGCGTATATTTAAGTTATTATTCTTAAAAACCCTGAAAATGATCATATTTGTGGACATATAGGATGATAGTGTATTGTTTAGGGCCTATATTAAAACTCCCTGAAATGACAATAATATTCATGACTTTCCCTTTCCCCGTGCTCTCCTAATACTTGAGAGACCTGGCAATTTTTGTATGGGACCTGGGCCAGAGAATAAAAAAAACACCATCCTTTGTGGCTTCTTTTTTATGCAATTTAGAACGAGTAATAAGTAACATTTATTTAAAAAAAAATGGTAACGTGATGGTCTACTATGCCTACATTGTCGGCGCTTTGGAGGAGGATTATAGAGTAGACTTTGTGTACCCACACTTCCTCAAGGCATTTGATAGAATTGCTAATGACAGGGAGCAAATCTTAAACTGAATCATCAGTTATCAAGGACTATCAATGGTATATCAGGAGTGCCCCTCGAGGAACATATCATGCGCCGTCTTACTAAAACACTATATCTACATATTTTTAGCTCGTCCGTTCCTGGAATGTTCAATAGTGGTTTGGTCTCCCTTCTTCCAAACATATATTGACAAAACAGAATCTATACCTCTGTATGGAGGTAAGATTTCTCAAATATGTCGCTTCTAAATAAATTACCTCGATTGATCTGGATTGATCATGGATATAGTATGATAAAACATAAAGCCGAGAAACTTCTACAAGGATTCATTGCTTACCCTAAAATTCTTTCGCAACTAATCCCATATATTTTAGGAATAAGAACGTTCGAGATCCAGCAAACATCGAATGATATATGAAGAGAGTATGGCAATCAATAGAACCATAACGAGCGTAAATGTGTTGGACATTGACACGTTTCTAGTCGTCATCAATCAGCTATATGGTCGTCCACTGTTGGACATAAGTCTCTTGCAAATATTTCCATCTCTGTCCCGCGCTGCATTCATCCAGTTTGTGTTGATGCGCTACAAATCGTCTGATCATCTGGTGGGCGGTCTGCCTCTGCTCTGGGTCTCCATTCGGTTATTTATCTTGTCAATCTTCCATCGTTCATTTTAGCCAGGTGACCCGCCCAATTCCATTTGAGATTTGATATTCTTGCGATGGCATCTGTGACCCCACATCTTCTTCTCATCTCAACATTCGGAACCCTATCTCTCAAAGAAAGGCCCAAAATTCCCATACAGCACACCAAATCACGATTACGATGTGTTCGCATTGTGACGATGTATCTAGATGCAGACACAGGGTTGCACAATTCTACGATGTAAATGTGCTACGTTTACACATTTCAGGTACACACGTATGCACAAAGGTTAAACGTCCGCCTCACAATGTAGCCACAGTATACCATTTACATATACACAACTTAAATGATCCACAGTGTGTTATCGGCTGCACAGTGATTGTGTATTATGCTTAAACTCTGTTTACACATGGCATTTGTCCTTCTCAATTTGGACGTAAATATACTATTCCGTGTATATGTAGCTCCGTCGCCCCATGCATACGCCCTGTCAAAAAAATAGTTATTTGTTTTACTAGGCAGCAAAGTAGTGGATTGACTGCCGCGGCTGATAGTTCATAGCCGAGCGTAGCGAGGCTAGGAATTCAGCTAAGGCAGTCAATCTACTTTGCTGCCGAGTTGAACATATAATTTTTTCTCCGATTGTTTATAATGATATATGTATATTGTATATTTGCAAATTATTACAATTCCCACAATCTTTTTATTTTTCCTGTAGTGATAAATTAAGACAAAATTCGATAGAAATCGCAATTGTTGGAACGGTTGGTTGCTATGGAAATGTATATGTCCATAATAATTATAGTTTGACAACTTATGTCAGACGTTTTATTCCCATGGAGACTAATCACTTTGCTGCCTAGGCAGCAAAGTACTTACTTTGCTGCCTGGACAGGAAAAGTAATACTTTGCTGATTGATATAGGTCTGCAAAATTAATATTTGCTGTCAATCGGAGAAAAACAATTTTTCATGAGCTACTTCAGGAAAATAAAAGTTTTGCCGTCTGACATTTATTCGTTCTCAAAACAGGTGTTTTAAAAAAATAATTAATATTATGGTTTTATGAGAACGAAAGAGCGGGCAGCGAAACTTTTATTTTCCTAAAGCATCTGTCTGAAGAAAAGTTACTTTAAAATTGTTCTTTTTTTCTTTGCACATAATATACAAAGAGCGGCCAAAATATAGAACAAATTCATTTAAAAATCAAGTATTGACTTTTTAGAAAAATGCTCCATCACGTCAATTATAATTTCTCTTCCGTTTTTTTGCATCAAAAAGAAAATATACAGGGTGTTTCAAAAAAGTAGATTTGATGTCAATTTTTTTTAAATAAAACACTATTTTTTAAAATCCAAAGCAATAGTGTTCCATTTAAAAATAAATTAAGTTTGATGTCAAATCTGATTTTTGACACAACCTGCATAATTTCATTTTAGAGCAAAAAAATAGAACAAAAAATTAAAATGGACGTGTAGGAGCATTTTCCTAAAAAAAAATCAATACCTGATTTTGAAACGAATTTGTTCCATATTTTAGCCGCTCACTTTATATAGTTACTACTACGGAACGCTATCAATTGGTGCAACAGAAAGCAGAAGTAGGAAAACACTAGAAAATGACAGAACTTTTACAAGAATATTAAAATGTATTGAAAATATTCAAATAACATAATAAAAACGCAAATATATCTTATGCTATACCACAGCATCTATACATTGCCAGCCTTTGTTGCAGCTCAGCAGCTCTCTTTTCAGCCATTCTTCGTTTTTTGAAACAAAAAAAAATCCTCCAGTCGGTTGGTTGCTTGTCGTTTGTCGTAACCATTCGCAGACCGCCACGTCGTTTTGCAGCTCAAATTTGGCAAATTGGGTATTGGACAAGAGTCTTTCATAAAGTCACTGCAACAATACAAAAAAGTACCTATAAGCTGAACACAAAAGATCAATTGTTATGGTTGTAACTGTAAATACTCTGAAGGATGTTCACTTTCCAATTTAATAAAAGTAAATGTGCAGAACATTATACGCCGTGATACCCAATGACCTTTGATTGTGCATTTCCTACAGCATCCATACCCATTGTGGCCTTTGAGCTATATATGAACGAGCTGGTGACGGTGCAACGCAAATGTAAGCATCCATTACGATTTTATATTTGACGTGCATCAAAGGGTGTTGAAAATTTTTGTATCAAAAATCAGTGTAGCGAAAATCGTTACTCGATTTCCATGACCGCCTAGGTTTTTTATAATAAGAAAGTGCATACCACCCCAGAACTTTACAAATGGTAAAATGAGTACTACCTGCTACCACATGAGATACAAATGGTCAGCATGCTAACGCTCTGCGCTGGCATTGTTCCATCTCCCTCGAATGTAGAAACGACAACACACAACTGCAGAGTGTATGTTATTACACTGTACTATTACTTTTACGTAGTGTATATACAAAATTTTACTTAAAGCTATAATCACCACACTAATGATTTAAACTTTGTCAGCATCCTGTACGAACGTTAGATTTCAAAATTCTAAGGACCCAATTAACTTTACGTTATTATAGGTACATAAAAATGTTAGGTAGAAATCCAACAAATTACATTAAACCATTGTAAGCATCATGTAAGGACCTGTACGGACGTTACATTTCAATAACATTCCAATGATCCATCTGTACTTTGTATAAATATGTTAAGAATCTTAGGTGCATAGGGTTAGTTTGGGTTATAAATATTATTAAACATTGTAGCTCCAATATTAATGGTACCTAGGAGTAATAAAGTATTTATCAATTTTTACTATACCTTATAATCCGTTTCAAAGTGCACAGAGACACACACACTTCCGCGTCTTCCCAAATGATAAAACAAAAATGGCTGCTATATGATGTGGATGTACTACCCCACTTTTATAGAGGAAAGAGGATACACATGAGATACACATGCCCGGTATGCTCACGCTGACGCTTGCGCGCGCACTGTGCCGTGCTTCTAAATGGTGGAATGTAGATACGACAAGACACAACTAAAGAGTGTATATATAGTTTTTTGTATCATGTGTGTATATCGCACTTTTACGTGGTGTATGCAGTAGGTACAAATATTGCATAAAGCATCACACATACATATGACTTAAACCTTGTAGGCATCATTTACGGACGTCAAATTTCAACATTCTAATGATCCTTCTTTACGTTATATAAAAATGTTTAAAATCTTAAGTGCATACGGTATACAATTATTAAACATTATATCACATAATTCTATCAACAAAAACATAGGTGTATCTCATATGTGTACGTCAGTACTAGATCAACAATTAGTTTCATCATAACATATTTTGTTTCTCACGTGTATATCTTGTAGAGACGTAATTTAAATTGGACGTGCTGTATGGGTTGCTCTTTCCATGCTTCTCTGTGTCACTCTTATTCTATTTGCCGTTTCCTTGTTAGTGTCTGTGTTTCGGCTCCATATGTTAACATAGGCAAAACACACTGATTATAGACCCTTTTCTTTTGGCACATGGGGATACTTGATCTTAAGATGTAGCACACCCTTCCAAAAGCTGCCCAGGTGAAACCTACTCTTCTGCCGATTTCACAAGTCTGATTGTCTGCCCCCAATCGAATTTCGTGGGCCCAGGTAATTATAGGACCATACTTGCTCAATATTCATGTCATTTACTGTTAGGTTTTCACTGATGACCAGATTACTCATGAACTTTGCTCTGTTACTGTTAATTTAGCATCTCTATTGCTTCTTCGAATTTATCTGTAATTAACGAAGCGAAGATCACTTAGCTTCTCGCCATTGATGTTAACACCATAGTTATCGATTTTAGTACGTTCGAAAATGACCTCCAGCAGGTTGATGAATAGTTTGGGAGATATGACATCACCTTGTCGTACACCTCGTTTAGTTTTAAAGTCGGAAATGTCTTCATGGAGTCTAATGACAGCATTCGCTTTCTTATAGATATGCTTAATAAGAATTAACCTTAGAAGGTATTAAGCATACGTTTCTAGTACCTGAGCAAATATTAAGACTTGTTTTAAAGCGTTAATCCATCCGTTATTATATTGGCAACTGGTTTTCTAAATCTATATGGCATTTCACATTGTTATTTTTTTATTACTATAAGCCTTAATGTCTTTAATTCCGTGAAATAAATAAATAAATAAATTATTGTCAGATTCGGTATTCTGGCACCAAAGTGTCATTTCGCCCATTAGATATACCAATTTCGTTTCCCAACTACTACCTGAAATGCCATACGATGTCGACATCTAAAAAAGCAGGTAGCCCTCCCAAAAAGACCACCGCGTAGAAATAATGTCAATCGATAACTCTCGATAGAACGATAAAAATATTAATGTCCACTTATTGGGAGTGTTAATATTCTTTTCTGTCAAAGATAAACCCATCGATCCGTAAGCAATATAAATGTATTAGTTAGTTGATTGGATGGTGATACTCGGCCCACACATTAAAAACATGGCTCGTGGCAAACCTACTTACGAGTTTAGGTAGATGTATTGATGTATCTTATCTATGGAGGACGAGGGCAAGAGTACGACTTTCAAAATGAATAATGCCTTTAAAAATCGATATATTCAATTGTATTTTCAAGGATGTGAGTGGGGAGAGGGCAATAAATAGTCCTAAAGATTAGCAGTTGAGTAGATAGTGATCGATGCACACTACCGCGAGGCAAAATAAGATCATGTGCCTCGGAATAGTACTAATAATTGTACCTTGAAGCAATTTTCCGAAATATATAAACATATTTTGGCCGGTAATTTTGCTATGATAAAAAAGCTTTTTACATTGAACTACCCCGAAAAAAGACTGTTCTTTTTAGGACCTTAACCCTAGATCATTAATATGTCATCACCCCAAGCCGGAAATCACCTTAAAACATCCAATTTATTATAATGGATGTATCTGTCGCCAATATCGGCACACTTCTCGAAATCACCGAAGCATGAACTCAGAGACCAAGAAATAATACCATCTCTTCTCGGTCTACTAATCACTTCGATGCCGCAACAACAGGTGGGTCACCAATTAAGAAAACACCTCTGGACGCAGGTAGCCGTGGCAAGTATAAAACAAAAGACAACCGAAAACAATAACGCACCTTCTGCGATGTGATGACCGTTCCGACAACAACAGTTGGGTCAGTAAATTGGATCACAGATGACGGGACGATGGTAAGGCACGTGACGTGATCTCATAAATTAGCCCCGGCCAATTACAAGGGTGCCTAATTAAATGATATGTCGTGCGTTTGTAGTTTTTGCCCAGCCGCACAGTGGTCTAAATGTAAGCAACTAGGTTCAAGATTCTGTTTATAAGTTTATTGCACGTGACCCATTGAAAATTGAGTGTGTCTGGCAGAATGGTAAAAAAGTTGTGAGTCCATTGCAAATAAGTCTTCCACACATTATCAGAATTTTTGAAGAGTGTGTTAAGCGGTAGCGTTAGTCATTTAAGTTTTTCAAATATAAGATGAAGTAGAATGCTACATTATCGGTAAAAGGCCCATTGAATTTGTATGCCCCTAACCATTTGTCTACTAGTTAAGCTAGAGTGTAACTACACCCATGCCAAAGGAAGAAGAGGCAAAATTTATTAAAAGTATCGTAGTACCCAAGGGCGGTGCCAGCCTGTGAGCTCGGAAGGGGGGATGGGCGGGGGAATTCGAAATTTTGGAACTAATCCGAGGCGAAAAGAAGTTTTTAAATGTTTGCTAGGTTAATATACTAGATATTTTCTAGTGCTTAGGGTGGGGCAACTGCCCCTCTGCCCCCCCCTTCTCGACGCCCATGGAATACCTCGAAATCTCCCAGAGAAATCCAGAAAACAAAATATCAGTTTTGACCATCATTTATTTAGTTTGCAACCACTACACGTAGAGCATGCCGAAATAATAAATTCGTTTCAGTTTTAGAAAATTAATTGGAAGTTGGTGGGTGTAGGGTAACATACTGCAAACGGGTGAATGGTTGGATGGATATATAGATGATGGTAGTTTTTAAGTGAATTTAAACTGTTTATTTTTATTGGCGTTTAAAATAACATAGTTTTGATATGTCGTTAAGATAAAACAGTAAAAGCTTTTCGTTGATTAGAGCCAGTATGATTTGGGAAACACTTAAGAGAGGGTAGGCTTTTCAGCAACAAAAAAGCTCCGACAAATTTATTGAAACTCTGTTCAGTGGACAACTATATTTCAATCTGGTACACCTCTTGAAAAGAAGTTTTTAATATGGCAATTCCTGTGCAGAGGATATTGAAAAATTACAAAAACTCTGACTCAGAGTCCCCTTGGAGAATACGAGCATATCAATGAAGCTTTTTCAAGTTGCCTTGAAAGAGAAGCTAAGATTTATTTAAAATTGGTAGGGGTGTATTACTTTAACCACAAAGGAAAGCTGGACTATTGTGATTGCTGAAGAAAGGAAAGGAATATTTCGTGCAAAGCTAATTTATTTCACAACAAAACGGTTTCGGCGATTCGGCCATCATCAGTATTATTTGAAAATAAACGAAAAACCCTATTGTAAACTGTTATTAGGAAATTTTCTTCATTTTTATTTATTAAATTGATTAAACCAAGGGTGATTTGGGAAACACATGCAATAACACAGGCTTTTCAACAACAAAAATGCTACAGAAAATGTATTCAAATATATTCACGTGTTCAGTGGACAAGTATATTTCAACCTGGTAAACCCCTTGAAGAGAAGTTTTTAATATGGCAATTCCTATGTAAATGATTAAGTTGAAAAATTACAAAAGCCCTGAATTACAAAAGCTCTCAGAGTCTCCTTGGAGAATATAAAATGCTCGTATACGATAAGAAATCTCACTATCAATGAAGCTTTGCCAAGTTGCCTTAAATAATATAGAAGCTAAGATTTATTTAAAATTGCTAGGGAAGTGTATTACTTTAACACCTGGACCTGAAATGCCCAATATTGCTCCTTTCGCTAGTTTTGAACCATCTGCGTACCACAGCGATACGTTATCGGCCTAATACTAATAATACTCTAATACTCTCCCATGATTGGCGGTCATCAATAATCCCTGCGAATGAGACACCTAGGTCCAACATGACCGTCATTTGGTCCCTTGGTTTGCTGGCCTTTTCCAGTTTTATTTCTTCAAAGATGCGCAGGTGACCAGCCAAATCTCCAGGCTTGAATTTCCCTATTTGGAATAGCCTGAGAGCACTGATAATCGCCTCCCTCTTCATACTGAATAGCAGTACCTCTAAGGACATATCGGTCTTTGAATTTTACATGCGGTTTGAAATTATGCCCTGATGTTTGCCCTTTGTTATTACTACTAGGTCGCCTGCGTAGCCTAGAAATATAAATCCAGGTCTACTCAGAGTGGTAAGGATTTTATCCACTTCTAGTGTCCACAGTAGGGGGGAGAGAATGCCTCCTTGAGCGCATCCTGTCACTGTGCTGACGGTTGTTGACGCTTCGTTTATTTCTGCTGTTACGAAGCGGTGCTTTAGCATTGTTTCTGTCCATCTTATGATTGGGAACTCAGCTTACCACTCTTGAAGTGCTCTTCTAATGGACTGATGTGATGTATTATCAAATGCTCCCTCTATGTCAATGAACGCAGCAAGAGCAATTTCTTTGCATTCGATTGTCTTTTTTAGACAGTGCGGTGCCCTTAATATGGATTTGCCTGTTTGGTAGCCGAACTGCTTAGGATGGAGCGGTGTTCTCGTTAGAGTTTCGCTTCTTATGCATTGATCGATTGCTTTCTCCATGATTTTGAGGAGAAAGGAGGTTAGACTGATCAGACTGTATGATTTTGCTTAGTCCTTCGGGGGGCGGCGGCCGGTCTTAGGTATAAATATCACATTTGCCTCCTTCCAAGCTAGTGGCATATGTCCTAGGATAAGGTTAGTTTTGAAGATTTTCTATAGGTGTACCTTCACGATCTCATAGCTTTTCTGAAGCCGGGCAGGGAAGATCCCGTCTTTGCCGAAGGATTTGTAGAGCTTTAAGCTCTTGATTGCCCATTTTGCTCTATTGTTGGTGAAGATTTTTCCTGCCAGACTTTTGTACCTCCTGTTCGGGCTCTGGAACCCTTCGTTGTGAGGACTAGTCTGGTTCTGGGTATCTTCTACGATTCAGGGAAGTGAGTCTGTAAAAATACCTCCAAACTTTCCGTCTGATCGTTGCAGTATTCTCCGTTTGGCGTTTTTAATAGGCCAAAAATACCGTTTGAACGATTTTTTGAAAGAATTTTTTTAGACGCTGTGATGGGGCTAACTCGTCTATGCCCTTGCAAAATTGCCTCCTGATCTTGTTTTAGATTTTCTAAGTTCTTTGCTGTACTCTGTGAGGGCTGTTCTATACTCTGCCCAGTTTTCAGTAATTTTTGCCTTGTTGAACAGCTTTCTTGCATCGCGTTTTAAGCGACTCAGTTCCTCGTTCCACCAAGGCACGTCTCTGTGGATTACCTTTTGTAAAACGGGATAGATAGGAGTTACTGATTGCATTAATTAAACTGTTAGATGTTGTCTTTAGCTCTTCAACGGTGTTTGGCTCGCTAGGGAGTTCATCTAGACTCAGACAGAGACCCTCTGCATAAGTCCCATTCCAGTTGGTTAATTTTGGTTACTCTCGTCTCTATCGAGTGATTTGCTGTTGTCTGTAAACCAAATCTTATCGATTGATGATCTGACAGGGAGGGTTCGTCTGGTACATGCCAGTAACAGTTGGTTATTGTACCTTATGTTAATGAGTCCGCTATAGTTAGGTATGTCTAGGACTTCTTTTTTGACTGCATTTGGGAATGTGGGTTTGATACCTATGTTGATAATATCTATAATATTAGAGTTTAGATACTCAAAACTGTGATAGAATATTTGTTTTAATTTTGTGGGAAGGGGCAACTTTTAAATTTACATATTTTAATTTAATTTTTTTTTATTTCAAAATTATGATAACTAAGAAATAATTTTGCTTTTGTACTACATGAAGTTAGTTTAGTATGTAAATAGATTTGGTGGTGGGTTATAGAAAATTATTTAATTTTAATGGTCAAGTGGATAGGTAGATTGTAAATGGTTAAAGAAGATATAACTCGTGAGTTTATAACAGAATGTTGATCAGCGTTGAGAAGGAAATTGTGAAACCACATCACGAGTACCAACAATTTATAAGACTTTAAATATTTATAAAAGGAAAAGGATAAAAAAAATAAAATGAAAGAAAAGAAAGGAAGAGAGGGCAATCATAATGGAGAGGAAGGAAACCCCAGGACCATGACAATTAGTATATTTGTGAGATTTAAAACCATTTTGATGTTAGGGAAAATTAAATTTGTGAGTTATTAATTTAAGTAAAGAGATGTATTTATAAAGTGGGTCTAAGGTAGATATTAGTGATACGGGAGAGGGTGACCTTTATTGAGAAAAGAAGGAAATTTATATAAATGTAATCGAGGGTTAATTAAAGGTATGCTATTTAATCTAGGAACGGTTTAAAATTCCTATTTAGACTAACCTGGACGCATATTTGTAAATACCCGACGCGTTATCCACTCGCGAAGTTTCGGCTGCGTTTCGGGCGCTCGTAAATACCAGACGTATGGTGAAGATACGTCTGGTACTTACGCATTATTACAATATGGCTTCATGATTCAATCAATCTGCCGCAAGAGCTGTCGTGGTCGAGAGGTTTAAATGGTTGGGTCTCACCTGGACGGCGCGGGTTTAAACCCCGTTGCTTTTTTTATTTTTTTTAAGATTATGTTTCTAAACAGTTTTTTTCTTGATTTTGGGTATGTCTTGGGTTAGTTTTTCTCTTAATTTGGGTATGTCTTCGGGTTACGTTTGGGTTAGCACTTGGTTAGTTTCTTTTTCTTGAGCCCCCGTAGCGAGCGGCAGCGAGCGCAGGACCAAGCGAAAAGTGAAATATTACTAAAACTAACGCACTAGGGAGTCTTGTAAACAACTGACGCGTTAGTCCGACACGTCTGTTATTTACGAATGAACTTCGGAAGATAATGCGTCAGGTATTTACGAATATGCAACCTGGACTCTCTAAGGCAAAAAACAAATAGAAAGAAAGTTGGGCTACGATTAATGATTTTCGTAGTAAGTCGACTAATGCCAAATTTGACATGGACCCAAACCACTTAAATGATTTTTACTGGTAACCTAGCGAATGATCCAACCAAGAATTTATCCTCTAAAGCTAACCCATGATCTTACCTTAAGAACCTGAGTAACAAAAACTAATTCTGTTTTTTGAAACAAACAAGCGCGAAATTAAAGAGGTTATTTCAGAAAAAAAATAAAAAATCTAGGGGGACGATGAAATCTCAGCTGAGGTACTTTTGAGGTTATCTGATAAAACCTTGGAAGCCCTATCAGTGTGTATTAATGAATCTTGGCTACAGGCTGTGTTTCCTTCTTACCTAAAATCTGCAGTGGTCCCCTTATTTAAAGGTGGTGACTCAGAAGAGCCATCTAACTTTCGCCCAATTTTTTTACTACCTACTTTGTCCAAGGTCATTGAAGAGCTGGTAAAAAAAGGATCTGGAATTATCTAAAACTATTTAACCTTATAACTGCTAAACAATTTGGTTTCCAAGAAGCCAAGGCGCCGAACATTAACAATATACTAGAAGGTTCACTTTAAGCCCCGCTACCAGCATTTCCCTCCTTGCCACGTCGCGGAACCTGATGAAATGCTGGTTAACCACTCAGGCCTCGTGCCACGTTTCAGGGTTAGTCACCCAAAAGCGTGGATCGAGGTACCTCGCTTTTGTTTTAATTTTGTTTTAATTAAGGATTTTAAACTAAATTATGTTAACCATTTTCTCAAAAATGTGACGTACAGTGTGTGAAATTCAATTCTGACCATTGTCGATTTGTGTTGTTCATTTGTCTTCATGGATATGTCCTTTTCCACTGACAAGTAACACTGATGATGGCTCAGGCCGAAAGCGCTCTGTTACGCTATTTTTGCATGATATACAAAGATTGTTTCATTACTATTATTAAAAGAGGCATAACATGCACAAATTATATAAGTGAGTGAAGGACACGAAGGACAGCTAAATCATAATATTGAGCAATGGAAAGAAAGATGCGAGGACAAATCACAGCTTTGTTCTATTGCAGCGGAAGACTTTTCTTCTTCTGCAATAAGTACACTTCTGACGATAACTTCCAGACTGTCTGTCACCACTACCTCAGTTGAAAGGAATTTCTCACCAATCAAACTTTTAATAATTTATTTAACGTCGACTGTGTTGGGGGATCGATTGAATGGTCTAGCACTATGAAACATTTATAAAACAATAGTTGTAGATAAATTTTAAATAATCGATTGGTTTGCATCCATGAAACCGTGACAATTGCAAAAAGAATAAAACTAGAGCAGTTCCTATTTCTTTTAAATTTATTTTTTTATATTTTTTACATTTCCTTTTTATTGCATCTCTATTTATTTTCCGGCACTAATTTTTATAGTTTAAATTTTTGTTTCACTTATTTTTCTTATATTCATTATTATACCAAATATATTTTCCAGGCGCTATATCAAAAATGAAGATTGCCATCCCGTAGAATCCAAATATGATAGTAAAAAACAAAGAATTGAAAAAAAGAGGGATGATACAAATATGCTATATTTAAATGAGTGGGTATTTTTCAGTTTGTTTCTTGCTATTTTTACTATTTTTTTGTTATAAAATAAAATATTTCAACTCAAAGTTGAGCAACAAGCGAACACATGAAGGATGTGCATTTATGTTAGGTTTTTTAATCACATTTGGATTCTGCTGAAAAAATACATCGAGCCGCAATCTTTGTTATGTTATAAATATTTCTATCGCCTGGAAAATGCCCTTGTTTCGTCTTCGTTGGATCATTGGATTATCTTGTACAAAGTACTTTTAGTACTAATGTTATTGGTATTGGTCCTTTACTACATACTTTGCCTAAGGCCATTGACTAGTTGGTAATAAAAGGATGTGGAATTATCTACAATTATTTAACCTTATAACTGCTAAACAGTTTAGTTTCCAAGTAGGCAAGGCGCTGTACATTAACAATAGACTAGAAGGTTCCCTTTAAGCACCGCCCTCAGTATTTCCCTCCTTTTCCCGTCGCGGAACCTGATGAAATGCTGGTTAACCGCTCAGGCCTCGTGCCACGTTTCACCCCGTCTGGTCTAAAGTCTAGCGTTTCGCCATTGTAAGCGCTACAACAAAAGTGCCGGCTGAGAGTGGACCTTCTAGTCTCTTGTTCGGTGGCCAAGGGTACTCATGATGCAATCTACAGTTTTCTTGAAGATGTCTATGTGGCGTTGAATCAGGGAGGCGTTCTGGTATCGGTGTTCTGTGACCTGTTCAAGGCGTTCGATTGAGTTAATCACCAAATACTGCTGTTGAAGCTCGAGATATATAGCTTTCGAGACCTGACTCTTTCTTAGTTTGGATGTTATCTTGAGTGTCGATGTCAGTCTGTGATGTTCTCGGGGGGTGAGGCCCTTATTATTAAGTTGTAGTGTTTCACAGGGCTCTGTTTTGGGGCCTATTTTGTTCCTACTATACATTAATGACCTTGTTCAATACAATACAATACAATAGCTCTTTATTAAAAATTTTTAAATTTACAAATCAATTCATAAAAATAAAGCACAAAAGCTCTACAGAGCTTGTCTGTGTAATAAATAATAGAATGGTATTTTGAAAATCAAATCATTATTTGTACGAGCCCAACTTAAAATTAAAATTACAAACTTTTAGGATAAAAAAGTAAAAAGTAAAAACACATGCTTAAGCCTAAAAAACATATAACTAATTTACACATACATATCTAACACATACACAGTCACTTATTGGTAATAAACTAAAAACAAAGTATGTAAAATCTTATAAAACATTGGTCTCCCTTCTTCGCTCTCTCCTCCACTAATCTCGCACGTTTTTGAATGCCACTGTATTTTCTAATATATATTCCCTAACTTTCTTCTTAAAGATGTTAAAATTATTTATATTTTTAATTTCCGGTGGGAGAAAGTTATAGATTTTGATGCCCGTATAATCAATAAATCTTAAATATGAAGAGTTATTTGGTCTTTGGGTATTGAAGTTTATATTACTATTTGATCTAGTTGGGTAATTATGATTTATTTCTTGATAATTAGTTTTTCTCTGATGAATATATTTTACGACAGACAAAATGTATAGGGTTTCGAAATCTACCAAAGATGTTAGTGTGAAAAGTTGATCTGTCGGAAACATTCTTGGCTTATCATATATAATGTTAATAAACCACTTTTGTAGACTTTTGATTTGTTCATAATATCTATCATAACCACCTCCCCAGATACATGGACCGTAATTTAAAACCGATTCCACTAGTGTTGATATATTTGCTCAAGTATTTTGGTACTAAGAAAGCCTTTCAGTTGTTTAAATTTATAAATATTACGTCTTAATTTATTTGAGGTAATTTCAATATGGCAGTCCCACCAGGTGTTGGTCTATTTGTAGTCCTAAGTATCGTATGTCATTCACATTTTGTATTTTTAGGTTGCAGCTACAGTTAATTCTATTTTTACATGAATGCGCAGTAACACTGTCAAAATTTGGTTGACCATTTGTATACAGAGAAAAATCAATATATTTTGTTTTAGCAGTATTCAAACTAAGCAAGTTAGCATTTAGCCAAGCATAAGTTAATTATATTTTATTTTCAGCGGCAATTTTTGTTTCTTCCCAACTATTTTCAGCAACTATATCCACAGTATCATCCGCATATGAAGCTGTTATTCCTCTAGGGTTTGGTAAGTTAAGTAAATCGTTTATATATATCAGGAAAAGTACTGGTCCCAAAATTGTTCCCTGTGGAATCCCCATTTGTAAGACCTTCTCTGCGCGAAGTGTGGAACTGATTAAAACTCTTTGTTTTCGATCAGTTAATTAATCTTTAATAAGTTCCCAGGCCACACCTCTGACGCCATACCAATCCATTTTCATTAGTAGTCTGTCATGGGGTACTGTATGGAAAACCTTTGTTAGATCCAGGAATATAGCAAGAGGCTTTCGACCTGAATTGATTTCCGAATGAATAAAGCTCACCACTCGATACAGCGCGTCCGTTGTTGAAATTCCCTTCCTAAACCCAAATTGCATTTTATTTTGATCAAAATGTTCCACTAATCTAGATTTTATCGCTTTTTCTAAAATTTTTGCCACATTAATTATAAGTGAAATAAGTCTATAATTTGTTGTGTCAAATGGGATGCCCTGTTTAAAGATTGGGGTGACTATAGTTGCTTTAAAAGTATTCGGGAATCTGCCCTGTACGAAAAATGATATTAATTAAAGCTGTAAGAGGAGGTACAATGGTATCTGCAATCAGTTTAAGGGTTTTTGCTTTAATTTTGTCATGTCCAGGGCTAGCCTCGTTTTTTAAGGAGTTTATTATTTCCATTATTTCCACTTCTGTTATAGGGGAAAGGGTTAATATATTTTTAGTGTGGGGATAGGGAAGTGTATATTGTCGTTTTTTGTAATTGTATTTGCCATCTTAATCCCTATACCTGTAAAAAAATCATTAAATGCATTGGCGATATCGAGGTCTAAAGACCTGGTAACTATTCTAAAGAATAGTTACCATTTTCTGTTTCAATTCTCCGAATGCCAGATGATCTTGCTTTATTATCGTTGGTTGCCTCCTTTATAATTTTCCACGTTTTTCTGATATCATTTCTCGATTCAAATATTTTTTCTTTGTAATAGTTATTTTTAGTATTTTTTTATTATTTTATTTGTTCAATTAAGCATCTCTGGACATTTCAACCATTTTGCTGATGATACCTCAATTTTATAGCGGGATATAGATGTGCCATGATTCATGACTTGACCATCATTAAGGAGTGGTTCGATTGCAATCGCCTGTGTTTGAATCTGAGCAAGACACATATGGTATGATTTAGATGTGATCTTACAGGTTTGATTTTTGATGGGGTCTCCTTTCAGAGATACCTGCAACTAGGTTCCTAGGGATCATGATTGATGGCGATTTACACTTTAAGGACCATATACTAGCCTTAAGCAGGAAACTGTCATCAGGGTGCTTTGCTGTGAGAGCGGTTGAGGAAGAATTGGGTCAGCAACTAGCAGGTACTGTCTATTTTTCTTTGTTTGAGACATCTCCGATATGGTATACCATTCTGGAGTGTGGCTAATCGGGACCTCTTGAACGTGCTCTTCGTTCTTCAGAAAAAACTAGGCAGATTTATTGTAAATGTGCCTCAGGAACAGTCATGTGGACTGTTGTTGTATTGTTTGTATTTTATACTATTTTAGTTTTATATTTTCTCTCTTATTTTATTCTTTTTAATTTGTTTCGACAATTTATGTCTATGGGTTAGTTTGGGTTAGATGAAGTTCTTTTGTAATCTCAATGACCTCAAGGAAATCTAAACGATTGTAGTTCTTAGAGGAGATATTACGTAAAAATTTTGATTTGGATTGTGCACTGAAATTATGTTCAAAAGTTCGTAAATGATTCTCAAATGCTGATGAGGATTTTTTAGTATGTTCATTAATAATGATTTGTTAACGCTTTAAATATCTATAAAATGAAAAGAAGGAAATAAAGGGAGAGATGGCGATCACAATGGGGAGGAAGGAAACCCAAGGAAAATGAGAATTAGTATATTATTTGTGAAATTTGAAAATCTTTTGTTGTTGAGGAAAATTAAATTTGTGAGTTTTTACGTTAAGTAAAGCGAAGAATTTATAAAGTGGGTTAAGGGTAGATATTAGTGAAATGGAAGAAAGTGAAATTTATTGAGAAAAGAAGGAAATGAATATAAACCTAATCGAAGGTTAATTAAAGGTATGCCATTTAATCTAGGGATCTTCTATGTAGGGGCTTATAATTGCGATTTAGATGGATGTATAAAGTAGCGCAGATTAGAGAACTACATAGAAATACGAGATAAGCCTACATCAAAAGGATAGAGAATGGTTAAACAAAGAAAGGGAAGAAGAAGAGGGTTTAATATCTGCAAAAGTGCAACCCTATAATATGCAAAACATTATTAAAAGATGCTTAACATGCACAAATTATATAAGTGAGTGACGGACACCAAGGACAGCTAAAGCCTGATATTGAGCAATGGAAGGAAAGATGCGAGGACAAATCACAGCTTTGTTCTATTGCAGCGGAAGACTTTTCTTCTTCTGCAATAAGTACACTTCTGACGATAACTTCCAGACTTTCTGTCACCACTGCTTCAGTTGAAAGGAATTTCTCACCAATCAAACTTTTAATAATTTATTTAACGTCGACTCTGTTGGAGGATCGATTAAATGGTCTAGCACTATGAAATATTTATAAAACAATAGTTGTAGATACATTTCAAATAATCGATTGGTTTGCATCCATGAAACCGTGACGATTGCAAAAAGAATAGAGCAGTTCCTACTTCTTTTAAATTTATTTTTTTTTATATTTGTTACATCTCCTTTTTATTGCATCTCTATTTATTTTCCGGCACTAATTTTTATAGTTTAAATTTTTGTTTCACTTATTTTTCTTATATTTATTATTATACCAAATCCATTTTCCCCCCGCTATATCAAAAATGAAGATTGCCATCCGATGAATTTTCCCGTAGAATCCAAATATGATAATAAAAAACAAGGAATTGAAAAAAAAGAGGGATGATACAAACATGCTATATTTAAATGAGTGGGTAATTTTCAGTTTTTTTCTTGCTATTTTTACTAATTTTTTGTTATAAAATAAAATATTTCAACTCAAAGTTGAGCAACAAGCGAACATATGAAGGATGTGCATTAATTTTAGTTTTTTTAATCACATTTGGATTCTGCTGAAAAAATACATCAAACCGCAATCTTTGTTTATGTTATAAATATTTCTATCGCCTGGAAAATGCCCTTGTTTCGTCCTCGTTGGATTATCTTGTATAAAGTACTTTTAGTAGTAGCTAATGTTATTGGTATTGGTCCTGCGTACGCCTCTGGTTGAAGCTAATAGAAATGGATTAGACGTAAAAAATGCCTACTAATACTTTACTGACGTATATTAGAAATCAATGTTCAAATACAAAAAAATTTCAAAATTTATTTTAAAAAAATTGTCGCCTAGTTTAGGATCTGCCGATGTTCATATGAAATGATTGACTCAAAAATATATATAGGGATAATATCCCAGTATATTAATATGTGTGCCTATACGTTATTCTTGCTTAAGGTATTTCAATATATTATAATATTATTCCCAGTATGCAATCTGGGTATAGTACTACAACGGTACTAGCAAAAATGCAGTGAATTGATGCTACCTGCTTACACATAGGACCATAAACGCTTTTTATATAAATTTATAAAAAAATCAATAAATTTAATAAAAGTTTTGCTAGATTTGTATTTTAGTTTTGTATAGCACTCGACATCGGAACATACCTAATAACTTGACTTGTCACATTCATCATAGGAATAATCTTGCAAATTGAAACTCAAGTTATTACCTTAATTTACATAAAACATTTTGTTAGCAATAAAGTTAAAATATATTTTTTTGGAGATTTCAGAGTGTAGGTAGTCACAGCTACTGATTATTCCTAGACACACCTATGATTTCAAAAGGCCATTTAGATATATGGCCAGTAAATTTTATAATTAACTTTTGTTGAACTACCATGATTACGCTGTAATTATGTTTAAACATAATTTAAAGACGCGAGTCTTACTGACTAGTTCATAATTTTTATTATTCGAGGTCTTTATCTTTCTTATGTGCAACAAATCGAGAATGCTCATTACTCGACGTTTTCGGACCAAAACGGGCCAAAAAAATGGTTCCGGAATAAAATAATTTTTATGTGGATGGATGTCTGTGTGTCTCTTAAATTTCTGGCAATCAAATCTGGAAACTGATAGAATTCTTCGTCCCAAAATACAAGTAGAATAAATATGTAGTAAGTAAACCTGAACCAATGGCAGGTTATGTTTATGGAGATAAAAAAACTAAAATCAAGTTATTAAAAACTAATGATTACAAATTTACATTAGAAAATCGACACTCTTTCTAAAAATGGCATTAATAAATTAAATTGTGGAACTTGCTCTTCTTATCTCGGCCGTACCTGTAGAGGGTTAAAAATTAGAATTAATATACATTCTAAAAAATCCTCATCAGTCTTTGGGAATCATTTACAAACTTTTGAACAAAATTTCAGACCACAATTCAATTAAATAAAAATACATAATATCACCTCTAAGAATTACAATCGTTTAGATTACATTGAGGACATTGAGATCACAAAAGAACTTCACGAAATTACTTATTTATTTATTAAATTCACGGGTTACCCCCATTTTTTACAAACAATGCAAATATAATATTAAATTCAATAACAAATCTACAAAATGACAATAATTAAATACATTTCGAAGGCAAGATAATGTGAGTCTAACCGTCTCACAATACCCACTGCCAGTTTATACATTTGATCTGTCTTTTAAAGCCAGATAAGGTGCCACCAAAAGCGTCTACATCTAGTTTATTAAGCAATAGAACCAACAGGGGAGTGGCGACCATACCTAATTAGTTGCCTGAAAAGGAACGGAGAAGACATCGAAGTTACGCAAGCGACGATTTGGAACATTCAGACTCACCTTGGAGAGGATACGGGGACAATCCTTTAGCTCATTAAGCAATTTATAGCCAAACCACACATCAAACTGCAGGCGCCTCCTCTCAAGGGTCTCCAAATTCAATCTGAGGAGCATCTCACGAGTGAGACATAAAGAATATTAGCTGTGTTCGCAGAAAGTTCACTACAGTTTCTCATCGCAAACCAAGAATGTTCTAACCTCTCAAGCAAATCTTAGACACATGCTTTGCAAAACATGGCTTTTCACCAAACCATACTCCACGGTCCCTGACAACCCCCAACACATTTAAGATTCTGGTTATTGATTTTATAATTGGAACCTCTGAAAGAGCTTATATAACAACACTTCTTGACATTCAACTTCAGGTTACTGGTCTGTGGCCAATCCCAAAGAGAACTCAAATCACTCTGGAGCTTCACTGAGTCCTCCCACTGCTCAATCGTCCTGTACATCTTGAGATCATGCGCAACCATGCTGATCGGGGAATATTAGATCATACTTCCTATATCGTCGACAAAGAGATTAAACAGTAAAGGGGAAAAGTGTGAGCCCTGAGGCATTCTCGACACCACCCTCATTGGAGTGGAAAAGTATTTAATTTTAACCCTCTGCAACCTACCCCCAAGAAAAGTCTTCAACCATGCAATGAGTGATGGATTAAACCCCATAGCCCGCAGTTTTACCAATAACAACTCAAAATTCACCCTGCCGAAAGCCTTTGAGAAGTCAGTATAGACGGAGTCAATCTGAAGTTTCTTTTTAAAGGCCTCAATCAGATCTACCTTATACATCACCAAATTATCAGTGGATGATCTCCCACCTGCGAAGCCAAGTTGGCTCTCACTAATCATTCCTCTACACCTTCAAGGAAGTTGATCATAAACAGCTTTGCCACTGTGTCATGTTTATAAACTCTACGATAGTTACTAATATCACTGCTTCAGGAAAATATTTGGGATAGAATCAGGACCACATGAGAACTTATTTTAGAGCTCTGAAATCGTTGCAAAACACTTCTGAGGAGGATAATTCTCTGACAGAAACGTCAAACTGGTTCGGAAACCGGTAATCAGGGATTGTGCAGATGGAGTCATCATAGACACTTGAAAAAAACTTCCCAAACAGGTCAACAATCTCCTGTCCAGTGTCCCCAGACACAGACTCCAAAAACATTGAATCCGGATAGCCATTAGGATTGCGGTTATCTTTTATATATTTCTAGAAGTACTTTGTATGAAGCAAAAGTGAGTCCTTCATTTCCTGCATGTGGAGTGAGTAGTACCTATTAATTAATCCCTGTTTGAACCTCGAGGTTTATCCCGGCTGTGTCCTCATATTATCTTATTATCCTCTTGGAAGATCAGGGCGAGATTTGCGTTTTTCCATTCTTCGGGAATCATGCCATGCAATAAGCACTTGTTAAATAGGTTAGATTTGAATTGGATTTTTTAAGCATTTCTGATTGTAAAGGCCACCTTTTCGTGATGTTTTGTTTTTCAGTACTGGCTAAGTCTTTCTCCTCTATTTCTATTTCAGGTACTAAACTCAGAAGAGTTACGTTAGTGAATCTTTTTTCATTTGTAGTGTGATCTGGATGTCCCCACTAGGTGTGTCTTGGTATAGCTTGTTTGTTTCTAGGATTCCATTCGTGTCTCCAGTTATATTTGTATCATGATCTTTAAATTCCGTAATGCTTTTCTTTCGTCTTGTTTTCTTTCCTCTTAAATATATTTAAATCCCTATATTCCGCAACTATGTTGATTATTAGCCTAAAGTTGAAGTCGTTTATGCCATGTTTTGTCATTTTTCTTACAGTTTTGTTCACTTCGGCGTACTTCAAGGTGTTTTCTTTCCCGATATTTATAGGTTTCATCCGCTATATTGTATCGAGATAGTATATCAATTTAAGTTTTTTTTTATCCTTCCCAGCTTTCCATTTTTTTGCCTCTCGCCAATCTATGGTCGTTGTCTGCTGTTCGCCAGGTCCATGGTCGCTTTTTATTCTGTTGGTAGAATATGGTCATTACATATATTCTTTCGTTCACTCTAAACTTTGTCAAGATGTTTCACCTTTTATTCCTGTTTCTAAAACCTTGTTTTCCTATGCAAATCTCTATGCTAGTCACTGTTTGTCATATTTTTGAACTGAAGTCTTCTCCAAGAATTGTCACGTATGTTTTGCTTTTTTTTTTCAAGCAACTTTAAAAGAAAGCTTCTTTTCTGTATGAATTTCATTGCTTATTTTTTGTTGAGTTTCAATGTGACGTATGCCCGGCATAGTGGGATACTTCTCTTAATACTTCTACCTATGGAGTGAGGCTGATATAAGTGAGGATTCCCACTTCGCCCAGTGCTTCTTCCTCACTCGCCTTCCAGAAAATCAGATGTCCAGTGTTGAGTGTTAAATATTCTTATTTTCTGCGTCTCATTTTGGATACTTCTAGGGTACCTCCTTGGATCTTATCTAGCTCGTACTGAAGTTCTTCTAGATTATCGTCGGTTCCTATTATCCTCAAGTTATAGATTTGGCAGCTTCATTTTGCCCAGTAATTCTTAGCACCTCCTGCTATAGAACGGTGTTGTCCGAGGCCATACTTATGGCTCTTTGAGCTACTGGGAACTGGATACCTTCTTTTTATGTCTTTGGGATTCATGTGTTAGGAGGTCAGTAGAAGTTGAAACACCACGCTGGTCAAACGTTTTGGTGATGACAGGCTCGGCTGGTCATTCCTTACCTTCACTTTCATCTATCAAAACTTTGTCGGCATGGGTAATTTTACCAGTAGCTAAGCTAACATAGACCTCGATCCCTGGATTTTGCAGATTACTGAGTACTTTCACCAGTGGCCAGGAGGAAGTCCCCGAAAGGGACCTTCTAATGAGGCGATATTCGATAGATTATCATTAAA
This sequence comes from Pissodes strobi, assembly GCA_016904865.1. Taxonomy (NCBI): domain Eukaryota; kingdom Metazoa; phylum Arthropoda; class Insecta; order Coleoptera; family Curculionidae; genus Pissodes; species Pissodes strobi. Next base: position 454,384 of record MU183214.1, on the reverse strand, counting down.
CTTCTTCTCCAATTCTTGAATAAAATGATCCCCAAACACTTTACAGCTAGGTATGTTAACTCCTATATTTCACAGGGTACCCTTATCAATAAATGGAAATATCTGTTATTATATATTATAGTGGAAACACTCAGGCAGAGAAAAGCTGTATATTTCAAATAAATAAAACTATTATAATACAAAACATTTTATATGACATTCTTCTTATAATAACATATTATCCGGCAGTCGTTTTTCATATTTTCGATTTAACTAAGTATAAACTTGGTTGATTAACTGTTAATATATCGCGTGACTGTCTGACAATAATTTGAATAAATAGGTCACGTCGTCTTAAGTAAGATGTTAACAAGGAAACGCTGTTAGTATCATTTTACACACCTGATTAATTACAAAGAAGATCTACGTGCTTCTAGCGTTTAACGTTTAAATAAATGTAAACGACATTCGCAAATAAATTATGGAAATATTAATTGAAACTAATTACACTTGAATTGGATGAATCTTAGAATAACCCGCAATGGAGTAAGCCATGTTATAGTGCTATTAATCCTTAATTTATTTACTATTTATAATGTTTTATAATTATCAAGAGTTTCCGCTTTTGATAGAAGTAGGTTACCCAATTTTCTTTTCCAAAGCTGTGCATTACCCTTAGTAGAAATACTGCAACTGTATTCTTATCTTTTGAAATGACCGCGGCTGAATTACCAGTGATTTGGAGAAATTATTAGGCTTAAAATACATTTTCAGCTCGAGAAGTAACCACTAGCCAAGAAACCCTTCTAAAACTGGTACCATTAAGCTATACCATGTTATTTTCATGAAGAGAATAGTATTAGATGAATAACATGACATCTGGAGCAAAACAAACAGTGAATTCAGGGAAGTCAAATCATGAAAGATAATTCATGCTTACAATCCTTGGAAATTGCCATACCAGATGCATCCATGAACATCCAGAAAAACATGTCTCCATAAGAAGTGGAAACCTACGTGCCATCAAACACTTCTTTGAACGATGCCCAGAGTTAACCAGTAAATCGCATATAAACTGAAGCAAGCGAGGACACCATTAATATGATTTTTTTAATTGAAATAATACCACCATTGCTAAAGTGGGTCATATATAAAATGCAGTTATTACATAGCTCAACAAAATGAAATTTGTTTCCTGGTGCCCGAAAAGTAAAAACTGATTTTGGATATGATTCGGTGTGTTCTAGTTTTTGAGATAATGACTAATTGATTTTAATTCTAATAAATGGCAAAAATGATGCTATATTTAGAGGTCATAATTCAAATTCGTACCTAATATTAATATCTAATGAGCTATTTCTGGTTATTTGGGGGCATTACTCTACTTCACATTACATAGAAGCAAGATGAAGATGGGCAAAGTACGTCCGCGGAAAAAACGAATTTATCGTGTTGTAAAAAAAGACAAACCAGTGTTTTAGTCTGCATAACTTGCGGGAAAGTTTACCACAAATCATGTGCCAAAAGAGATTAGACTGAAAAACTTGTAATACTGGATGATACCCGGTTAATCTGTAAGGAGCATGATGCTGATTCCCTAACCTTGAATTCCGTAGAACCAAACAAAGAAATTGGATACCTCAAGGAACTGGTGGAAGTGCTGTATAGTAAAACCAAGACCCTAGAAGAAAACAATTTACTCCTCAAATGGAAAATTGACATATTAGAAGAAAAACTAGGAGAAAGGGATGAAAATCTAAGGTTAGAAAAAAGTTAACATGTTAGGTCACCATCACATGTTTTCCTTGCAGAACCTAACCGGGCAAATACCTTTCAAGAAACAGAGATGGCGCCACCTGCGACAGATAAGACGCTTTCTCATGTTGAAGTCCTAAATTCTGAAAATCAGGTAAATACCTTTCAAGAAACAGAGATGGCGCCACCAGCGACAGTTAAGGTGCTTTCTCATGTTGAAGTCCTACATTTCGAAAATCCTACAGCTTATGAAGTTTCTGACCTTAGTACTGGTCAGGCCATAAACAGAAGAGAGAGAGAGGTTGGTGACAGTGTTAACATTATTGATGCTGAAGCAAATTCAAACGATAAAAACAATGGGTGGACTGAGGTTATGAAGAAAAAATACCGAAAAAACAACGAAAATCGATAAAAAGTGCATCTGTGATAAAATGAACACTAAGAAAGACAACTTTAGAGTTCCCTTAGGTTAGGGGTACCTAGGGAACTTGCAGAGGAGATAGGCAGCGGAGATATGTGTGCCAGTTGGAACGTTATGACCCATTTTATCAATATCCAGAGTCAAAATATAAGGACAAAGAAGCCGCTGTGTTAAAATGTTTTTAATCTTAGTTATATTTTTATTTGCTCGTGTTATTTTAAAACCATGTAATTATGTTTAAATTTTAAAATTAGGTTTAGTCTTATATTGCTTTATTTTTGCTTGACGTGTGTAAACAATTACCTTTGTATCTGACATGAATAAATTTAGTATTAATGAGTATTAATGAGTATTAATGAGTATTAATGAGTATTAATGGGTATTAATGAGTACTCGTGACTCTAAAACTCGATGTTTCTATACTTGTGAACTAATTAATATCCTGCTTCGACTTTTCTTCAAATTGTATTCGACACATGCATGACCAAAAAAGTCTGGATGATTCATACACTACTCTTGTGGATCTACAAGTAGTGTATGAATCATCTAGACTTTTTTGGTGATGCATTTGTCGAATACAATTTGAAGAAAAGTCGAAAACCTATTTCTAACTTTGTGGAAAGGAAGTTTGAACATTTGCGACAGTGGAGACTTGGATAAAGCAAGTGTCCAAAATTTGGAATACTAATGATTTGGAGGAGACCAAGAAACCATCACGATGAAAGTTATTTTTACCTCTTTAATATCAAAACATCAATCGGAGTTATAGACACATCTGGAGAAATCCTGATCTAGATTCATTAAAGAGACTAAGAGACTTATACTACATTCTAAATGCCCATTCCATCACTCAGTAGTCTGCCAAGACACCCGGAAGATGATGCAGAATCATCAATGGCTGATGAAGTTCAACGACAATGATTTTGAAACAAGTTCAGTAAGTCCACAACATCTCGGTCAAAAAGAACTGAATGATTTTATGAATGGCTTAAACATCTCAAGAGTTTTTCGAATTAAATTTAAATCAGCTACTTTATCCAAGTATTAATATTACACTTTATGATAGAGGAGATCAGGATCTGCTGCCCTTTCTCTCTAAGGTAATTAAACCTGGTATACGATATACGCCGAAATAGGCTTCGGGCGTTTTTTTAGTGAGAATTCAAAATGTAGCTTGAAATTTGCCCTCTTGCACAATGATAACAAATTTGGTTCAATACTTATTGATCATTATTCCAGCATGAAAGAGGAATATCACTAGTCTTGAAAAAAAAAAATAAGTATGATGAACATTAGTAGGCAGTGGCGTAACTAGCCATCTGACCTGGGGGGAGCCTAGGGTGGGCCTGTTATTGTGATATGGACAAAAAATCAAATTCAAACTTTTCCCGGAGGGGGCCTAGCGATGTCTGGGAGGGGCCCGGCCCCCCTGTAGTTACGCCGCTGTTAGTAGGTGGGTGACCAGCCCTGGTTTAACATGAATTGGCCTTTGAGAAACTTATGATTCAAGGAAACCAAAACGTAATCAACGAATCTTTGGTTGCGAGGAAGAAAATCATATTTCAACCTTTGAATATCAAGTTTGGGCTTATGAAGGAGCATGTATAGTGTATAGGCTTTAAATCGAGATGGATCTTGTTGTGGCTACTTGCCACAGATTTTCTGGGATTAGCATGGAAAAACTAAAGGTTGGAATATTTGATGGTTTTCAGATAAGGCAGCTTATTAAAGATCCAGAACTAACCGCCTCAATGAACGAGGTTGAAGCTAACGCTTACTGTTAATTTTTTCAAGCAGTACAAACATTTCCTGGTGCCTCGCAAAGTAGATAATCATTTAGAATTAGTGGAGAAAATGCTCTCCAACCTTTTGCCTGTAACATCAACATACAAGTTCACTACCTCCACAATTACGTAGATCGGGTTCCAAAAAACCAAAGTGGATTTTAGTGAATAACAGAAGAAAGATTCCATTAGGACATACAAAGTGTGGAACTAAAGAAGATGGGAGAACTACATGATATATACTGGATTCCGTAATTTCGACAAATTATAGGTATTATTATTGCATAATTTCCTTGATAGTTCAGGGCGACCGAAATTAGGATAACCATGAATTCGTTGATGTTATTAATAAGCAATCATGATATTTAAACAATAGTAATTGTTTACAGGTTAAGTATAATATAGACAAAACCTAAAAGTGATTATTTATAGATTTACATTTATGTGTAACAGAAAACTTTCCGATTAGATTCCTATTAGGGTATTATCAAGTACTTATGTTTTTACCAATAAAACCATAAATCTACGCGAGTTGCCTCCTTCAGATATGCAACGATATTGGCGACCCTAACAGAGAACATCACA
>MU183214.1:425650-445735 GCA_016904865.1 Pissodes strobi | reverse complement strand
TGGCATGTTCCCGTATAGGTAGAGGGCTGAAATTTTCAGGGGATGTAACTAGCCGTGGTAAAAAAAAGTTCCTAGACGTGTACGGGATCTCGTCCCCCTCCCTCCCCCCCCCCCGTCTGGCCAAGGAAGGGGGGAGAAGGGAAAACTTAAATAATTGATATCAGGTGCCCCCCCCATGGGGGGGGGCACCTTAGACCATACGGGGGAGACCGGGGCTCTAATTTAAGGGAGGATTTTGGGGGAACAACCGTTTTTCGCCCGTATCTCTTCAACGAAGGCTCGGATCGAAATTCTGACAAACGATGACCCCGCTTTTTAAAGTTTTCACTTCTATCGTGTGGTCTTAAGCACACACAAAATGTATTGGTTGGATAAAAAGTTTAATACATATTTTGGTTTTTGATCTTTGATTGTATTATAATGTAATTAATTTAAAAACTCAGTAAAGCTCATGAGCATTGTTAGCATTAGCATATTCATAAATTCGGAGCGGCGCCGCGCCGGCGCCTAATTTCTCTTGGCGCCGTGGGGCCTTGCCCCCCCATGCCCATCCGGTAGCTACGCCACTGTATGTAGCTCAGTTTAGGGATTGATCTATGTTAGGAGATGATAAAGAAGACACTTCGGTTAAAAACAATAATAATGTCTATTACTCAAAGACTTAATACATTTACACTGTACCCAATTATTAAAACACGCATGTCCTTTCGGTTGAGATTTACTTTGAATAGTTTATAGGTCTTGGCCTCTGTTTTATAATAAATCTTTTTAAGAATTGTATTGCGTTTTATTTATGGTTAACTTTTACTTAATTACACTCACAGTTTACACTGCACTTTAATTATTTGACATATTTTCCTTCCTTAGAACTTTGACAAATGTATCGTAGATTCGACTTTACTACTTTGGGGTGGGTAGTCCCAAGTTCACGGACATGTGTGTGCTGTAAAACTCAATTTTAACTAGGATATTAGGTTGCAGGTTAGGATACCCCGAACCCTACGCACATGTGAGCTGTAAGGAACTGGTTGATGGCCCGCCTGAGTATTTATATAATAAAACTTGTGTATACCAGAATATACACGTGGCAATAGTTGAAACTTTGTTGATGTCATTTAAGTTGATACTAATATGGCTCTAAAAGATTTTCTAAACACCAACCAACTAAATTTTATTGATGTTAAGTGGAATATACCATTTGACATGAAAGTGAATAGGTGGTAAAAATTGAAAAGTTGTTAAGTCGTTAGCTTGTTTAGATAATTTTTCGCGAAAATATATGTTTAAGTGCTAAGATAGTTATATTTAATACAAAAATTTCAAAATTTGTATGACGTGCTTATTTATACTAAATACATACTTATTTAGAAGTAATTACTTTGAATGGTTCCTTCATTATCAAAAATCTAATATTATTTATTAAATTCTCGAGCCGGATAATTTCAAGTGCTAAGACAGACACCGACTTTAAGAACAAATCTGCAATATTATGTAACGAGGTTAAACTAAGTACCGACCAAATTCTCTCTTTGATAAATTAAAGAAGTGCAACAACAATTTCTCAACTGCCAAGGAATATGAAGCTCTATTTAGCTTGAAGTACCTTATGCATCGCCAATACTGTACCTACAGATGATTTCAAGAAAATATTTTACACAGATTTCGGTCTCTGAACTTGCTCTAGTCATTTTTAAATTTATATTTTTTGTTGTGCATGATTGGTTGTGAACATTTATCACTAATACAATTTTCTACATAAAATCGGTCTTCGACGGAGTGACATCATATTTAATTTTTGTAAGAATCGTCTCTGTGGGTTTTTACTGATATTCTTCATATAATCCTTGTACTAAAAGCATTTTTTTTCGCTCGTTGAATAAAATTAATCTCGACGATACTTTATTTGTACCTATGTACGTTTACCTGGTAGACGCCTTACGAATATTTTAGTCTTGTCCCCGCCGCGCGCCGTGAAGAGAGACCACCTACCCAAAGATCAAATAAATTATTATTATCTTGTTTAGAATAAGCATCTTGCTTGACAACAACAGTTAAATACATAATACTTTCCCAAATTATGCCTTACAAAACCCTCTAATAAATTAACATATAGAATTCACCCCTTTCACAGCATTATTATGTCGTCAGACTTTTCAATAGCCATAGCGAGCCGTATGCGGGCACATCTCCATCGAGATGGTATGCCGATAAACCGATAACCATCTACTAGTAAAATGTCATCTGTTGGGGGGTGGCATGTGCCAGAAGTTAGCACACATGTCGGGGATGAGCACCCACCATAACACCCCCCGATTATGCCTCGTCATTGTAGGTTAATTAAAATAAAGTTATACAGTAATTTCGGTGTAGGTATATATATTATAGATTGTAACAAAGAGGACCGACTGTTGTTTTTTTATTTGTCGATCGACAGGTTTTTGAGTGGAAACGAAAATCTGGTAGCGACATAAATATAAATGTTAACTTAGTTATTACTGTCGTGTTGTCCCAATATTATATTAACTAATATGCTTCAAGTAATGCTAAACGTTCCTCAGTTAATATTACTAAAAGGAAACTGAAGTCTTAGAACGCCATATTTTCAGATTTTCAATTTCAGATGCTTTAATTTACACTACATCTTTAGGACAGATATACTAACTAATGAATAAAGGCCAGATGTTACGCATTTTGCGTATAGGTATATGAATCTTTTGCATATTTTTGTGCTTTTGAAGGAGAGATGCATATTTTAAGAACTATTGCATATCCACTTATGTTTTGGGATTTCTGTGTTATTTTCTTATGTTTTATGGCACCCGCCGCGCGCTGCGCACCGCCTGGACAATACGGTGTCTAAACACCTCAACTCTATTTAGATTCGTATTTCCTTAAGAGGGCAATAAATAGGCGAAGAAAGTAATAAAGTACATAAAGTAATAAAATATTGAGTAATTACATTCTTCAAAAACCATTTGAACATGTTTTCAAATCTAGCCATTTAATTCGTATTATATTAATATTCCACGCCACTGTGTATCGCATTCCAAGAATGCCGGCGACATTCTTAGCGCCATCTCTTGTTCCAACGTTTATTCATCTGCATCAGTTTAGCTAGATAGCTAAAAGCAGAATACAATCCACATATTTCGAAACTCAACTCAGGGTCAGCTACAAGCAGAACGCATCTGGCCAATTAATGCTTCCCGCTGAAATTACGATCTATAATAATCGAATGTTATAAAAAAAACTAGTCAGCAGATTTCGACCAGATTTGTGTTAAAATTCATAATTTTTATTTAAACAACCGGTGATGTTAAGTTTTTGTATAAATTATCTCTATTTATAATATTTGCCTTCTACAGAAGGGATATTTCAGTAGTAGGGATAAGTTCACGAGCCAAGGAAAAAGGACGCGTCCTCACCCTCTTGAAAAGACTTGTTCCCGACTCTCTCCCAAGTCGCGATAGTACGCGCCCCTGTGGCACTCGGCCATGGAAGACGTGTTCCCCGACTCGCTCCCAAGTAAGGCGCGATAGTCCGCGCTCCCCATGGTACTCAGCCATGGAAGATTTATTCCCTGACTCTCTCACAAGTAAGTCGCTATGGTAAGCGTTCCCTGTGACACTCGGCCATGTAAGTAAACTCACTTGTTCACACCCAGTTTCTCTCAAAAGCCGAGAGATAAACGACGTTTTTGGTACTCGGCCAGTATTCTCTCTGTTTTATTATAATATAAAGTTTTCCGTAAGTGCTATTCCATCTCTCGGAGTGTAGCCTATGCGTTCCCAGCATAGCGTGTTTTATAATTCATTTTGTTGCGTGTATTAAGACCGCATTTTTACAAACACATCCCTATAATGCTCTCTTTTTAAATTAAAGTTTTCTCTTACACACTCATACAGTGTGATGTTTTCCAATGCAAGTTACTCAGCAAGGTAAAATAGACCCTCGACGCCATTGTGCTACCAACAGAAGATATTTATGCATATTACTGCAATTCACTCCAACTTGAGTCATTCTTATTTGCAAGAAGTTGAAGTAAATTGTATATAGAAGCTAAGGAGAGACATAGTAAGTGTTTTTAAGTGTTGGAAGATAAACTGCTCACCGATTGAACTTTGCTCGTCAATTGGCGAATATATTATAAATAGTATATTGTGGACATTTAGGTAATATTTATTATTTTACTATAACTTGTATATTACTGTATTTTATCTCAGCGTTATCTCAGTTAATTAATTTTTTATTTCAAAACCTGGAAGCACACGTAATAACTAGTGCGTTAGTTAATATTAATAAAAAATTGATACAAAATGATATAGAAAATCGAGAGGATCATAATAATTTTAGTTAGACATGCTGCTTACTTTTGATATGTTGAAATTGAGAAGGTCCTCATGAGGGACCACATTTTTATAAACTACTCGGAGGTATACACCCGGATTATTGATGATGTTATATCAGATCATCGTACTTTTCTGGTTGGAGGAGAGTGAGGTTCTGAACGGAAAATTAATGATATGCATTAAAAAAGGAATTTCTCAGAACAAAATATTTATAATTTCAAACGTAGGCTAGATAATGAGAGGTGACTTGAGGTATATAACGCACGGGACATTGGCTCCAAGTTTAGTTATTTTTATAACACTTTTTTATTCATTTGAAATAGTAGCTTTTCCTGAAAAGATATACAGAACTAACAACACACACGAAATGAGAATATTAAAAATTCTTTTTTTTTCAATTGAAGGGGAAGTTTCATGAATTAACAAATTGCTATAAAAAAGAGCATTCTTATCTTATGGCAATAACAAAAAATTATATTATAGCCCTGCATAAACGGCGTGGAATATCATCTATAAGGTTAGTGGTAAGCATATACAGCGGAGCTCTTGAGTGTCACATCGGGTGTCCCACGGGGCTCTGTCTTGGGTCCCCTCTTATTCTTAATCTACATGAATGACCTTTCGGCCCTGAACATCTCGGGAAAATTTACAATGCAGACGATATTACGGTGCTTTGGAGGGGGAAGGATTCTGCTTATAAAAGCATTATGAGTGGGGAATTGTTTGAAATCAAGGAATGGTGTCATGCAAATTGTCTGACACTGAACGCAGCGAAGACTAACCTGATGATGTTTAGATGCAATGTCCACGATGTCTACCTTGATTCTGCGTCGATGACTGGAATACTGGTGAAAAGGTTTTTGTGGATTTATATTTTATATCAGCATGTATGTAATCTAAATATTAAATTGCCTAGGGGATGTTTCGCATTGAGGGTTATGGTATATGAATTGGATCCTGCCATTGTGAGAAATGTATATTTTGCACTCATTGAATCCTATTTAATGGTATATGTTTCTGGGGTTCTTGTTCTGATTAATTATTCAACTCGGTCTTTGTTGTTGTTGCAGAAGCGAGCGATATGTGTTATGCGTAGAGCAAATAATAGAGACTCTTGCTAGGTGCTCTTTATCTCACAAAAATTTTTAGCACTTCCAAGTATATGTATTCTGGAGACAGTATGTGTTATACAGATGACACTTTTCTTGAGCAATGGATTGGAGGAAGAGGGTACATTGAGTGGCCTGCACGTTCTCCGGATTTATCGCCGCCAGACTTTTTCCAATGGGGACATTTAAAGATAAAAGTCTATGCGACACCGCCTGAATCATTAGAATATTTGCGACAACGTACGAATGCAACCAAATTGCACCTGTAATGTTAAAAATGTCAGAGGACGTTTTGAGCAATATCTCTACTACTGCATGGAGGTTGATGGTGGACATTTTTAACATTTAATAGACTAAAATCTTTGGTAAGTACTTAAGCTCTTTTGAACTTTGTGGCCTTATTCCTTGAAGAAGTAGGTGTCGTGGAAAAGATAATTTAACTCGAAACCACTTTCCTTTTAAAATTTCAGAGTTGAAAGTCACCCCCGGTTAGGGGGTGCGCGTCCGAGCATTTTTCAATTTATTATCCGAAAAATAAGAAGAAATTTCCGTGGATTTACGAAGCCACTGTTGTTGCATTTACTCCTGTTGGTTTGCAGGTTGATTCGTATTTAATTGTAGGTCTGTTATTTTTGTATTCTTTATTTTTTTCTTTAAATTAAATTAGTTTAATATTTAATGATATTTACTGTTAATGGGTACGTCCAGTGAATAAATAAATAAAATGGGAATGATTGTGTGAGAACTATCTAAATCGAATCTTATGTGGGCATGATTAATTTGTTATTAATTCTTGATATTAATGCAGGCAATTTAAGATTTATGTTTGTCGCCTTGCTTAACACAAATTCTTGAATACGATTTAAATTGTAAAAAAGCTTTTGTAACATTTTCCGGAAGAAACGGACCCATGAAGCTCGAGAGGCCAAGGGCCCGGTGGGCCCGTGGGTAAAGTCGTCACAGATTTTACTCGGTTATTAAAAACTATCTGGGTTTTTTATGTATAATTCAAACCTTCATGTATAGCGTTATTTGAACACCTGAATTACGTTTTGCAACAATTCGCATTAAACAATGGGTAGCCCCCTACCGCATACACATAACCAAAGACCGACTACAAATACGGGCTGTAACACTGGCATTCTTTCAGCGTGTGCTAATCTAACACGACAGGTGTTGTCCAATTAAGGACAACACTTCCTTGGGTTCAGGTAGTGATACTGGCGGACAGTGTTGCCATTTGAAAAATTTAAATATCACCAGATCTCTATCTCAAAAATCACCAGAAATCACCAGTTTTTTTAATACAATTAAAATAGGTACGATAATTAGATCTCTACTTTATAAAAAGCTGCAATATTTAATTCCCGCATTAAAAAAAACTAAACCTAAATTAGAGAACTGCATTAACACAATATAAATTGGTAAAATACAATAAATATTTGTATTTTTAGGTGAATTTTTTGTATTACCCGCCATCTACATAAAATTTTACGTATATAAAATTTTCTTTTTAATTGATAATGTCGATATTTCTGGTATTATTGCCAGTCTCAATTTGAGAAGTTTTAGTTTTCAGTTATCACTAGTCGTATTTAGGGAATTAGACATGATGTAGAAATATGGTTCGTCAGTCACAGGTCTAGCTATCGCAAATTTGAGTCTTCACGCATGCGTACGTGCTATTTCATATATTTTCAAAGTTAATTTTTCTTGATTTTGGGCATTGACTTGGGTTAGTTTAGGTTGGTTTTGTTTGGTTACGCCCCCGAAGCGAGCGAAGCGAGCAGAGGTACACGGGTGAGGTAAAATGTTAGAACGACACCGGGCTACTGCCAAATGCGCAGGTCTGAAGGTCGAAAATTTGCGGTAGACAGACACGAGTGCCAATAACCACTACCAAAAATGAGACCACGATCCACACCAATTCAACTTTGTTCGAACAATAAACTTTTTAAACGAACTTGCATCCAAAAAATTTAAAAGTAATAAAATAAAAGAGGTTAAGATTAGATTTTAGATTCATTTAGGTTTAAGTTCTTCTTGTTCTAATTTTTATTTTGGATTTGGAGTACTAGGTACTAACTACTGGAGAACATAAATGATAATCCTATCACATTGGTAATATCTAAATCATTGTTTGAATAATATTCTTGATTCAAACAAACACCAGAGCTAACAAAAAATATATTTGTTTTCTTTGATTATAAGGCGCAAAAGAAATCTTTGGAAAATCACCAGATTTTGATCATAATACTAAAGTTTTTCACCAAATCACCAGATGCATCGAAATTCACCAGATCTGGTGAAAAATCACCAGCTCTGGCAACACTGCTGGCGGAGACAAAAGAACAGAACGGTTTATTGTTGGCCTTGCTTGCGAAATTAGCCATTAGATAGATTTTGATGCAATGGGCTTACTCTTTCTATTGTAGTTCGATAAATTTTCCATATTTGTGGTTTGGTATGCGTTGGGCATTATTATGCTAAATTACTTCATATAATTCTTGAAACCGATAATTAGGTGATTGATTTTTGGCTGGACTTACATGGAAAAATACCGCGAAGTAGATTAATTCACTCCTTGCATTTAATCCATTTTAATTTTAATAGGCTTTTGCTAGAGGAATATAAAGCAAGGGTAAGAGGAAGACATTTATTAGTAATAATTGAATCGGTAAGAATAAGAACAGTAAAAATTCAAAATTTGACATTTCCATGTGTCATAACCATTTTGTTTCAAAATATATGGTTAAAGCAAAATAAAACCATGTCATCAGATGGTAGTAGCCTGGTAGAACCTGAAAATGAGACAACTCCAGCTAAAAAACTTTCCAGAAATCCAGAAAAATGGAAAGTAAAGAAGAGAAAGGTTGCTCGTCAACTAGGTAAATTATATATTTCTACAGTTGGGAAGTTTGCGGAAGAAAAAAGCGTTACGAAGAGAAAAGTCTGATAATGTTGAAATTATACGATAGAAAACCGAAAAATGAACAGGTTTAATGAAAACAAAACCCATTTAAGACGTCGCAAACGAGTTGCTGATGAACGCAGTACAAATCAAAAAGCTGCACATTTTCCTTACTTTGTTAAGAAAAATGAAGAATGGGTGCCGGTATGTAACTAACAATTTCTCAATTTGCATGTAATATCTCTCTTTTGTGTACATACAACACTTGAATATGTTACTTGGTAAAGGAAAACTCCCTAAAGATATGCGTGGAAAGCATAATAATAGACCTACCTCAGTTTCCGCCGAATCCAGACTTAAAATAAAGATGCACATTGATTCCTTTGTTGAGTAAAAAAAAAACGCTTGTGAAATAATGAATTATTTGAAGCATTTTGAGTTGTAACTCACGTATAGTGATCGGCAGAACGCGGTGGTAGGCAGTACCAGATCTGGTCTGAGTGAAATGAGGTAAAAACATTTCTACTGTTTGCAGTGGCGTAGGAAGGTACTTCCGCATGTGACACAAATTTTTTTCATATTTGATTTTATGTAGATGAAACAGTTGTAGATTGTAGATATATACAGGGTGTCCATTTAGTGTGTAAGTGGACAATATCTCGTTCATCAGCAAGAACAAGAAAAAATGTTCAATAAAAAAGTTGTATAGAACTTTAAGGTCCACACTTTAAAATTATTTTCGAATATACAGGGTGCTCCAAGAAGTCGTGGCGAATCAAACGTATGTTTTCTTAAATACGATACCCTATATATTTTTTCCTTTTTGAATTCTATGATTAAATCCAAATATTTTTGACATATTATGACATATCTCTAACGTCAACTGTTTTTGAGATATTGACGTCCAAAAATTGACAATTTTCACCATTTCGAAGGCTGTGGAATCTAAACGGTTTGACTTACAACAAAATGGCTTACACATTCCTATCTTAGTTTTTCATAAGCTATCGTTTGACACAAATTTTTTTATTTAACCAGAGATTAAGAAATTCCGGCTAAATTTAACCTCTGGTTAAATCTAAAGTTACTGTCAAACGATAGCTAATGAAAAACTAAGATAGGAATGTGTAAGCCATTTTGTTGTAAGTCAAACCATTACATTACATGTACTTCGAAATGGTGAAAATTGTCAATTTTTGCACGTCAATATCTCGAAAACAGTTGACGTTAGAGATATGTCATGTTATGTCAAAAATATTTTAATCATAGAATTCAAGAATGAAAAAATATACAGGGTATCGTATTTAACAAAACATAAATTTGATTCGCCACGACTTTTTGGAGCACCCTGTATATTTGAAAATAATTTTAGAGTGTGGACCTTAAGTTTCTGTACAACTTTTGTATTGAATATTTTTTCTTGTTCTTGCTGATGAACGAGATATTGTCCGCTTACACACTAAATGGGCACCCTGCATAGACGGAAAGGTAAAGATCCCCAATCCCAAAAAACCCAACCGACAGCACTGCCTGCAGCTCAGTTCAAGATCCTTGAGAAGAAAACAGAGTGGCCCCAAGAAAATGTGGGACCGAAATAGCCATGATAGGCCGTCAAGATGACATCAGATATAACAGTTCCCGAGAGGCTACGAAAAACAAAAACTATTTTGCACAAGCTCCCATCGAGTTTCAATGCAGGCGCCTTCCGTGACAGCTTAGGATCCAGTAGAATGCCTAAAAATTTCACCTGATAAACTGGCTACCCAGGGACAGTCCCTCTAACACTTGAGAATCTGAGTATTATTGTTTAGGCTTAATCTATTGCCACGAACCAGCCCTCAATAACCCCTTCTATATGCTAAGGAAATTGGTAGCTAAAGTGGCTACATATATCATTATATGTTTATACCAAGCCTAGCTTCCACCATGTTGTTTGTGAGTCGTTCAATAATAATAACTCAGTTTAGTTGCAAGAATGTCATGCAATACACAGTCAAAAGCTTTTGTTATATCATAAAATAAAGGACGAGAGTCAAGGAAATCCTTAAACCCATCCAGAAAACATCTGTTGAGACTATCTATAGCCAGAGTAGTAAATTTTCTACTTCAACACCTGAACATGACATTCAAGAATCAAGTCACTTTCCTCAAAAATAAGCAGATCTTCACGATCTTTCTCCAGCTTCATCATCGCTGCAGAATGCTTCGCTGAAAACCTTGAAAGTAAATCATCCAAGGGATTTGTTAGATGCATCGCGGCTCTCTGCCAGCCAGACCTCCCGAAGCTCGGCCTTAACTTTCGGTTGCATGGCTTTGGAGAGTGAAGCCAGCACATTAACCGTTTTCTGTACCCAACATCGTTGGTGCTGTGTGTCCCGGAATATCTTTGCCTTCCAGAAACCAACGGTGCCGTCTCGCGCGGCAAGCCTGGGAGATACGGGTAAGCCACGCGCTCGCAGGCCATTGAGAAGTTCACTCCAGTTCAGCTCTGACTCTCGTTATCCATTTTCGATCGCAAACAAACCCTTTGATCGATAGGGGGCAATCATTTATGGTAACATCGACTGAATCCTTATTTTTAAAAATATGAACCGCTTCAAAATATTTTGGTTTATCAAGTTGGTTAGTGGATATAAAATAAGGTTTTTTATGGATTTTACTATGTTTGTTCTAATATTACTACAGTCTTTACTTAAGCCGTTTTCTAATCTAGAAAGTTCATCCCTTACATTAAAGGATGATAAGCTCAAAAGTCGGTGTTTCGGACTATTCCATTAAATAGTCATTAAAGCTTTTTCCAGAATCAGTGAGGTCCTTTAAAGTATTGCAAAAAACTTCTCTAGAATTTCAGGGTTCAGAAGATCGGATCACCGATCTGACGTAAATAGGTGTTTGTTAATAATCTTCCCACTGACAACCTGAGGGTTTCCTGACAAATTTGTCACGAGCTCTTTTTTTTGCTTCTTAAATTTCACTGCGATACTTTTTTTCTATACTTAGTCTTTTGCCATTTAAATTGTGATCTGAAAATTATATTTCCTATTTATTTAAGTAAGCGTCTGGAGCCTAACTTGCATTTTCCTGAGAACACCATTGGCCCAGGCTATGGAGGAACCACTGAACGGGGATGCACTTACCATCCTTGACCTCAACGGGAAACACCTCTTCATTTCTTCTTAGTTCGTATTCATGAATTTTTCAAATTTAACTTAAAGGCAAATATTATCATCAGAAACAAAGTTTCATCCATCAAGTGCATCTTCTTATTCACCTGATGAACTGGCTCCCCAGGGACAGCCTCACTAACACTCAAGTTCATTTTTTCTAGGATAATATTATCTGTGAATTTCTCAAATTTAACATTCGACCAAATATTATCAGAAACAAAGGTCCATCCCTCAATTGCATATTCTCATAGACCTTAAGAGAACCTTCCTGCATTATGGGCTTAAAATTATATCTTATCTTACTTTGCTCAACTGGGTAGTTGCAATGAGATAGCAACACTTCTTGGTGATCAGAAAAGTAGTCAATTGGAATTATCTCGCTTATGCATTCACCGATGTCCATGTTTGTGGATACATCATCGAGGCCAACTCTACAATCTTTGTGAGATCGGAAGAACTAAAAAAAATTAAAAAGTTTGTCATCGCCAAATCATTTACTTTATTGAAATGAAAATCAGTGACAGTTATTACTACTTGCTTAGAAAACTTCAATCTATTTCAGACTAGGACCATTAACTCGAAAACTTATCCAAGTCCCGTGCACGCGCTCTATACAAAGTGACCAGTTGAAGGTCTTCCTCATTCAAGAAAATACCATACACCTCGTAAAGCATCTCTCGCGAGAACCTTGAGACTCTCGAGAGGTTCAGGTCAATATATTTAGTGTTATTTTTGTATGAAAATACCCACTCCATCATGGGCTTTCATAGGCCGGTCAGAAACCAGAAGCAGAATTACAGTCATCACAGAATGTTATTTCAATTTCATCGTTGGTAAGACAATGCTCATTTATACAAAAGCATTTACATGGAAGTTCTCGTAATACAACCTCACACTCAAGAGATTTAATATGAAGTGAGTGTACGTTGGCATACAAAATGCTGACCTTTCCCTTAGAACCATCTGCCCTAGTTCCGATAAACCGCTGGTTAGCGGTTTATCTCGAATTGGCATCGCTTTAGGTCCAGCCTAAATCCATTTGGCCAGAGTGATAGATCAATAACTCTACCTTTGTTGCCTGTAGGCACAGCTTAAAAGAGCTCAGCTGGTTTTCATTTTTTCACAGACATAGTCTTTCTCTAAATAGTGTTTTTCGAGAAATTTCAGGATATTTTCAGACTTCGTATGCACGACAAGCCTGAGGCAAAGAGCCAATGCATCTTTTGTGTCACTTGCAGTAGATCTTCATCATTATTTGCACCCTTAACAACCATCCAATTAAGTCCTAATTAATTAAGTATGTAACAAATAAGACTAATTTTATTTTTGTCTGCAATAAAAAAGTATTGAAAATTATTTTCACTTTGACCATGACAAAACGGAAAAGAGTAGTAAAGCCACTCCGTTAAAAATGGTCACATAATAGTTGGTTTCAATTTTCCGTCTATTTCCAAGCAATTTGCTTGAAAATAAAATAGACTAGGCAGATATTTCATACAAGAACATGGATGGTGACATATTTTTCAGACTTGTGATGCACCTGGACACGTACCTGAGCTTTGTGTTCATAGGCATTTAAGCTATATGTAAATAATTAGATTAGAATATTTTGACCTATGTGAAGGAATTACTCTCCAGATTCTGTTACATTCCTGTCCTTATTATTTCCTTTTTTCGAGTAGTGTTTGAACGTATTATTTTTTAAAACTTTTTGTGACAAGAAAAATACGTTTTAGTCAATATTTGAACAGATAAATGTCAAGTAATTTTTTTCTCGGGATATTCAAAGTTCCAATTAAGAAGTGAGATCCATAATTATCTCACGTACCATCCTATTGTGGGTGGTAAAAATGTAAATAAGCGTGTACCGGCGCATAGAACAAGATACTAAGTGACACCTTTTGTCCTTCTTTATCTTGCGTTTTAAATGTGGCAGAGCATGGGTGGCAAGTCCACTGCCTGATAGGAATGCAAGGAGCTCGAAGGACGTGTCGTACCGAGAAATGCTGATGGTGGTATAAAATATCTGCTTTGTGGTACGTAACAGGTGGGTTAATTTATGGGTTATAAAATAAATGGGTCTCGTAAGTACCATCGAGGTATCAGGTTAAATCTAGCCCGTATGGCTCACTTAAAATTGTCAATGTTTTATTTTTCTCATTATATTAAATTCATTGTCAACATTCGAGATCCAAACGAGTTATTTGTTTGAAATATTAGCGAAAAACTTTAAATACGCAAATACCTGCACAATACTTTAAATAAAAAGAAAAACGCTATAATTTCGCATATTTCTAAAATAAGGTTAATAATTTTAGAAAAATGTACCTATATCTTATCTTTCGTAAGACTTGATATATACTGCTTGGACCATAATGTTGGCAAAATAATATGGGGAACTTTTTACTATTGACTTCTATGGATATTTTAATCTTGATAAAAATTGGTGTATCAGGAAAAATACTCCAATTATCAAATTTTAATTGGAGTATATTACCAAAATGTTACTTTTCAAAATAAAAAATCTTAAACATCAGATTTTCTTACAAAGTTAATTTAAAGACAAAAAAACAGAAATAAAAAAGCTTAATGAAGATTTTTCTAAAAGTGAATAAATTAACATTAAAAATATAAGGAAATGGGGAAAAGTGTCATTTTTCATTCTTCAGATCTAATTATTGATTTCCAAATCATATCTCCAATAAACCTTTTTTGCTCGTATTTTAATTTGGCTGTTTCAAATATATCCCGAATGCAAACTCATCAGGGTGGTAAAATATGAAACTGACCAAAGGCGTGCAGGGGCGAACGAAGAAATGGATCTCTAAAAACTTATATTAGCGATTTAAACAAAATCTATATATATTCTTGATCATATTGTTTCCAAGCAATTTTGGAAAAAAAATTATCGGTAAGTACCATACAGTATAAAATATAGGGCTTTTTAGTTGGAGAATAAAATAGGGTAGGTAGAGCTTCTTAGAAGTACCCACCGCCTCCATTGTATCAACTATCCCGAGGCTGACTTTTGCAGTTTATGATGTTTTTTTAATACAACAAATGTATGTTTATTCAGTTTCTGAGCAAGGGTTTATTTTCAGATATGGCTAATCGACGATAAAAATTGCGTACATCATTAATGACAAACGACGACGCCTTTGATTTACTTGACTTGATTCCTACCGATACTGAGAGCGAGCGAGATATAGTATTACGCTCTTTCTGTGCTTCTAACGGGCGCAAACCTTCACTCCAGCTTAGAAGGAACTGGGAGTGAATAATCCCAAATCCAAAGAAAAAACATGTTTTGAGAAATTAAAATTAGATATTGAATGAATTAACGTATATCAATGCGTAGGCTAAAACGAGTTGTCGCCGAGCGTATAAATTAGGCCCTAGCTCAAATGCCAGAGAGTAGGGGTGGGTTGATTTTTTAAGGCGCCACGGGCTTGTAGACAGCACAAGCAATCCAAAGTTGAAATATGGAACTCGTTTTAGCTTAAGTTTCGCGACAAAATAAATAAATACCAAAAATTGTTATTTATTTCTGTCAAGAAAACCGATCAATAAGACAACAAAAATAAGTTAGAAGATTAGATTAAATATATATACCAGCAATTTATCAGTATTAATAATGGAAAAATAACTACCCAAAAATTAATCAAAAATCAAAGTCGGTATAAAGCAAGTACCCAAATTAACCGGGAAAAAAACTAAAGTCGGTGAGAAACAAACACTCAAAAATTAATAGAAAAAAGAGAAAATAACTAAAGTAAATGATAAACAAATACTCAAATATTAAACAAAAGTAAATCAAGAACGTTTCAAGTATTGAGCGCAACTAATACAAAAAACAGATACTTACTGTAGCGGGCCTGTCTTTTGGAGTTTCACTTAAAATTTAATTAACTAAAACAGGTAAATAAACAAACAAATGATCGGTTTTATTACTACTCTGAAGTATCACAGCTGGTCATTAAAAAAGGATTAAAAGACGAGAAAATTTTAGTAATCCTAGCAGATTAATTTTATAGTAACACCGTATTTTTAACGAGAAAAGGCAGGTTTGCTCGGTTACTTGAAGAGATAAATTACATGCTTTATCTTAACAAACGCAAATATTCAATCGTAATTTACGACGAACGCTTTATGCAATAATAATAAAAGAAAAATAGCGTCAATATTGTAGGAAAATTCAAGTAACTCGAATATTCACTTAATCAAAGACTAATTCACGCGGGCTCGAATCATGATCCGTTACAATGCCATATTACTAACTAACTATGGATATTCGGTTCAATTAGGCTACGTTGATAACTGTCGCAAAAACAATATATGAAAAAAAAACTAGTTAGACGTGGCGTTATTATAGCCACCAATCCATTACAGATCTTAACGTATGGCAATTTACGCGCAAGTAATCCACTCCCCGGTCAAGTTACCGGTAGGACAAAGATAATAAACAATTTGTTCGAGTAAAGAAAATATCAAAGGCCGCAATAAAAAAAAACAATTAAAAATAACGCAAAGTCTACTAGGCCGTATCAACACTAGTAGTTAACTGATATACGGTTATCTAACGTAAGCCAGAAATCGTGAAGATTGAGAATAGTAAGAAAACTAGTTCGACCTACAACGTTATTGCGTTAGTCCATTAAAAGTTCAAAATAATTTGATCCTAGATCAACGGATCTATCTGAATTTTAGAATTTGATTAAATAAAATCAAGCATCTTAGGCTAGACAAGATTGGCCTAAAAATTCAGAGTTCATTTAAAGGAAAATATGAATTACTAAATGTTACCTTAATTAAGGAGAAAAAGTTAAAAGTTAATCTTTGTTCGAAAACAAAGCAAAAAAAAATAATAATTAGAGATCATAAGTTAATTACACACTATTGCCGCAAAATGTACGGATAGAAGGAAAATAAAATAGAAATTGCACACTTGGCCGATGAGTAACTCCTCAGGCAGCTTCCAGAAAAGAACTGCTCAAGGTAGAAAGAAGACTTCCTTGACAGGCGAAGGACTGCAAGGCCCTATACAGGTAGTACCGCTAGACATGCGTAGCCAAGGAACACTCTGTCGCTAACGATGCTCGTCGATGGCAATGAACAACCCGACGGTAGCAATGGATCCGACGCCGACGGTGGAATAGACCAACGGTAGCAATAGACCCAACGGGAGGAGTAGACCCGATGATAGGACCCTGTGAGACAACATATATTCAAGGTTCCACACGTAACTCTTAATGGACGAGCATTATAACCCGGTAGTCAAAATCAACCATCAAGGAAAAAGAGAAATCAGAGTTAAAAAAAAAACAATAATTTACCTGTGTAGGGGTAGCCAGTTGCTTATCGCTAGATGACTTTCAATTGGGCAAGAGGGCCTCTGTATGAGATTAAAAATGGAATTAAAAATCCGCCCACCTGCGTCACAATGTTGAAATAATGGCGTTCACAGAAAGACAAAAAAAAACACCTTGCAAAAGCAGCATTCAACTCCCACAAAGGGCAGTTTTAGATACCAATACTTAAGAAAAGATAAGGCACAACTAAAGACTGAAACTGTTAAAACAACCCGGTTGGAAAAATCCCATTAATAAGTAAAATCAAAAATTGATCCCAACCGGTGTCTAAAATGACTGCTTGACTCACAGGATCGTCGTAAAAGAGTGACGGCAAGCGATCGGGAACCGAAAAACAGCAAGCCGCACGAGAATTCTCACCTCGAAAAAAAAAACTCGCTCCACCAATGAATACACGGCACGACTAATCACACGTCCCTCTCAACAATTCATCCAAAGGAATTAAACGATGAAAACCTGGGATTTCGAGGTATAAACATCAACTAAAAAATAACACAGATTAACCAAAAGGGCATTGCCATTAAGCCACTTTAATTAATAGAACTTCCCAATTATTCATGGGTCATTAATAAACTGCGCGCGCGATGCTCAACCCCTCAACCAATCCAAAACAGTAGGCTACGAAAGCCGGAAACATTAGAAGGCCCTCGACTTTATTTTCACACGCCAAATTAAATTGGTTGGAAATCGAATTGTTTAACAGCGCGGATTTATTTTAATTTCTCGATCGAGAGAACGTCGAAGCAGATTATCTAAGGGGGTTTTTCGCTATTAAACATGAGTGCGCTCGAAG
This sequence comes from Pissodes strobi, assembly GCA_016904865.1. NCBI lineage: Eukaryota > Metazoa > Arthropoda > Insecta > Coleoptera > Curculionidae > Pissodes > Pissodes strobi. The sequence goes on along the minus strand of MU183214.1, from coordinate 428,037 downwards.
CCCCATGAAGGGCGACAAGTTCTAGGGTTATTTACGCATCGATATACGCTAGACAAAACGGCCTGTGACAATAGACAGCGGTGACTGCGACTCCGACACATATCTAGAGCTTTCAGTTACTGACAAAGAGGTATTAAATTTCAATGATTTTGATAAATTGAAACCTGTAGAAAAAGGAAAACATACAGAAATCGTTAAAACTTCGAAAAGTTTGAAATTACCTGGGATTTTTGCAATACATCGTCCATAAATGAAACCGCTATGTTACCTGCTGAACCTTACTGCGTCTCTGACACAGCTCCCAGTTATTACTGCCTAAAACGAATTAGCAATCCAAGTATTATGCAAAAAATATTAAAGGTCTGGAGTCACCTGGGATTTCCTCCAATACATCTCCCATAATTGAAACAGTTACGTTGCCTGTTGAACTTGCCTGCCAACTTGCCCACCTTTGACAGACGAACACGGCGTCGCGGTGACTACAGCTAAAGAAAAAGCAATCAAGCTTGCCAAAATGTTCCTTCTACCTTAAATATCTCCTAAGGCAAGGCTCTCCCCACCATATCCAATATTAACACTACCATGGCAGAAGTTATGTTTCACCACCGTGATATTCCTTATATCCTCAATGAACTGGATACGCAAAATGCATCGTGTTAAATAATTGCGCCAACGAACTAACACCCATTTTTTCCAGACTTTTTCTCCGTCTTATCGAAAAGGGATTTACCCGTCTTCTTGGGAAGACGCTCGAGTGCAACCTGTTCCAAAAAAAGGCAAGGAATCCACGCCATCAAACTATCGTCCAATTGCCTTGCTTCCAATAATCACCAAAGATATGGAACGTGTAGTCAATCAGCAATTACTGAAGTACCTCGAGATCAACAGGATAATTAGCGATAACCAATATGGCTTCCGCAAACAGAGATCGACAGGAGATATATTTTCCTATGTCACTCATATTTGGAGTAGGGCAATTGAGAACTATGGAGAATCTAGAGCAATTGCGTTAGATATTTCGAAGGCATTCGATAGAGTTTGGCATGACGGATTGCTCAACAAACTGTCATCCTATCGGACTGCCATCGTCTCTCTGCAGCTGGCTTGCTAGTTTCCTTAAGAACCGATCAATGCACGTTGCAATTGATAGACACATCTCAGACACATTCACCATAAATGCGGGAGTGCCTCAGGGCACAATACTTTCACCAACTCTGTTCCTCATCTATATTAATGACCTGCTAACCGAAACCAATAATACTGTTTATAGTTTGGCAGATGACAGTACCCTTGTCTCCCAATTTAGATCAGACAAACCTTTACCAGCGACCAAGGCTCACCGCAGGCAACAATTAATCAAAATTTGGAGAAAGTTTCAACTTGAGGGACAGGAATTTAGTCCAATTTAATGCTGCAAAAACCCAAGCAGCCACGTTTACCAAGAAAGCCAATACGGCATGCTATGACATCATTATGGCAGGATCTACCATTCCTTCATCCTCGTCAATTGGGCTACTGGGTGTCTGGTGTGCCAATAGCAATATGTTCTGGCATGACCACGTTGCTAACATCGCAAAATCAGCCTCGTAGAAGCTTGGTGCGCTATTTCGCAACAACAAACTATATACACCGCAGCAGCTACTCTTGCCCTACAAAGCGCAAATAAGAGAGTGCTTAGAATATTGCTCACACATCTGGGGCGCCGCACCTAAGCACACCCTAATGCTGCTGGATTCCATTCAGAAGAGAGATTTGCGTCTCGTCAGCGACCTGGAGTTGACCCGGGATCTAGATAGTCTGAAACACCGCAGACATGTGGCCGAGATCTCCCTGTTTTACAGATGTTCCCCAGCAACGCCTGTCAGACAGTCACGACAGACGGCAAGAGCGCACCCATTCGTTGTACAAATGGAAACACCTAGAACGTCGCTTTACAAGGACTCCTTTGTCGTCGAGTGCCATAGGATCTCCCTTTAGTGTCTGTGCCACTGCCATAAAAAATCAAACCTTAATGGTTTTCGAAATATTGAACGCTTTTTTTTCGATATCATTGCTTACTTACTTCTATGCTTGCTACTACCTGGAGTTATATAATTTTTCAACAAATATTAGATGACATGATTCTGGCACATCTAAACCAGCTATATATTAAACAAGTTGGAGCCTCGATCCATACTTGCTACTTTATTGAAATCTGTGGAGTATAAAAGACTTTCTTTTTCTTCCTCTGAGAACTTCCCTCCTTAAAAATCAATGCGGGAACCCCTTTAATTTAAGTCCGCAGTGGTATCATCTATATGCAAACATTGGGTTCAATCTCCGTCAACCACAATATAAAAACGCTAAGAAATTCATTTACATTTTGTGGGCACCCATGAAATCATTTT
>MU183214.1:360175-395650 GCA_016904865.1 Pissodes strobi | reverse complement strand
TATTGGTTGGGTTGGGGATGGTTTGGGCATGCTACTTTGCAAATAACCATTGTCTTTATACAAGGAAATAACTTTTGTATATTTTTAGTTACATAGAAGACTTCAATAATGCCCTGAAATATCCAATATTACTGGAGTACGTAGTAAGCTCACTCATGCTGGCATCGGTTCTCGTGCAAATATTAACAGTAAATCTTAAGGGTACGTGCTGAATTTCAAAATTCTTCTAATAAGATTTTATTTTAGGCCAAGAGAGTGTTTTTTAATATACAATACTTCATAATACTCACATTCCAATTTTTCGTCTTGTCTTGGAACGCGAATGAAATAAAGCTGCAGGTAAGTTTTCATTCAGTCATCGTCTTACTAGCCTATTATAAATTCTTCTAAATATTCAATACCCACTCAATAACAAGGCCTTACTGCTTGTTGCGTGACGTCATCCATCTAGGCCGTGCAATTTTAATCATATAAGGGGATACATACACTAATATTTATGAAAACTATCAATAGTTAAATTATTTTGACAGACTTCTTGGTTCTTGACAAATCCCAAAAGCTATGTTTGAGTTTTGGTTTAATACTAGGTGTAGTATTACATGCAGGCTTCCAGCTCCTCTACACCTGCGCCAAAATTCAAGATATGAATTTATGTATAATAAAAATTTTAAAATTTCTTATGCTACTGAAAAAATGCTATTGCAGATACATATACTGAACTTAAAATAATAAAAAGAAATTGGATAAAAAGTCTAATTAACCTAACATCGAGCCTAACATAGTGTTTAAGTGAATGTTTAAGTATGAAAACTATATATATATATTAGAGGACACAGGCCACGAATATACATTAAACTTTCAAAGTGTTCTAAGCCTCTTCTCTCTCTGTCTCATATAACTGTCGCATAATGACCACCTGCCATTTACCTGTATTTACCAAATCTGTCATCTATCTTCAAGAGGATCTGTTTGAAATTTCCAATCCTTGGTAGTTTAGATGTAGAAAATTTGACAATAAGCTCCTCAAAAGTATCTAAATGTATGTTTCTTTTTCGTGCTCCTCAAACTCAAGTTTGCTTATTAATTTTATGTCATCTGGGATAACGAAAACATGAACATTAGGCCAATTTTTATAATTTCCATTACAGCCAGGAATGCAACACTTTTGAGGCATAATTAAACTAAGTATCACTTATCACAAAACTAGCCGAAAATGAGAGAAGAAGATACATTAAACACAAACGGCCGACGCCACAAAAGCAACAGGTCTTATATATAAGTTATATAATATATAGTTTTACGTATTTAAAAATACGCCTAACATTATAAATTGCATACCTAAATATACAACGAAATATTAGGTACAAGTTTCACGCACTTGAAAGCACATAAATAGTTCCGATTTCAGAAAAATGCAAGAAAACCATTAAGTATCGGCAAATTCGAAAAGTAATCGTTTATTCGTTTGTTTTGTTTGCGCTATTGCTGGCTCTATAGGGAAAGTAGAGTAGACTCTCGATAATAGGCGGGTGTTGGGGTAATACTCACTCAAGAGGCGTTAGATATTCCAATAACACCTCTTGAGTGGGTATTGCCCCAACACCCGCCTATTATCGAGAGTCTACTCTAACTGCCAATTATTGAGATCGGCAAATTATCAGGCGAGTATATGTATGAATTTAAATATGTATGTAAAAGCAAGGTGTCTGTCTATATTCTATAGGTATAGATACATAATATGAATAATGTATCTAATACATATCTACGTATGTATCTATTTATAGAAATGGTTAGTAATAATGCACGAAATTCAAAACGTACTTGTTTCTCCGCAGCGGCGGCGGCGGCCATCGAGCGGCAGATTATCGAGAATCAACTGTATTATTTTAGGAAAGTGCACGAACTAGGTAGTAGTATTAGAAAATTACCTAAATAAATCATCATCATCATCATCATCAGTAGCCGTTTTGAGTATACTGCTGGACATAGGCCTCCCGTAAATCATTCCATTTCTTCCGGTCTTGAGCACTTTGCATCCAGTTTTGCTGGATGTGCTTGATGTCGTCTGACCATCTTCTTGGGGGACGTCCTCGGTTTCGATACGCCTCGTGTCTAGAATCTTCTTGTCCATCTTTGATCCCTGACTCTGGCAACATGGCCTGTCCAGTTCCATTTCAGCGTTGTAATTCTTTCAACTGCATCCGTAACACCGGTTCTGTCCCTGATCGTATGATTTGGAACTCTGTCTCTGAGGGATATATTCAGCATTGATCTCTCCATAGCTCTCTGTGCTACTTGGATCTTGTATATTACAGGAAGATGAAGGTCAGTGTTTCTGCTCCATATGTTAGAACCGGAAGTACACACTGGTCAAAGACCCTTCTCTTCAGGCACATGGAAATATTTGATTTAAAGACATCCCTCAGCTTTCGATAAGCTGCTCATGTCAGTCCTATTCTTCTGTTCAATTCACAAGGCAACCAAAAAGAGAAAAAGGGAAGAGAAAAGAAAACAGAAAAGTGCAAATCGAACAGATAAAGACCATCAAGACAACTACATTTAATTTAAAAACTCATTACTAAATTCTCTGAAACTGTAATATGCCTTATTAGCCAAAACTTCTTTGTTTGGCTCCTGAACTCCCTATGATATTGAAACCCCCTTAACCTTTTAAAAAGATGATTAAAAAGATTTTTACGTCCGTATATAATGGAACTTTAAATTTGTTCCAATTGTGGGATAGGTATGTCTCGCGGGTACTGTGAGGTCCATACAATTCTGTGGTCTGGTTGTCTCTTCCCAATTTAATCTCATGACCCAGATATTTATAGGTATAGAATTGGTACGTTGAAATGTTTTTGGCCAATACAAGGTTGGTCATGTATTGTGTTTTAGAGAAGTTAATTATAAGGCCAACTCGTGCACAAGAACTTTGAAGGTCTTGAAGAAGTTGACATACAAGATCCACCCGGTCTGCAATATGGACTATGTCGTCTGCAAACCTCAGGTTATTCAGATACTCCCCTTTTATGTTGATTTCAATATTTCCGCAACTGTTGTTCTTCATGGCGCTCTGCAGCAAAGTGGTGAAGAGTTTGGGAGAGATGGTGTCTCATTGTCTAATACCTTTCTCCAAGGGGAATTTAGTTGTGCCGCCATAGCACATTCTGACTGCAGCTGTTGCGCTATTATATATATTGCGAAGAAGGGTTGTGTATCTATGATCAACGCTGCACTCTGTAAGTGCTCTCAACATGGATGAATGCTGGACTGAGGCAAATGCTTTCTCAAAGTTTACAAATATCAGTATCAATGGCTTGTTGTATTCTGTAATTTTCTCTATCAAGGACTTTATTACTTGTAAGTAAGCCACTTCTAAAACCGGCTTGCTTCAGTGATTGGTGGAAATCCAGTTTAGGCCCCAGTCTATTAGTGATTATTCTCATGAAGAGCTTATATAACTGGGATAATAAGCTGATAGGTCTGTAGTTTCCAATTTCTGTTATGTTTCCCTTTTTGTGTAAGATTATCACAACGGCATTGTTCCATTGTTCTGGTGTATTTGCTCCAAAGAGGCAGGCTTTATAAAGAGTTTTTAGGGCATTTATGACGCATTTGTCTCCCTGTTTTATCATTTCGCCTACATTGCCATCTTCTCCAGGTGTTTTCTTGTTCTTCATGTCTTTTATGGTTGACTCAATTTCTTCTACGGTTATATCTGGAAGTTCCTCTGACCCTTGATTCTGAATTACTAGGATTTCCACCTCTTGAACGGAGTCATCCTTACTATATAATGTTCTATAGTACTCTTCGATGGTTTTTAGGATCTCTTGCTGTTCGTAAATGGTGCGTCCTTGTTTGTTTTTTACCTTGTAAATATTCCCCGTTCCTGTCTTCAACTTTCGTTTTAGAACCTTTAGGCTTTTGTTTTGTTCTATGGTATTATTTACTTCTCTTCTCTACGTATGTCTTTCCTGATAACCCTTGAAATGTCTTTGTTTAAACTGTGTTCGTTGTGTGTTTACCTTTAACTTCCCTTCTTCTCTGCCTTAGGTTTCTTGTGTCTTCAGTGAGTTTTTCATTCTTCCTTGTCTGCCCATCCTCACACGTCTTTTACGCCTTCTTTTGTACCTCCACTAACGTTTCATTAAGCCGTCCAATGTTGTTTTCGTCTTGCACACTGTTCTGGAGGGTTTTCTCTATTTCTTCCTGATATGCCCTAGTGTCAGTAATCGAAGTGAATTTGCCCTTGTTGGTCCTTGTTACCATTTTTCTTCTTTCCTTCTTCACATTCAAGACTATCATTGCTCTAACCATTCTATAATGATTATAGAATGTTTAGAGCAAAAAAATGTTTGGGGGGGGGGGCAAACATAGGTTGTGCTAAAAAAATTTGGGGTGCTGGCAGCTGGGCGTGGCACCCCAAATTTTTTTAGCACAACCTATGTTGCCCCCCTCCAAACATTTTTTTGCTCTAACCATCCTGAATCAGAATTTTTTTATACAATCTGGGGGGGACCCTGGCCCGATGCCAACCCCCCCACCCCTGGGTGCGCCACTGCTATGGTCGCTACCGGTTGAAAATTTGTTTAATACAGTTACATCTTGAACAGTCTCTTTTTTGTTAGAAATTATAAAGTCAATTTCGTTCTTGATTACGCCATTAAGTGACTGCCAAGTCCACTTTCTTTGCGGGCTTTTTTTAAAATAAGTGTTTATGACATATGGTCTCTGTTGAAGAAGAAATTAAATAAATAACACACATTAAAAGAGGAAAGAACATCTTATGGAAATATGATTTTTTTTACAATATTGGAGAAATGGTAATGTAAGAGATACATTCTTCATATACGGGCATCCTAATATTCGATACTATCGTAGTAGTCTGACAAAGTTCCAACCAATTGCGCGCAAAGGCCAACATGCATGACGTCACGAGCTCAAATTTTGTGAGCACATTGTCCTTTTGTAGAGGTGTTATTGAAATATTGCATTTGCATTTCGACTTCTTCGGAAAGTAATATAACGAAAATATTCTCAGACGTAATTTTAGATTTCTGAGATAGAAGCAATTATTTAGGACAAAGCTTTTAGCATGATTAACTTATAAAACTTGACAAATAAATAATTGAACTTCTGTGAAGAAAGCATAGAAGTTTTCAAATCATCTCTCAAACCGTCCAGTACAATAATGATATTCTTTCTCATCCACGCTTAATTCAAATTGAAACTTCAACATTATGCCATCACTTCTTTCAGAGTCAAAATTTGGCTGTTGCTTCTTATGAGAGCGATTGGTACGAACAAAGTCCAGAGACAAAAAAGTTGCTCTTCATCTTAACTTTACGAAGCAAGAAACCTCTCTCCTTAAACATTGGACCATTTGGACCATTAACTATTGATGCTGCAATATCTGTAAGTAAACTCATCCGTTAAATTACTTATAAAGGTCCAATTCAAGTTACTAATAAGTAACTTAAGGTTACTTATGCACCTGAAGCAAAAGGTCGCAACTGAAACATTATTGTTTCAAGCTGATTCGTGTTTTATATATTTATAATAATTTAAAGTAGTCATTCAAATTTATCCAAATTGCTCTTGCAGATACGTGATGGATTTTTTACCTAATAAATTTAATAGTCACTGCTTTAAATTAAATTGATTATTAAAATTAAAGAATTATATATATTGCAATAAATTGAATTAATTTTAATTTTATTTCAGAGGCTGAAATTGGCATATTCTTACGTCTCACTTATATCCAGTGGAAATGTCGGATGAATACAAACTAAGGCTCTACAATTTTGAGAAATATCACGTATTTATAAACAAATTAAAATTTATGCTAATACAAAATCGAAAAAATATGTAAAAAAATAAAACGCATATATGTTGGGACACTGTTGGCATCATGGTTTATGAGGTAATAATTCTAAAATATGATCCACATCAGATTCATCTATAATGTCCACCAACCAATATATTATAATTATATAAATGCAAGTGGTGACTTTTAAAGAATTGAAAATATAAAGTGTAGTAAACAAATACCTAGAAATTTTATAAAATTTCATTTGTCCCGAAAATATGCAGACATTTGTTTGCTTTTTGTTTCTTACTAAATTTAAAAGTATCAGGCAGGCAATAGAGCAAAACAAAACCTTAAAAGTTATGAGGAGAGACATAACCATCGGAAAGAATGAATTACGAACAAGCAAGATGTAATACAGGCCCCTGAATACATAAATGATACATCTCTACTAAAACACTACCAACTTAGCTGACGATACACAAATCATGAAAGTAATAAACCAAGGATCAGAGGATATGCCTGATGAGATCCTGGGTGCACTAACCAAAATTAAGAAAAACAAATCTCCAGGCGAATATGGCGTGATCGAAGCAATAAAGGAGGATGGTAGGACGGTGAGACAAGCACTGCAAATATTATTAAATGATTGCCTCTCAGTAGAAGTAATTCCATCAAAATTAAACCATGCAGTATTTATAATAATGCACAAGAAAGGAGACCCAACAGTTCTGGCTAATTACCGACCTATTAGCCTTCTCTGCTCACTAAGAATACCATTCATTCATTAGACATCACACCCCGATACCACTCTTTGAGTTCTCTCCGACAGATACGATCTGAACCAATCCAGTTCAATTAGCAAAATGAAATGATTCACACAGTCAAATGCTTTCTTCAGATCGCAAAATACAACCGATGAATATTCCTTCCATGGAGGCTGATATATGGATTTCCTACAAATGAAAGCCATAGCCAGTCTGAAATCCAAATTGGTGTTTACTTAAAATATTATGATTGGTCAAGAATGATACCTAGTGATGAGCAAGGCAAGACCAAGACCAAGACTTGCATGGTCTTAAGTCTTGGTCTTAGTCTTGCACATAGAATTTTGGTTTTGGTCTTGCAAGTTAATATACTATATTTGTCTTGGTCTTGGCTTTTAAACAAGGCGTAGAATTAAAAAAATAATAATAAACAAGACAAAACAATAAAATAATCTCAGGCTGTTTCAAATTTGACTTTCCAATGTTCCTTTTTTTGTGTTATGGGAAAATGCTCCTTTACGTACTCGCCCTAGGAGGATAGTATGGGACTCACCACTGGCATACTTACTAAGTTTCGACCTGTGCTCTAACCCCTAGGGTTGACACTGCAGGCCGAAGGGGAGAACTTCCGGGATTGGCTCCTATACAGTTCTGGACTTCTTATTGAACTTGCCTCGCTGTCATTACTAAATCGAGCCTCGCGTAGTTCGTTGTTTTCTGGCTCTTGCCAAGGTGTTGGGAGCAGGTTGGGATGTTACTCCGTTCCTGTTCTGTGCTAGTTAGCACTGGTATCGTTTGTGTGGTCACACGATTAGGCTCCAAGGTCTTCTTCCTGGGGTCCATCTGCCTCTTTTTTCAGGGATGTCGTCTGGGTCGTAGTCAACCGCTTGCCTCAGTTCTTCGTCTGCATGGTTTGCTGCTCTTATGAACACGCGCCTAGCCTTATTGACTATAAAGTTTTCGAGTGATTGCCACTGTAAGTCTGCATAAAGGTCCGAATTTCTGACGAACCAAGGTGCGCCAGCTGCCATCCTGACTAGCTTATTTTTAGTTCCTGAAGGTTTTCGCTGCGTGTCCCCAAACTGTGGAACCACACGTCAGTTGAGGTCTGGCTATCCTCTTTATCATGGTGAGCTTTGTCTTCAGTGATATTGGGCTCTTCCTTTCCATCATGGGATTTAGCATAGCCATTGGTCTTTTGGTCTTATATCTTGCCGCTTGAATGTGCCTTTTCCATGTCAGACCACGCCACGGTCCAGGTGCACTCCAAGGTACTTGACTTCCGTACTCCAAGGTATGTCGACGTTGTTGATCCGTATGTGCGATCCAGTAGCCATTCTTCTCTTTTGGAGAAGTATGGCCTGCATTTTACTCTCATTGACTTTGATCTTCTAGTTTGTCATCCGGTCTGTAAGCTCATCTGTTGCCTCCTGAAGACCTCATCATATCGGCGTGGACAAACTGTATCATTGTATCGTCAGTGCACAATGAAATTTGCGTGTCGTCGAATGATGGTATATTGTGAGTGGATATTGAGTACAGGGATGGTCCAAGGGTTGAGCCCTATGGTACTTCTGCCTCAAGTATCCTCGGTCTGGATGTTTTGCCTTTAACGTTCATGTGTATTCTTCTGTCTATTAGGCAACATTTTATGATCTTGATGCTCCGGTCAGAGTAGCTCCTACCATCATTTTATAGTATAGCCCCTGATTCCATTTTATATCTACTTTTGTCCCTTACTGAATCCGTATTGGAAGCAGGGGATCATGTCGAGTTCGTTGGATTCATCGCTTAGGCTTCTAGGCATGTTCCAATCTTATCATTAGGTTACAACCAATCTGAAATGTTGTTCTTACATACACAGTCTTGTTAGACTGCAAGACCGAAACTAGTCTCGCTCATCACCAATGATACCATTTACATCTTCACAATTCTGTCCACTATCTTAGATAGGGTGACAAAAAGAGCTACTGGGTGAAAATCTGATGGTACATTAACATAACCACCCTTAAAAATGGGCACAATTGTCACTAATTAATAGCCTGCTGAAAATGTTGGATTAACAGCTTCACAATGGATGGGCAATACAGAATCTGGTAAACTTTCACATAGTGATATAGACAGACATATCATCCCAACCATGAATTTTTTTATTTTTAATGCCTATGTCTTTAAGCTCTGTTAAGTTAGTGGGAATGAGAAAGCATGAATCATCTACATTAATATGAGACATATACTGATTTTAATCTAAACTACCCGAAATTTCTGTTGAGTAATAAAAATCATTCAATTCATTACATGATAGATTGGACTCTACTAAATCTGTGTTATTTACTCGATTAGAGTTTGATCTTTCCCTAATTTCTTTTACTATATTCCAGATCTCCCGCTGTTTATTATTGGAATTATTTATCTTTTACCTCATGTTTTTAGCTGATTTTTTTAGGCTATTTGATAGCCAGTTTTTATCTTTCTTGCCTCTTGCTGGAGCTCTTGGGAAACAATTTTCAAATAGGCTTGATATTTAAATATGAAAAGCCATCAGTGGAAACTCAGTGTTAATGGTATCCCACCAAGAAGAGTCAAGACAATGTGGTTTAAACTTTTGATAGTTTTTTGGTAAATAAACTTCTTCTTTGTTTCTTTTTCTTATGCATCTCTCTGTTATCACATTTACATACCAATGCCTCATGATCTGATATATCCGCTGAAACAACATTAAACCGCATATCCTTTGAGTTGAACTTTGAACATAAGTAGTAAATCAGTGCAGAAGATTGCTTAGTTAATCTTGTAGGGAATCAAGGTGTGACTGCAGTATATGGTTCCGCTGCATTTTTTTTAAGAATGAGGCATCCAAATTGAAGAATAGCATATACTTCCGTCTGGAAGACTGAAGCATATTGTCCTAAGGGTAGCAGATTTTGGTGATTTCTCTCTTCTCATAAGTCCTGCCCCAGTCCTGTGGGCTCCATTACCGGGCATATTTGGATTTTGCCAGTTTTTTCAACTCTCTCGTCATGGCATGACAAGTTCAAGTGATCGTAGTTTGCTTGAGGTTTTCACGATGGTGTCCGATTGCCTGTTCAAAATATTTCGAAAGGCTTCCCGATTTTTGTAGTGAGGCTGGAAATATCGCGTCTTTACCTAATAATTCGTAAGGCTTGAACGATTTATTAGCCCACTTAAGTTTATTAAGGTAATTTTCGCTGTTATAAAATCATATCCCCCTGTGCGTTCTCTTGGAGGAACTCTAGAATTAACGACATATTCTGGAATGGAATAAAATATCTTGGCATAGTAGGCACTTGAATATTTTAACGCATCTTAAAAAATAAAGAATAGCGAAATATGATTGTCCATATTTTATCCATTCACTGAATTAACTTGTTAAGATATTCATTCTATATAAACTGACAATACCTAAGTAAGATTTTTTCTGCATTTATTTGTTCCCGCACTCGTAATTACTATATGTTGCAATCTACGGCAAATTAACAACTAGAGCCCACCCGGTATTTGTTGCTATAAACATACACAAAGTCATATGAATGGCATTCAATGAATCTTTGAGAACATTTTCAATGCCAGCGACATTGTCATTTTAAGAAGCTAATGACTCACTTGTCCCGACTCTACCACCGTGGGACTACTATCAATGGCAGGTATGTCTTCATTACGGCATTACAACGTTGTGAAGTAGTTTATCTTGTCTCTTCTATGGTAAATATGGTATCTCAAGGATTTTAAACATTTTGCTTTTGCGACCTGTTAAGGCAAGTGCAGACTGTGTGTGAATCCGATATAATTATTATAAAATAAGTTAGATGTGTGTGTTCAATTCGATACTATAATTGCAAAGTAAGTTTAAGAGGAGTTTACTTTTTTTTTCGAGTAACTCCTGTAAATGTTATCTTAGTGCATACACATTTACATTTTAAGCCTAGAAAACATTTTTTTATACGAATTTTTAATTAAACGAACCGGGTGGAGGTATAAAAAGTTGTTACTGCCTTTTATAATGAGTGCCACTTCTAAACTAATTTTATATTTTCTGGTTGTTAATGTCAAATGTCATCTATCATGACATAAAAAAGTGTGGACATACAGAAATTAGAAATTATGTATATGTTGTTCTGGAATCTGAAATCTGGAAATGGTGACGACACTTAGGCCCTATTGGACTCCCTGTGTGTTCTCCCTAGGTCAACCAGTCCATCTAGGCCATCTCCCAGCCTAGTGTTGTAAAAAAAGCGGCGATGTTGCCCGAGGAGGCTGTTCTGAGCAAAGCATGGTTGCCCATCGTTCTCCCAAAATGGATTCCCTTAGTTTCGAAACAGCGTCGTAATCGCAGAGCAGATGCCCTACTGTTCCGTCCTCCTGTTCACAGCCTCTGCATATAAGTGTCTCGCATAATCTCATTATGTAGAGATGTTCCCCCAGCTGGCAGTGTCCAGTTGGAATCCTCGCTATGAGTCATAGATTCTTCCTTGTTATGCCGAGGTATGCCTTGCTGCAGACTTATTGGAGTAGCTTAGTAGCTCCCTGGCCAGTCGATAGTTAGTTGTTTCGTCCCATCTTGCCCTTAAGTAGTTTTGAAGGGCCAGCTCCCATAATGTTTGAAGCCAATTTATTCGTTAATTTGTTACCTTCGCAGTGTGCATGTCCTTTCATCGAGCATTTTGTTAAATGCAGTGATTTCGTCTAACATTGGTTGTGAGCCCAGGTCCGCAAATATAAAAGAAGATCTTCAAGAGGGAAAAGAAATAGAATTAACAACGGATGCTTCTGGAGAAAATAATCACAGAATCATACCTGTTAAAGGTAACGCTTTCAATAATTGGAAATTTAGGTTGCACGCAGTATTAAAGGCAATGGATTCAGACGAAGTGCCAGAGAGAAATGATGGTTGGAATCAGAGCGTAGCAGATTTACACTTGGAGGGATCGAGGATGCTTAAGATATAACATGCAAACTGGAAGGAATCTGCAGAAAGAGGAATGTTTAAAATATGATTTGCTAAAGGAACTTATGAATTTAAAGTATGTCTGTAAAGAAGATATACAGAACCATATTGCTAAGTGCAATATGACATTTAGGGAGCCTAACAATTTAGAAAGCAACTTTGACCAGTCAGGTATGCCTGCAGAATTTAAGAATGTAGTAGCAGCAATTAGAACCATGTCCGAAAATTACCTTAAAATTGAACTTGTAAACAGCAGAATATCAGAATTTGATACGAACAGGAATACAAATAAAATGACGAAAGAAGTTATTGGATCATCTTTCAATGCTGTCAAAAAAGCAATCAAGTGTGGAAAAGTTGGACAGATACGTCAAGTAATGTAAAATTTTTTTTCTTCAAACGTCAGTAAATCCGTCATTACTCGACTGGGTAGGCGGCCGTGAAGTTTCGTTTTTCCTCCGCCGGAGCTTTACTTTTCACTTTTCCGCCGGCGGAGGTAAAAGTGTTGTCATAGTAACATAGATACAATACAAACAGACAACAAAATAAGCGTCAACAACTCAAGATTTATTAAACTACAATTTGTATTTATCACTCAATTTGTGACTGCATTTCTAAAAATCACTAATTTAGGAACAAATTGGTTATTATTTAATCGAACTTACTCAATAACTGCTTATCAATACGGAATTAAAACGCAATCGGAGACGCAATCTTAAAAAAATAATTATTGTTGACAGTGTCCACTGACAGCTTTATGTTACGTTACTATAGCAACAGCATGTGCGTATTCACCGACACCGGTCTAAGCCGCCTTGCGATCCCACTTATCTTTAATAATAATTACATATTATTACTATTAAAAAGAGATGTTTTTGCATTAATTTGTCGACATTTGAAGAAAAAACAGCATATTTTATTTGGAGGAAAAGTTACTTTTCATGGCTTGCTCTCTATTACCAGCCTCACTCCGTTCGGCTGTTAAACACGAGCGCGCCATGAAAAGTATCACTTTTCCTCCATATAAAATAATATACTATTATTTGCCACAACTATTTGCCACAACTATCGACACAAGTCAGTGCAGTATAATTAAATAGGAATAAAGGAGACAACGTTGGTGTTAAAACTGCGAACTATGCTGAAGTTAAAAATGATGTGGCAAATGATGGATAGAAAAGTGTAGGATACTTGTATTTTGGACTAAGTCAGAATAAACCGAACTTGAGTGTGTTTAAAATGAGACTTGATGGTATGCCGATTGAGGAGTAACACATTACATCAACAATGATGGTATTTTGTTAAAGAAATTCAGCTTGCAGAAGAAGGAGAGGTCATGGTCATGTGGCCATATGCCCTTATACACCTTTTTTTCATAATTACACCCTGAAATGTTGGCACGTCATTTAAGGACACCTTGCAAAAAGTACCATATCTCGAAAAGAGCTAGTCTTACTTTTTCAAGTGGAGATTTATTGCCAAACATTAGCCTCATTCTACAACCAACCTGATCTGAATAGAAACTTAAGTTAAAGTAAAAATAGCCATTACGCTGCTATTATATGCATCAGTAAAATATATAGTGTCATTTGCGATGAACGTCACTTTGTATACAATTAACGAATAGACCACACACTAGATCAACAATTGACATTTAATACTCTGCGAAACGGATTTCTTTCGTCATTAATCCGATTATCTCGACTAACTGCATTCTTGGGTAATTAAAGATTATTACAGGTTTTCACGGTGTTAACTATTTCTTTGATCTCTTGTCATAGGGTAATCGAAGAAAATCGATGACTTACTCAAGATCTATTTACGGCTATTATGTGCTATTCTAATCCTAATACTATTGGCGTTGGATGCCAATTTATTACGTTCGATTCTAAGATAAAACTACTGGGCAAAAGGCGCTGAACGACGGTTTACAAACAAGTTAATATTTACCAAGAAAAATTGAACTGCGATCAGATGTCTACCATGTAATCCGGACGTCACCAGTCCTCGTAATGGCTCAGGCAGCACCGTCTGCAATCGAACACCAGGCTCAGCTCGTCTCAGGGAGGGTTGGTTCGAACTATCTTTTCCCAATATCAAGTTCCGTAATGTTGTAACTAAATAAGGAATTGAATCAAAATAAGTAACAGTCCAAGTCGGGGTTGGACGCCACCAAGTTTACTTTTGCTGGCAAGCCCTATCGATGTTAAACGGACACAGAAAAAAAAACTTGGAAATAAAAAGAAATTAAGCTCAAATTCTAATGTCGAAATACGTTAACAATTACCTGTCGAAGACTACGGTATTTGCTTGGTCACCATTCAACATCTACATACTCACATACACCATAAATAATACCAAGCATTTGAGGCCAATACTTTATTTTGAATAGTAAAATATAGCAAGTTCCTCTAGCCTATTAAGTAGCTTCCCTGGATAGAAAGTAGACAGCTACCCCGTAGTGAAATTTTGAAATGACCCGGTCTACTGACTGACTAGACACACCCCCTAGTCAACCTTGACAGTTTGATGTAAAATATTTGAAGGTATCAAATGAAAGGTTATAAAATTTTGAAAGTTCTAGTGTCAAATAAAAGGTTAGAAAATTTTAAAAGTTCACTTCTTCGAAACGCTTTGCTGCAACCTGCAACCTAGACGGTGATAGAAATACCGAATTTATTACATAGACTATACCAAGTTAATTTAATTCGGTTAGTATAGCCTTTCCAAAAACCCAAGTTGCAAGTTTCAACAAGAGAACGTATTTCTCAAAAAGGAATCAATGTTATGTTCGATTGTCAAAGCCAAAATTAAAGTAAAAGATAATAAAATGAATTAACTTCCTCGGATATAAAATGTACTAGAGATAGTACATAAATCTAGCATCCGTAAGAAGTAAGTAATGTTTCTAAGCTAGCGTAGCAACACTTCACAAAAGGGTATTTAAATATGTATACTTCGGTAGATTATGCTGTATGCTATTACTTACTAAAGAAATTAATCAACCGTTTTCGAAAAATGATCGAGTACTATATTCTGTGTAAAATTTAAAAGTCTATGCAAAGTATTAAATATTCCTGGCACAATAGTACTGTCCAAGCGTAGTAATATAAATATAAAATTAGACTTATCTCGTGTAACAGCTTCAGACTTCCGAGGTTATAACCGAGAATTAGCCATCATTCTTCTCGGTATGTCAAAACAGTGCTGATTAACCAGATTCCGGGTAAAATTGGCTCTTCCTGATCTACAGGGAAACAGTCATAGAACCCCGCAACAAAGCGCTACCGGAACTCCACCGTAGAATACAGCTACTAAAACCATTTCCAAAAACTAGCTCCAAAAACCAGCTTCAAAAAAAAACCAGCTCCAAAAACCCTAAAAGCGTAAATTAATCCATAACAACAACATAACACGAAATTTACAAAAATGCCAAACTCGGCCCCAAATATCTACTTGAAATTCTACATTCGAACAACTTGAAATCACTTACCCATAACTAGGGGTTTACCAAAACTTCCTGGGTATCTTGAGAAGGACAACGGTCTATATTGCCATTACGGCGGTTGCTAAGACTTAATTCCCACGCAACTGACCTTTCCTCCGGAGCTCTAATCGACTTCCAGTCTGCTTCATGTACAAAATACGGACGGTCCTCGAGGACTACCTCTCTACCCAAGGGAACTTCTTTGGCTAATGATTAAACAAAGGCCTTCCAAAATCAATAACAACAGTTTTTCTTCTGTTTCCTCTCCTCGTACTTGATCAAAATATCGGAAACAAATCTGTAAACACGTCAATCACTATCAGCTGACATTCAAATAAAAATCCTCATATGTCAATCAAAATACTACCTGTCAGAAACCCTAGACAGGTATGAACTTATCGAGAAAAGACAATAGAGATGGTCGACCAAGTCGATATTCTTCCCCAAAATAACCTTTATAATTAAGAGAATTTTCACCCGTAACACGGCATATTAAAAATCGCTTGTTTTGTTCGGATGTTGATTTACCTAAATGAGCAATTGTTGCCTTTTTTCGGGTCCATTCCCTAGAAATTGGATACATTTATACGATTACCTAAGACTAAGTTATGGCTACCCATGGCATTTTTTACGTCTGTTTATGGATATTCTACCTTGGTTATTGAAAATGCAAAAAGATATGTACAGGCAGACGGAAAATATGATGTGTAACTAATTATTCTACACATTTACACTGGAACAGCTGATACAGACAGAGGAAGAAATTATTACTTCACCAAAAATTATCCGTAAACATAATATTATTTTTCATCATATCGGAACAATCGACGACGAAGTAGATGCTCATGTTAGAATATCAGGGATTCCGTAGGTGCTCGAGGAGACAATAATATATCAATGAGCAAATATCACCAAGAAAAGCTAGCACCACCACTCCTAGTTCCAAAGGCTAGTCTCGTGGGTTAATCAGCGTTATATATCGCCTTTGTAGGATGCCATTTGGCCGAATATTCTCTGACCATGTGGTGCACTTCTGGTTGGATGAAACCTCCAGCAAAACCCACGAAGCTGCTGGACTGTAAAGCGTTCATTTTTGAATAACATGGGTTTATCTGATCCGTCTTATTGGAAAGAAGAGCCAAAAAATTAGACTTAAAGTTTCCGGATATTTTCTTCACTGCCCTTGTGAGTTAGCCAATGCTGATCAATCCACAAGCCAAGCCCTTGAAACTAGAAGTGGTGTTTACAATAATGGTCCCTAAGATGAGGTCCAGTAACCAGGTACTAGCTTTTTTCGGGCAGAAGTTTTAATTTCTCAAAAATTGCTCATTGATACATTGATGTCTCCTCGAGTACATCTACTTATCACTTTCATTGAAGCATTGACCTTGATGTGGTTGATTGACGTTATCCAACGAGGAAAACAGAAAAGAGAATCATGACTTTAAGTGGGCTTGTTTACCTAGTGCGAGTTCATTTTACTATTAAGGTCTCCAAAATTTGGGAAATCAAAAGTGTGTGAACTATGAACAATCTATCATCTGTCGGCACAATCGACGACACGTTTCGGTTTTTCAGATCTCGTCAGGCCGATTTAACTATGTTGTGAAATTGCTCAGTCCGGGTCTTAAGAACAGATCGTGACGAGGAACAGTGGTAAGATGTTACTTGCTCCAGGAATTAGGGGCAAGTAGTTCTTGTGTTTCTCATATGTAATTTGATATTACGCCAAAAAAGCACAGATAAAATATCCATTTTTTTTATTCACCTTCGGTTGCCAGTGATTTTTAAAGCTTCAACAAGGGTTTGGGGATCCTTGTATGTAGGTATTGCCTAACCTAATAACTGTAAAAAATAAAAAAAATAATTTACACCCGTCACATTGTAACGCGCGAAACGCGTCGTTGCGCGTCGATTGTGCCGACAGAGATGATGGAAATTACTCATGGTTCACACGCGTGGAAGTTTGCACCATATAGGAAACATTTTTATGCATGTATTTTTTTTCAAAATCGGTTTTTGGCATTAGGTTTCGCATGACTGAAAACCAAAAAAATATCTAAAATTTTTGACTTTAGGCTTGCCTTATATTTTTTTTTCAAATAAGTGGTTCCAATATCTGTTATTTAAGTTTGACTTTCATTCGCTTGTTTAAGACGAAAATTTTAGTGTTAATAATAGTTCTTATAGCTTTTCGAGGTGACATGTAGTATTTTTGAAAAAAATTATTTTTCCATAGCAAACTTATGTAAATTTAATTTCCTTTAAATTTTTTACTTCACTTAAAATTTCGACTTTAGGGTAAGTTTTGATTAATATTTAACATTTTAATAACGGTTTTTATTGTTCAAAAACCATTTGAACACGTTTTCAAATCTAACGATTTAATTTTGTACAATACCAGCCTTCCACGCCACTGTTCTCGCATTCCAGCGCCATCTGTTGCAACAACGTTAACTCATCTGAACTCGGCCGCTCACGCCGATTCGGCCAATCACAGCTTTCACAGCGAAAACGGAAGTAATCAAGTTAGCTCCTCTAAATTTCCGATCTTTAATAATCGAATTTTATAATTAACATATTTCGACCAGATCTCCATTAAAATTCATAAGGTTATTTTAGAGCTTCGCTGACGTTAAGTTTTATATAACCTCAATATTTACATAATTTGCCCTTTCTAGTTCCGAAGTGATGCATCTTCTCCCGCAAGAAAGGGAGGAGTCAACGCCTTCGAGTTGATCTAGTTCTCACGTTCTAGAAGCATCAGTAGCAGCTTGAACCCCAACCAAATAGCAGCGCCGAAGCGCGCTCCCGCTGGTATGGCCATATTGGCCCAAGTGAATAAACTCACACGTTTGCAATTCCTCTCTCACAACTAAGACGCTGTACCGAGCGAGGTACTAGCGTCCCCATTGGTCTTGTCCATGGAAGTTCATTTCTCTCTATGCTTTATTCTAATATAAAGATTCTCACAATCGAGTCTTGCCTCGAACCCCAAATAGGTAAACTCACACGTTTACAATCACTCTCTTACCACTAAGACGCTGCGCTGTACCGAACGAGGTATTAAGCGTCCCCATGGCAATCGCCCATGGGGGTTCATTTCAAACGAGTCTTGTCTCGAACCCCAAGTAAGTAAACACACACGTTTACAATTACTCTCTCACAAGTAAAACGCAGTACCGAGCGCTGTACTAGCGTCCTCATTGGTCTTGTCCATGGGGGTTCATTTCTCTCTATGCTTTATTATAATATAAAGATTCTCAAATGCTATTTCCACTACACGGACTTCAGCTTACACCTATGCGAACCGCATAGCGTGTTTTTAGCATCCATTTTAGCGTGTATAAAAACCGCATTTCACAAAGGCATCCCCGTCATGCCATAATGCATATAACTGCATAACATATCAATCTACCTTCTGAGTCATTCTTATTTGCAAGGAATTGAAGTACATTGTATATAGAAGCTAGCAAGAGACTTAGTAAGTGTTTTTAAGTGACTTTCCCATGTGCTGGAGGATAAATTGCTGAACGATTAAACATTGTTCGTCAAATGGTGAATATAGTGTACATAGTAGCTTATAGGTGGACATTAAGGTAATATTTATCCTGTTATTATTGCTTGTATATTGATGTATTACATCTCAACGTTATCTCAGCTAATCGAGCTCACACTGAGCAGTTCCGCAGGAATTTTAATGAACATTTACTGTACTGTTTATGCAATGCTTTAGCTTTTAAAGGTATATTTCTTGTGATATTCTGCAAGGTCGATACCTAACATTGACTGATATTGTCCATATCGTCGCACTGACTACATACAATGTTTTAATGATTATATTTTATTATTTCTTCCAGTTATTTTCAGGTAAAATATCTTATTAAAATATTCATATAACGCTAAAGGTTTTTGTTTTATTTACAAAATCACTTTAG
The DNA here is from genome assembly GCA_016904865.1 of Pissodes strobi. Lineage (NCBI taxonomy): Eukaryota > Metazoa > Arthropoda > Insecta > Coleoptera > Curculionidae > Pissodes > Pissodes strobi. The sequence goes on along the minus strand of MU183214.1, from coordinate 376,683 downwards.
AACTAGTCCCTATGGTAAATTAAAGTGCCCACGAGCACTCTCTGTTTGTTTAGAAAATCAACCAAGATCGAAACTGAAACATTTATAGCTTTTAAAGGTGACTTATAGTATTTAGAAGCAGTTTATACACATTGACTCAATTGAATGTTTTCTCATGAGTAAAACAAACGACGACACTCTCCGTTTATAAAGCATTGTAAAATGATTCTCGGCTAATATAGAAAGCTTTTAGTGGAACCGAATGTCAATGTCCCCCTATCAAATACCTACCTAATAAAATAAAAAATACTTTATTTTGACTGTTGTGTCAAGATTAAGGTAAACGTGAAAACTGTCCGCTTGGAGTTGCGTTCACGGATCTTCGTGGTACCAAAGTTACATGACCCCCCCCCCCCCTGTCCAACTACATATTCTTAAAAACACTTTTTGTGCAAAAAATACCTTATATTTTGACTGTTTTACCATGATTAACTGTCCGTTCTGAGTTCCGTTTATGAAACATTCTAAAATTATTCTTGGGCAATGTAGAAATCTTTTGGTGGTACCTAAGGTCAATGCCTCCCCTATCAAGTATTTTTAAAAACACCTTACGAAATAAAAAGTACTTTATTTTGATTGTTTTGCCCAGATTAAGACAAATGTAGACCCTGTTCTCTTTGAGTTGCGTTCACGAAGCAATAGCGATAATGTAGAAAGCTTTTGGTGGTACCAAGATTCAATGACTCCCTGTCCAACAACATATTTTAAAATTTCAATTAGACATGTCTAACATTTTCAGAATCGTCCAGAGGTGTCTCGAAATTCTCAAACAAATATTTCTTTTTGATGTAAAAATTCTTTATTGGACAACCAAATTTTAAAATAACATCAGTCAGATTCAAGTAATTATTTTGAAGGAATGGCTGCTAAAAAAATTCTTACTATTACTGTTTAGTAGGAATAAAAAAAAATAAAAAATAATTAAAGTTAGTTTTTTAGAACGAATATTCCAAACTAGACTATAAATATCGTTTGGAGCAATATTTTCTTACAATTTTTTTAAATATTTTTCATAAAAATGCCATTATTCTCTGTTTCAAATATTCAAATGACATTTGACAGATGTGAAGCAAAAAATAAAAAAATTTAGGGGCCTTTTTAGTTTTTAGTTTAGTGTAATTATAGAGATTATTTCACCTAACCTCCCCAAAATATCGACCAGAAACACTCAACAAAGTAAAAAACATCTTAAAGACAAACAATTTTCCCAAAAAAATATAACTAAAATAATTAAACAAAATCACACAAATTCTACAATAAAAATACAACCAAAGCAAATAATAGAAAAAATCATTGCAATGCCTTGTACAGATACTTTAACAGAAAATATTAAACATATTTTATCAAAGCATAACTTTATAGTTTACCATAAGGAAATAATTTATAGAACAACCTGTATAAAAAGTAAAATAAAATAAAATGAAATCAAATCATATATTTTATACCATGCTCCAGTTGCCCCCAAAAATATACAGGGAACACTACACTAGGGTTGCCACCCGTCCCGATTTAATCAGGACAGTCCCAATTTTGACCCAAAGGTCCCGCGTCCCCATTCAAAGCCATAATGTCCCGATTTTTATTAGTTTGGCCATTAGTTCACTAAACCATAAAAGTGTGCACTTTATCAAAAACACATATGTATTGCTTGAAAACATTTTACAAACAAAATGTTGCCAAATTTACAGTTGACAATAAAACGTAATTTAAACCGCCATGCCAGTGCCACCGCACGAGCACGAACAGGAATACAGAATGTATTTTCGGTTGGCAGCAATGCCTTAGGTCTCGGGGACTCCCCGATTAATAAAAATACGAGATCATCAGTGCCGCATTTTAGTTAAATTAATTAAATAGTCAAGTATTTGTTTTAAGATATACGCACGTTTTTGTTCTAGTTATTTTAGATTTAATTGATTGTTTATTAATTTTGTTTTCAACGTTTCTTTTTTGTAAAGCTACGCTTTCTTATTTTTGTCACAATCTTATTTCCACTTTGTAATACATAATAACGGTAAAATAACATAGATTAAACCATTATTATAATTTTTTTTTCAAGTAAAAATTGTAATCTGATGCTCTTTTCGAATAGTATTTTTTTATTTTTAAGGCAAAAAGGCATAGAATATTATTTCAAAATCCGATGGGCACATACAATTTTACAGTTAAGAAAAAGAGGATGCGCCAGGGCTGGACACAAATACACAGGCAATGCTGCAGCTGCTTTACACAAACAACAGGAAGACACAAAACACAATATCAATTTCCAAAATACTAAAATATTTACACAAGAGAAATCTACCCTAAATTAACATTAAAAAAAGACAAAAATTGTGTCAATATTAAAAAGACATAGTCAGTCTGAGTCAGATATATTTCAATATTATATGGTAAAGTACCAAACCTATTAATTATAACAAATAAATTCGAACACTTAACCCTAATTATTAATATTTTAAATCTATATAAAAACAGAAACAGCAGTCCAATAAACATAGTTTAGTCTTTTCACTATCAAAGCACACATAAATCTAGAATGCACAATTTATTTCTATATGCAGAAAGCCATACAGTCATTTTTGCAACAGGGAAAGCCCAGCTATATTTTCTTACATTTTGGCTGCTTTTGCATGTTTTCTGTACCTTGGATTTATTTAAGATAAGGAATCTGAGTAAGCCTACTATATAATAAGAATTTATATAATTCTCTTATGTTTGTAAACATGCCCAATTAGTCAAAATTACTTATATTCCAAATAATATGGATCCTAACAGATTAGTATTCTTACAAATATACACATACATACCAGTACCTCTTGCAGAATTTTTTAAGTCTTTTAAACTATCATTTGAGCACCATGAATTTTTTGCTTTACCCAATAAAATGCACGGCCAGCAATATAAGCTCTGTTTATATAAACTTCCGCAAAGCCGTTTATAATTATCGTACCAGGAAGTTTGAAACGCTCGCGAAGTATCCCGACGACCCACCCTTTTTTCGCACAAAATTGTCGTTATTTGTGGCATTAGTCGACTCTGCAAAATTTGCGGCTTTTCCACTTCAGATCGACGTGACAAAGGGGTTTCAAGCAAGGGCAAAACAATATCATGAGAGGGATTCATTTCAATCCGAGTTTTAACCTATCTTACAATTTTTAAATTAAAACACCTAGAGGTAGGCACAAGAAAAAAAACCGCTAAACCCACTACCGAGAACAAAAAGTAATTTTAATAAACAAAACCTTGGTAATAGATATGACCTCGGATATGGCTACACTCCATTAATAAATTAAAACACAAATCACCTTACCTTGTTGTAAGGGCCCCTGCCTTACCTTACCTTCTTATTAACAACACATCCATACAAGACAACAGTATTAATTACTAGTTTTCAAACCGGAAAATCTGCCTCGAAACTCTAAAATCACAAACAAAAACAAACCAACCATCCACTGATAGCCACGCGCTAATTCAATCGTCATGATCGACGTGATCCAATTTCAATTAGGAATAAGCCTCTGACGACCTGACATCTGACACGACAGTTGACCATTCAAGAAAAGAGAGAAAAGATATGAGATGAGGAAGTTGACAATAAAAAGTCGCCAAGTTTTAAATAGGTACCTGTCCCTAATACTATGAAACACTATGAAACAAAGGATTGTAGTACCTACCGCTTCTTTATTATGATGGTTGGGTCTTAAATTTTATAATACGCCATAAAACAATGGAATCCTTTAATTATCAATCATTTCTGGTTTGTTTTTCATGTATTTAAAAAAGAAAGATTTAAATAAAAAGTCCAAGGCAACATGCAAGCTAACGTATGTCCCGAAAGTTTTGGCACAAAATTTAGGGGCCTAAAAATAGGTTGTAATGATGATATATCGAGACGGCTTTTTAAACAAAAAATTGTTTATTTCCTTGACATTAGTTCGATATGTCCTTTTTTTAAATCAGTTGCATTAAAATGTCTTATAAATTAGAATTACGAAAGAGTATTTATAATTTGGTTGGACGAATCCCTAAGGCTGAAATAGTTCGCATTTTTCAAAACCAAAATATTTCACGCATAAGTATTTACCGTACTATAGCCGAATGTGAAGAAGGAATTCCCTGTTTAAATCTTCCAAAAAGTGGAAGACCAAGAAGTTTTACGCGAGAAAGAGCGGAAAGGTTGGTAAGAAGAGCAAAAGACAGAGTCGGAGTTTCTGCAAGAAAATTAGCGCGTCAATTCCGTTCAAAGAGTACAGTATCGCGGGAATTGGCAAGAAACGGTCAAAAATATCGAAAAAGACAAAAGTGTCCTAAATATACCGTAAATCAATTAGCACGGATACCAAGATGCTGTTGGCGGATATATATTTCAAATGAGACAGTCATTATTCTAGTCGATGAAAAATACTTTACACTTGCCAACTCGGAAATCATAGGAAGCGATAGTTTTTATACGGACAATATAGAGTCCAAACAATGTTAAATATAAGGAAAAAGCAAAATTCGCTCATAAAGTTTTGGTGTGGTGTGCGATTTCGATTAGAGGGATATCCAGACCTTATGTGGGTCGAGTTAGGGGAGAAGCTATAGATGCGGAAAGGTATATTAACAACTGCCTCAATAAATTAGTTGATTTTGTACACCAACATCACGATGGAGATGATATTATGTTTTGGCCCGACTTAGCAAGTTGCCATTATGCAAGAGCAACTCAAAATTACCTTCATCAAAATAACATACCTTTCGTGCCAAGACAAGATAACCCCCCTAATTTACCTCAGGCCCGCCCAATTGAAGATTTTTGGGCATTGTTATCCCGCAAAGTGTATGATGGAGGGTGGCAAGCCGAAAATGAGGAACAACTACGGCGTAGAATTTTTGGAAAGATAGGCGAAATAGATGTTCAAGTTGTCCAGAACCTAATGCGTGAAGTTCGCAGAAAATTGCGCCTAATTGAGCAGCACGGGCCCTTTCATTTAATTTAAGTTAATAATTTTGTTAGTTTCTAAGCCGTTAATTATAGCAAATAATAAAAGTTGAAATAAAGTTACGTATTACAAAAATATTTGGTTAAATATTTTGTGCCAAAACTTTCGGGACATACGTTACTGCTAAAAATAATACCCACACAAGCACAAATTTGTGCGCCTCATACGACTACTAAAATTTAAATAATATTTTATAAATATTTTATGATCGGAAATTAGTCAAAAAACATTACTTGAAAACTTCAGATTGTATTCTAATTTTTACATGTGAGGTCCAGCCTCAGTTGCTTTATATGACGAGCCGCCACTGTTGCATAACACCGACACATATCTTGTAGTTTAGTATCTACGTTAGAAGAAAAGTTCATCCCTGACACTCATAAGACGAGAGTCTGTTTATTAGAGCAGCGTACAAAAATTAACAAAATATGAGCTAAATCACTACAAGACATTATAACTTAAAAGGTACCTCCATAACTAAATGCATAACCGACATCAATAACTTAATCTTATTTAATAAGATAATAAGTTAATCAATAAAAAGGCGGTCGTTAGAGCTACAATGAAAACCGCAGTAAATAATTACGGAAAGCACTTCCGAACCACCTTGCACGCGCCACAATATTAAATATCGCAGGTTGTTCCCGAGATGCGGGTCCAGGTGAACCCCCATCATCGGGGACATTCCGAGACGGTTATGAAGTAAACGGATCCACAGGTGCAGTGGTTTAAATTGTCTGTTGTTATTTTAAAGATAGGGTATTGGAAACAATAGTTTTAAATAGTCGTGTGCATACAAAATAACATGATAAACAATCCAATCCTATCGTAGATAGGTTCCTTTTGGCTTATGAGAGCAATATTGTAAATTCAGAGAATTTTACTGAAAATAATCTCCCATAAGATGTGTATAGGTTCTTTTATCGTTTTGTTCACAAGTAAATGATTTCATCTTTGAAGTCAACATTAATTTGAATAATGTGTAATATAGCATCTCTGTATACTAAAGTTAGCTCGAAATATCAAACAATTGTCAATATACTCTCCCAAATTGACAAAGACCCCATCAGCGAATACATTTTTTCTTGACTTAAGTTCAAGTGATTTTTTTTAAATAGCACGTCACTTTCCAACAAGAATCCTAGACATACTTCAGAATATAATAAACACTTAATTGACCAAAACCCTAAAGTAGCACTGCTACTAAAATGTTAAACTCTGTTTAACTTGGCATTATTTTCTAATGGATAAAATCCCCTCAGCCATGGATTTTGTCTAACAAAACTGTCTGGTCCAATCTGTAGATTGGTAATAAATCTGATCTTTTACGCGAGAATTGCACAAAATTTAAACCGGTTACCTATAGGTCCAAAAAGGACATTTTTCTTTTATTCCTAAACTTTCAACAGGGAGTTTCCTTAAGTAGTTTTAGTATCTGGTATTGGTGATCGCTTAATCCGATTATCAGGTCACATTTTTCGCACCAAAGCACCTGTAGAAAAGGAATTGCAGGGGCATTAAAAATACACCAATCAGCCAAAAAATATTTTTAAAGTAAGTTTACGAGTATAAATAAAGGATCAAAAGATTACACGATAATCCGTCCGGTTTAAAGCAAATGACAAAAGGCGTAAGAAACTAAATAAAAATAAGTCTTCTGAAGAACTGCGAGGAGAAGATTTTATAGTTTCATGTGATCAACGAATTTGCGATATTTTTGGCGTGAAAGCTGCTTTTACATCAGACGTAATGAGTATATTAAATAGTTTGATGGACGATCGCCAAGGAAAACCGACTATAAACATTTATTTGGGTTCAGAACTGGTACACAATTTTTAATCGGTTCATAAAATCTTTGCTGGGTTCCATTCAGTTCAGCTCAACTCATTACTCATATCTGATGACAAACAACTTTCATGAACAAAAGAGTCTTATGCGTTTCTTTTATTTTATTATAACGATTTAAAATATATACTCAATGAGTCATTAAGTTCAGTGTAATTTGAACCAGTTTTTCGTCACTAACCCGTGCTGCGATAAAAACTAATTAAATCAATTACGAGAGAAGAACGTGGGCTATGCCATAACAATTCCGGTATAACAGACACCGACACGTGGCTTCCATATTGTTTTTACATGCCAATGGGCATGACCCAGGTCATAATTATTTTTCTATTGCCTAGAACAGGTGCGTGAAAATGCACATTACCGGAACTATAGCTTGGGTGGTTGTATGAAAAAAATTAATTAATTGCGACTGTATATAGGGTGTTTTTATTAATACGAAACCATGCACCCCTGGAGAGCTTCTCAGTGAACGCCAACAGTCAAATATATTAAACTAAATGGCTTTTCTTTCATATTACATTTAATAAAATAACTTTTTCGAATATTTTATCACGTTTAAACGCATTTCTTATATCACATTGCATGACCAAATTTTAGCTCAGTGTATATAGTTGGTAATTTTGAAATAATTTTATTACTGTTTTTTTAAGAGCACACTGCTTGGCGAGAGTTGAGACAATTTTTGAAAAACATAGGATACACCCTTAAAAAACGTCATTATTTAGATATGCCCAAATTTCGTTCCAGAATACTAAAAAAAAAATACAATCATTATATGGGTGTCCAGATTTCGTTGTAATTGCGGGGTATCTCGGTTATTAGTAAAGTTAGGAGGATGCGGGTTTCGCAATAGTATGCTACTTTTTTGTGGAACGAAAGATGCCGCAAACAGAAGTTTCAGAGCCCCCTTGGTTTTTGAGAAACAGCGCGAAATCTCTGTTGCCCTGTATAATATCGGAAAGGTGAGAATGGACTCCCATAGAGTTTCTTGCGTAGAATCCAGTGGCGTACGTGAAATTTTTCTAGCTTTGAGAAATAAAGTAAACTTTTATTTTTTCAAATGGAATACTCTGTATATTTCTTTCAAATCACCTTTATTTGATCACTGCAAAGCCAAAAGGCGGTAATGTAGATATAGTGTGTAATGGGATATGGTAACTAGTATCAGTAATAAGGAGCTTAAATTTTTATTTTATAAACAATCCATAACTCTTTTATAATTAAAAATCTAATTTAAGTATCTATTATGTGGTTAGGTATACCTGTCTAATAAAACAGTAAAATTATAAAAATAATATTAAAATAGGTGCTAATTGATTGCCCTGCTGTCTCCAACAACTTTGACACAATATCGTAATTCTTCGTAGGGTATTTGAAATTGCTATAGGACGTCCTCCCAACTGCGTAAATGCCTGATTAGTGGCGTTACGGAGATCTTCAACTGTGTTAAGTCAGAAACGATATATTAAATTCTGCAAATATCCCCATAAAAAATCCAATATTGATAGGTCAGGCGACCTAGGTGGCCATTGCACAGGTCCGTACGTCCCAATCCAGCGATCGGGAAAATTATCGTCTAAACAACGCCTCACGATTTGTGAATTATGAGACGGAGCACCGTTTTGCTTGAAAAAAAACGCCATTATGATGTGCTAAAGGCACATCATAGGTAGCGGGTAGACACTCTCTGTGGTCCTGACAGGGACAGGTCTACTTCAGGGATGCGACCCTGCCTACGTGAGCCCTGAAATACCTCCCATACCTAAACCGGGAGATACTCAGGTCCTAACCCTTTATCCTAACCAAAAGCCAATTATCCTTTTCTATATCCTATAGGGATCCTGCAGGGATCTTTTATGATCCCTGCAAGCAGCTAGCCGAGTAATCGCCGGGATAAGCGATTGCCTTCAGTAAGGCCAACAGCTTCTTGTAAGGTGGAAGAGCGAACTGTTTTTTGAAGGAGTCCGAACGGCTTTGAAAAACACCAAACAATCAGAGATAACCCTATTGCTAGGAGACTTCAATGCAAAAGTCGGCAAGGGAAAAGATGAAAGCATTGTTGGTAGTTACGAATTGGGCATTCAAAACGAAAGAGGAGAAAATTTAGTATAGTTATCCAGAGAGATCCAATTTCCCATTATGAATACACAGTTTAAACTTCCACCAAGAAGATTGTACACATGGAGAGCACCAGGAGACACGATAAATCACACAATAAGAAGCCAAATAGACTACATCACAATTAATAAAAGGTTCCGGAACTTAATATCATCAGTACAGACATATCCTGGTGCAGATATTTCGTCTTACCACAATCTACTATCAGCAAAAATACAACTACGATTGAAGAAGATGAGAAAGAAGAATAACAAGACAACAGACATAAAAACACTGAAAAGCGAGGAAATAAAACACAAAGTACAACAAGAGATTAACAACCAATTTGCAAATAACCCTTCAAATTCCCAACAAACAATAGAAGACAAATGTAACAACATGAAACATACTACTGCCTCACTTACAAAAAACAACCTGGAACCGCGAAGAAAACAAAGAAAGAAGATATGGATGACAACAGAAATATTAGAATTGATGGAGGAGAGAAGACAGTTCAAAAATGGAGATGAAATAAAATACAGAGAAATAAACAAGATAATCAAAGAGAAAATAAAAGATGCAAAAGAGTCGTGGTTAAACTTGAAATATGCAGAGATTGAGGAATTATAAAAAAAATCCACGATTCATTCAATATGTACAAGAAAGTAAAAAGGGGCAGCAGGAATGATAAGGAAAAATTACATGACAACACTAATAAATAAAGATGGACTAGTAATTTGGGATTCAAACGAAAAGATGAAAACTTGGAGAAACTATATTAAAGAGCTCTTTCTTGATGAACACAGAGATAATTCCATAAATATACTAACTGAAATAGGACCCCATAAAGAACTACTGTTAGCTCTACGTCGCGTGAAAGATGACAAGGCCCCTGGACCGGATGAGGTTCATGTAGAGCTCATTAAACTACTAGAAGAACAACACCTTGAATCCATACTGAACTTATTCAATGTCATATATGTAACAGGTGAATTACCAAAAGACTGGTTAATATCAACATTTATTCCAATCCCAAAAAGTAGTAAGGCTAAAAGATGCAATGAATACCGATTAATCTCTTTAATGAGCCACATTATGTTAAAACTATTTCTTAAAATCATACATCAAAGAATATACACAAAAATTGAGGAATTTCTTAGCGACAGTAAGTTTGGGTTCAGGAGAGGATTCGGGACAAGAGAGGCGCTATTCAGTGTACAAGTGTTAATCCAACGTGCACGTGATGTTGATGTAGATACTTACGCGTGCTTTATCGATTATGAAAAGGCCTTCGACAGGGTGAAACACAGTAAATTGATGATCATTCTGGAGAAACTAGGAATAGATGCTGCAGAACGAGGCATTATAAATAATCTATACTGGCATCAAAAAGCGAAGGTCAAATGAATAATGAATATTCCAACATGATAAATATTCAAAAAGGAGTACGACAATGCTGTATTCTATCTCCGTTACTCTTCACCATATACTAGGAAGACATTTTTAACAAAGCACTTGAAGGGGTAGACTGCGGAGTATCGATAAATTGAGTGGTAGTCAATAATCTACGATACGCAGACGACACGGTATTACTATCAAGTGACACGGAAGGACTTCAAACATTAATAAACCGAGTGACGAGTGTCAGTGAGGAATACGGACTATCCTTAAATATTAAAAAAACAAAAATAATGATAATAAGCAAAAGAATCAACCTAGACGACCGCTTTTATGTAAAAAATAAACAATTAGAACGTGTTAACACAATCACGTATCTAGGTTGCTCTCTTAATGATCAGTGGGACCACTCTCGGGAAATCAGAGTTAGGATAGAAAAAGCAAGAAGTGCCTTTAACAATCTAAGGAATGTACTATGCAACCTTACCCTAGCTGTAGATACTAGACCCCACGTCCTCCGCTGTTATGTCTTTTCGATCCTGTACTACGGAGTTGAGGCATGGACCTTGTCTGACAACGCTGAGAAACGACTCGAAGCTTTCGAACTCTGGTGCTACAGACGCATGTTGAGGATACCTTGGATCTAATATATCACAAATGAAGGGGTGCTGCAACGGGCCAACAAAGAGAAAGAAGTCCTGCAAACCGTCAAAATGAGGAAGTTTACATATTTTGGCCACATTATCGAGAGCCTGGCTGAAAACGAATTTCTTGGTTACGAAACTTGCGGCAGTGGACTGGTGAGACGTCAAGAAATTTGTTTAGAGCAGCGGTTAATAAAATTATCTAGGCCAGAATGATCGCCAACGCCACTTGAAGGCATGGCACTAGAAGAAGAAGAAAGGCACATCTTCTAACAAATCCGGCAATATATTTTTTAATATCTCAAGATACCGATCGGGGGTGAGAGTGTTTTCAAAAATTTGGTATCTAATTTGCCTTCCGAGGATGAAACAGGCGACATTAAAACCAAATCTTTCTTGTCGCTCTCATTGAATTATTACATGTTGGTTTTCATTCGACCAATGCCTAGTATTCCTATTAAATATTCCTGCTCTACTTATATATGATTCATCTGACCAAATAACCCCTTCGTTAAAAAAGCGGGATCTAAATTGACTTTTTGTAGATACCACTGACAGAGTTGAGTGCGTCGTTCGGCATCACCAGCATGTAAGTTTTGCTCAACTCGTGAACTTATAAGGTTTATATTTATATTTAATTATAATTCTTTTACTCGAGACTTGACAATACCCACGCCTGTTTCAATTTTTCCCCAATAAGTTTCAGGAGTTGCATTTGCACTAGCTAAGAAATTAATAGAATAAGAATACTAGTGATTAGGCGACCAAAAATAAATCAAAATAATACCCGTTTAAGTAAAGTTCAGATGCAGCATCTACACTCTCACGAGATTCTATAAAACAGGCAAGTAAATCATAATATTTAAAATTTTCACCTTCAGAACCGTTTCATTAGCTACTTTTCATTGAATCACGGCCTAAGTACTAATTTATTTTTGATAATTTTGTTAAATTAAATTTTAAGCTCACATTTTAAAAATACAGGGTATTCCATTTGAAAAAATATAAGTCTACCTTGTTTCTCAAAAACGGTCATAACTAGAAAACTTTCACGTACGCCCCTGGATTCTACGCAAAAAACTCTATTTGAGTCCGTTTTCAAATTTCCGATATTATACAGGGTAACAGAGATACGAGGGGTGCCCGGAAATGACAAAATTTTCAGTTTTGCTCTGTATCTCAAAAACCAAGGGGACTATGAAACTTCTGTTTGTGACATCGTTCGTTTCATGAAAAAGTAGCACTCTATTGCGCAAACCGCATCCTCCTAACATTACAAATATCCGAGATACTCGGCAATTACAACGAAATCTGGACACCCTGTACATAACGTACTTTCGTTTGTTACGCCAGACCTCCTTTAGTTCGAAATATTTGAAATAAAAACAGGAAAATTATTGATTTCTCATGTTTTTCTGTGGACATTTGGGTCTGGAATAAAAGTAAACATTAAGAAGAATCAATAGAAATGTGTAAAAAACCGGACAGTCGAGACGAAATCTGATCAATCCGGGATATTTTGCCAATACTACGATATATTTCACCACAAAGGCATTTTTTGTGATTTTTTTGCTATTTTTTATTTTATTTGATAGTATTTTTTACCTGCATAGGTGTACATAAAAAATCTAAGTCACTAAACTTAAGTATATATTTAAAAACTTAATTATTTTGTATAAATTAAATTAATACGTCGGTCGCTTAATAAAGAAAATTTGTTAATTATATTATCAATAAAATCATCAGCTTCTTGAAGGGTGTGAACAAGATTTTTTTCGATTGAAATGAGTGTAAGTGACGATAAATCTTCATTTTTCATTAATTTTCTGCTATAAGTTTTAATACTTGTAAACAAGGAAAATGTCTCTCAACCAGGGTATTTTTTTTTCGTATTTCGTACAAGTGAGTGAGTCCAGATGGGGCTCTCCACTGCGGGAAAAGCTCCGCTGATCTTGTACGGGATTGTTAGGGACGTTTTATTAAACAAAAAACACAATCTTAATTTAAGGTTCAATCTATTCGCTTCTAGGTTTTTTTTTTAAATTTAAAACAGCAACAATCTTACAGTGAGATTAAAAAAAACAAAGGACTAACCGCAAAAAAACTATTAAGTATTTAACGATGGTACAATATTAAGATTGTACTGAGACCAATTCTGTTGGTAAACTCGGTACTGTATGCCTTACACCTAAAATCTCTAAACACTGATAACCGAAGTGATCACTTTGGTTTACCTAAGATTATTACATATATGTATGCATGAACTAGTAGCTGCACCAATTACAAATGTAGCAATAATAATATTATCAATCAATAAAAAGCCACAATAATTATATCAATCGGCCAGATAAATAAATAAAATTAATGAAAGCTATCTTAAAGCTTGGCCGACAATGCTAAATTTAAATTTAAATATTAAGAACTATCTTATCAATCGACAAGAAAAATAATGAGATTAAATGAAATCAAAGTCAACGATACCCCGTTAGATCCGAGTTAGATCAAGTTAAAGGTCTGCTGCTGAAAAGGCTGCAAGCTAAACAGTCGAGGTAAAAGTGTCTCTACACTAAGGCGAACGTGGGACATCTCGACTCGAAGGCGAAACCCGGTACTGGCTTCTGGCCCCGGTAGTGAAAAGTTACAACGGGACCCGGTAGTAAAACCCTGGAAAGTTGCCTGGAGGATCAACTGCTTCGGTTTTATAAGATGAGCTCGGAAAGCCTCTAGTGTAGTATTTAATTCCTGATAAATCGGTCGTGTCAAAACGAAAACACAAACTAGGAACTCAACCCAATATCCCCTAGAAGGGTAGTATAAAACGCGATACTAAAAGCTTAGTCACCTACAACTACACTTCAGCAAAACACGTCCTCTATTCCCGGTAGGTATTTCTAGAAGCACGAAATCATCGGTTTCAGTCAATTTGCCTTTTTCCACTTCCCCGGAATTAGAGAATCAACGTCAGATCAGAAAAAGTGGTAGTGCCGAGAAAACTGGTCGAAATGAAGAAGTAGTCATTACGAGGAATACTTCTAAGATAATACACGAGAGCTAAGCATTGTAAAATGACTGCGGAAGCAACAACTAATGAGCTAAAATTAAATTTTTCAATAAATAATAGGAAATATTCCTAAACGAAATAATAAACCTTTAAAAATCCCAATCGACAGCAACAATTAAGTGAAGAGAGTTTATTACTAATAATCAACGCTACCAATCGAATATAAGAAAGGAAAACAAACATTGACGATTGAATGAAAATTAAAGAAAAATATGGGAAAAACCACGAGGAAAATATGTGAGGGATACGCCCTAAATCCCTAAAGCACTATGGGAAGAAACAACAATGAGTAACCTATGTAGAGATCAACACATCTTAGATGAAAATGAGCAACAGATACTAGTTTTTACTATTGAAGAGAAAGAAAAATGTAATAACTGACAATCATTCTCGAATTAACAGATAAACAAGAAAGCAGCAACAGTATCTCAAAGCAAATCAGTGCCCCAACAAATTAAAGCCATATCAGCCTGAGATTAGAAGTGAAATATTCAAACCGAAAGTAGTATATGAATTCGACTGATCTAACGAGAATTAAAAAAATAGGTTATTAACTCAGTTCTTAAAAATACGGAACTGCAAGTAAACATATTTATTGTAATATAAATAAGCAAAGTTAAACTAATAACACAATATCTTATTTTAGTTGTTTGATAAATCTAAGCGAGCCAACAGATCATCCACCAAATAAACACAGCCACAAAGTGCTGAAGGACATCATAAGGAAAGGGATGATCAGAATACATATTATGTAATACTAATCGTATGTATAATTAATTAATATGAATAAATGCTGCAACTGGAAGTCTACGAAACTTATTGACAACAAATCAAATAAAGGAATTTATAATCAATTAACCGAACCTAACTCAATAATTCTTACCACAAAATACAGAATCTTTTGTTGCTAAATGCAGCATATAAAATAAAATTTAAAATCTTTTCTAGTGGTAAAATCAGACTGTTACAAACTCGAACCTTTTGATGAAATCGATTAACTTTCTGGGGTGGATAGTTTTCAAATCTATAAGTGTCAGTGGTTCTTTCCATTGCTGGATAGGACCATAAAACATGTTCCATTGTTTCTTCGTCCTCCAAGCACAAGCGGCATTTCGTTTCTGCAGCAAGCCCTATCTTGTTCATGTGACTTCTTGACCAGTGTACATGCTAACTACAGCCTTTACCTGCTGTCGGCCAAGTTGAAGTAGTTCTCTAGTTCTCACTCCTGATGGTAGATTTACTGCCAAATAGCACGTAACGTCTATTGCAGACCCCATTTGCAAAGCATCTTGAATATAGGCGCTTTAGGCTAAGACCACTAATCATATACTCTTTTGGTATCTCATGTTTTTTAATATTTGCCGATAAATGTTTAAGATCCAAAAATCCTGCTAAATCTAAACATTATCTCTGGCGTTTACCAGAAACATGCACGGCCAACAAAACAAACTTTGTTTAAAATAATTCCCACCTAACCACTGTTAGATAGCATAACACTGAATTTTGAGATATTACGGTTTGGCCCTGTTTTTGTCAGGCTTAAGAATTTTTAGACCTGGCTGAAAACGATCCGAAATTAAAATACTTTCAAGAACCATAGCATTTTTCGTTTCTAGGTTTGGCTTTAAGCATTAACTTTTTCATATGGTGATATCACCAAGCTTATAAATACTTACAAAGTAATTTTTTCATGAAATACTAGGCAGTTTGGTCATCATTTGACCAGTAGATTGTTCAATATGGTTTTAGTTGATCCTAGATGTTCATGGGTAAATAACAATATACAATATTAATTTCTTAGTTTTTGGTGAGTTGGTGAAGAACTATTGAGTGTTTTAATTATTTGAAAAGAATCTCGCTCTTTAAATGAAGATCTCGCTCTGAAACATAGGTCTGCGGCAATACTGTCAGGAAAGAAGAGTATGACTGTTGGGGACACGCATTCTGATGGTCTAGATGATTGTTTAATACTTTCAAAGTTTTGCTAAAGCTTGTCAAATTCTTCAAGAATATATTTACGGATCAAAGAAGAAAACGTACAAACATGATTCACCAAAGTACCACATCACTGAAACAGTTTGAAAATGATCAAGAACAGACCAAATCTATATTTGGGCATTTCCTGCTATTGGTTATATCACATGCCATTATTCTACTTCCATTTCCGAGAACCACGGAGTGACACCTGTACACCACTAATTAGCTTGATCTTACCATTTGTTCATGGGTAAATTACGATATACAATATTAATTTCTAACGAGAACTAAGACGCAGAACGCCATAATTCTTCCCGATTTGTCGTTTTCCCATGATAAATATAGAAATTCAAAGTAGAGATTGCTTTAAAAGCACTTGTTGTGTCAGAAGAAATATACACATAATAAAAAATTAATACCATTTAAGAAATCTATGCTTCAAGCTAAAGCGGCGATGTT
>MU183214.1:343251-359775 GCA_016904865.1 Pissodes strobi | reverse complement strand
TTAATACCATTTAAGAAATCTATGCTTCAAGCTAAAGCGGCGATGTTATGGTTTTAATATACATGAGCGAACTTGATAAGTTGATACAGTGGCGTGCATAGACTTTATTTTGAATAACAAAATGAATTCGGCCAGCGGGGACAAATTTTTTTGTAAGTACATAAGCAGTTCTCTATCTTAGAGCAGGGAAAATGGCATTGATGATAACACAATATGTTGATATTGCTTTGTTGAATTAAAGAGGTTCGACTTGCAACTTGTCGTTAAAATGAGGCCCTCCGCTTCAGAATGCACCCGGTGTCCGAAAATTCTGAGAATGGGGCTAATATTTCTGGAAGTAATGCATGTGCAACATAGCATTGTGCAAAAATATACAATGTATTAGGTTGTAATTCTGGGGAGACAGATGTCCTGGCAGTGAGTTCCACAGCGATACAGTGCGCCAGACAAAGGAGTCGTTGTACAGCGCTGTTCTAGGTATTTCCAGTTGTACAACGAACGGGTGCGCTCTTGCCGTCTGTCGTGACCGTCTGACAGGCGTTGCAGGGGGTGGGATAAGGCGGGACGAATCCTAGAAACACGTGCCGTGAAAATATCTGTAAAACAGGAATATCTCGGCCACATGTCTACGGTGTTCCAGATTATCCAGATTCCGCGTCAACTCCGACAACACCCACAGCCCTCCTCTGAATGGAATCTAGCAGCTTTAGGCTGTGCTTTGGTGCGGCACCCCAGTTGTGTGAGCAATATCCTAAGCACGGTCTTATTTGCGCTTTGTAGAGCAAGAGCAGCTGCTGCGGTGTATACAGCTTCTGCCAAGACATATTGCTGTTGACTGAGACATCCAGTAGTCAGATTCACGAGGGTGAAGGAATGGTCGATCCTGCCGTAATGATTTCAAGGCCCGCCGTATTGGCTTGGTAAACGTGACTGCTTGGGTTTCTGCTGCATTGATCTGTCGCCCCAAGTTCAAACTTTCTCCAGATCTAGAGTAATGGTTGTAATCTGCTCCTGTCTGCGGTGATAAGTCTCAGCCGCTGGTAAAGGTTTTTCTGATCTAAACTGGGAGACAAGGGTACTGTCATCTGCAAAATCGTAAAAAGAATTATTGATTTCCGTCAGCAGGTCATTAATATAGATCAGAACAGAGTCGGTGAAAGTATTGCGCCCTGAGCCATGCCCGCGTTAATGGTAAATGCGTGTGTGATGTGTGTGATGTGTCCATCAACTGCAACGTGCAAAGATCGGTTCTTGAGGAAACTGGCAAGCCAGCTGCAGATAGAGGCTGGCAATTCGAAGGACGACAGTTTGCTGAGCAATCCGTCATGCCAAACTCTGTCGCTCGAGTTTATCCGTAGTTCTCAATTGCCTTACTCCATATATGAGTGACATAGGCCAATATATCTCCTGTCGATCTCTCTTTGCGACAGCCGTATTGGTTACCGCTAATTATCCTATTGGTCTCGTGCAACTTGAGTAGTTGCTGATTGACTACACGTTCCATGACTTTGGAGATTATTGGAAGCAAGGCAATTGGGCGGTAATTTGAGGACGTGGTTTTCTTGCCTTTCTTGGAACAGGTTGCACTCGAGCGACTTTCCAAGAAGATGGGTAAAACTCTTTTCGGTAAGACAGAGAAAAAGTCTGGAAAAATGGGTGTTAGCTCGTTCTTTAACACGATGGCAGGTATTCCATCCGGTCCTGATGCCTTTTGCGATCTTTGAGGATTTTAACGAATATCACGGTGATGAAACTTAACTTCTGCCATGGTAGTGTTGATGTTCGATATGGTGAGGAGAGCCCATAAAGCAGAATCAAAAATTCCAGCTCCATATAAACTCTACGTCAAATACCTTCACAAATTTCTACTGATAATAAATATAACTTATGATACTGATTATTATTAATATCCGCCAATGTTCGACTATTGCAGCATTAGATTTAATTATAGCGCAGCGCACCTGCTGCTTCCTTTTTCGGCCGTTTCTAGTTTCTTGATGATTTATTTCTTACAACTTGCCGACATGGCATGGGAACTTTTTTCTTATCTTAGTTTGTTATGGACATTACTGGTCATATGACATTTATTAGGTGAAATAATTACTATAATCTTAATTATATTAGAAGACTAAATGTCATAGTTGCAGCGGATTGTTTTTGGAATCGTTATACAGTATATACATTAATATGTATATAAAGTGTCAATACTAAAAGGAATTACACTAGAGTATAAAAGAAACTTTCATTACATTATATGCAACTATATAATAATGAAAGCAAACTAGCGACATTAACATAAATTCGTTACATTATCACTCATTAATTACGCACGCGACTTTCCAAAATTATTCCGCATTTCTTCACAGTCTGCTACCTATTTCACCTTATCAACAATCAATCCCAAGTCACGGTTCCCGCCCTTACACCTGGTGTGTTCTTCTGCACCGACACACTTCGATAGAGGGCATGCGCGTGCCAGGTGTCACTTGCACGTGCATGATGCGCCCGGTTAACCTCAACCTGACCATAAGGTTTAGCGAAGATCGGGTTGGTTATGGTAAGCAAGCAAATAACACTCCCTTCTGCATTGTTCTAATAAGGTGCCAGACGCAACTTATTGTTTTGGTATGTTGATACGTATGGTTTTCGTAACGGCCATTTCTGCTCTGGTGATTGCGTTTAGAGCAACAGTTGGCGCTCGACAAGTTCAATAACAACATAGAGATGAGCCGGTGGTGGCACGAGCAGGGTAGTTGGGTTGTTTGTATTTGTAATGAAGCTCATGGTACTAGTTTTTATTGATTTGAGACAAATATAATTTTGATATTATCTATGACACTTATTACCAGTAACAAAAAAAGAAGTAGTGATGGAAATTGTTTATAACAAGCAAATTGTAGTGAAAAAATTTTCGAATTGGTTGAAATAGATGGAATTCGAGAAGGGGAAGAAGGAAATAAGAATAGTATCTAATATACTATCTAATAAATCTAAGGATATTAATGCCAATTTGAGGTGTGGAGAGGAAAGGTCGTATTGGCATCATATACGTAAATATATTATTAGTTTTTCTTTAAATATCGGAAAGAAGATTGCTCTTTTTCGATGTGGATGAAAAATTCCATGATAAAAGTAACTTTATAGGTTTATACTAATCCGGAGGTATCATTATATGAAAAGTTTAATGATTAGTTCAAAACCTAAAAGCGAAAAGGTAACGGTTCTATCTTCTATCCAATAAAACAAATATTAGATACTACTTAAGAGGCCTGGTCACCCAAATCCATATTGAAAAACCTAATTGTAAAATTATGGTCAAACCACTTGAGCAGAATTAATGATACTATTGACATATATTTGAGATGTATTAGTCAAGTCAAGTCAAAAATCTTTATTAGTCCAACATTTTAAAAAGAACATAGGTTAGGTTTAAAATATAGGCCGGAAAGGCGTAGGACATGTCAAATTTCAAAACTTTCTAAGACTTAGAAATAGATAATACTAAAAGAAAAAAAGGGAAGAGAAGAAAAAAAGAATAGATATGTATATATAAACAATTACAGTAGGGACAAAAACTACAACTAACAACTAATAAAAATTGAAACTAAAAACTAAAACAAAATGTTATATATTATGTATAAAGCATTTTTTAACCCTAAACTCATTCAATGTGATTATCTTCAAAATATTCGTTTAATTAGTAAGCCCTTTTAATCAGAAAAAAATTAATTTTCTTTTTGAATTGTTTTAGGTCTAATCGCCTTGTCTCAAATGGCATTTTATTATAAATTTTAATTAAATTGTACTGTACATTTCTTTGAATAAAGCTAAAATTACACTTAACATTTTTCAAGTCTGACTTATTTCTTGTATTGTATGCATGTTCCCTACCATTCAAATTAAACAGATTAAGATTTCCTTTTACAAAAAGCAATGCTTCATAAATATATGTTGATATGACTGTCATAATGTAACTCTCTTTAAATTTACTTCTACATGTTTCAGTTGGATTCAAGTTATATATATTTCTTATACATCGCTTTTGTAGAACAAAACTCTACCAGTTTCTGAGCCATTCCCTCAAAAGATTATACCATATGTTAAACGTGAATGTACATATGCATGATACGCAATTTTTGCTGCGGCAGTATCAATGTTGGTCCTAATTACTTTTAAAGCAAAACAACATGAGGATATTTTCCTTGCCAAAACATCAATGTGTTGTTTCCAATCTAGCCTGTAGTCTATTTCAATTCCAAGGAAAGTAGTAGATGTTACTGAGGTTATTTGGTCACTACCATTTTGAAATATGTTAGGTTCTTTGATTTTGTTGAATTGAAATTTAATAAGTTTGGTTTTATCCACATTTAACAGTAAATTATTTGATGTAAACCAGTTCTCGAGAACAGAAAGGGTTTCAAAAATTTTGTTTGATATGCATGATGTATTTGCCACAGAGAAAACTATTGAAGTGTCATCAGCAACCTGCACTGTGTTTCCCACTACATTAGAAAGTTCATTGGTGTACAATATGTATAGTAGTGGACCAAGTATAGAACCCTGAGGCACTCCTCTCCTGACCACCAGCTGTTTCGAGATTATGTGTTTACCATTAGTTGTATCAGAGACATATTGTTTTCGGTTTGCAAGATAAGACTGAAATAATCTACAAGAGATGCCCCGAATTCCAATTCTTTCCATTTTTCCAATAAGTAAGCTGTGATCTACTCTGTCAAATGCTTTTGACAAATCAAGATACATTGCAACAGTATCCTTCTCATTATTTAGGGAATTCAGGATTAAGTCTAATGCTTGGTAAATTGCTCTGATTGTTGATTTCTTCCTTCTAAACCCATTTTGATAATTTGACAATAAGTTTTTACTTTCTAGGAAGTTAATTACTCTTTCATAGATG
This sequence comes from Pissodes strobi, assembly GCA_016904865.1. Classification (NCBI taxonomy): domain Eukaryota; kingdom Metazoa; phylum Arthropoda; class Insecta; order Coleoptera; family Curculionidae; genus Pissodes; species Pissodes strobi. The sequence goes on along the minus strand of MU183214.1, from coordinate 354,860 downwards.
GTTTTTTCAAAAATTTTACTAAAATTATTTAATAACGCAATTGGCCTGTAGTTTTTGATTTCAGTCTTGTTGCCTTTTTTAAAAATTGGTTTAATTTTTGATATTTTCAATTCTTCAGGGAAAACCCCATTTTCAAAGCATAAATTAATTATGTGGCTTAAAGGACCTGCAATTTCTTTAGAGACTAATTTTATTAGATGTATGGGTATCTGATCGTCACCAACCGATTTTTTATTTTTCAAACCATTTATTATTACTGCTTAATGGAAAAGTGCCTTTTCTTTTAAAAAATAAATCCTTCCGGGATGATTTATTCTTGAACGAAAAGCATAAAAACGATTTTCCATAAAACCTATTGTAGTATTGCAATGAAGATTGCCCTTCTTCAATGTCGACAAAGTATTCCATGATAAAAATAACATTATAAGTATATACAAGTCTGCAGATATCACGATATGAAAAGCTTAATGCTTAGGTCAAAGCCTAGAATCCAAAAAATACTATGGTTCTTGAAATAAAAAAAATATTAGTCTGGTCACCTAAAACCATATTGAAAAATCTGATTGCCTAGTTACGGCTAAGCCACTTGAGCAAAAATGATGAAATTTTTGACATATGTTCCAGATTTAATACTGCTTACTGGAAAGTCCTTAAAAAAATTGAGCGAGTCTCCTAGTACTCGAGACAACTGATGTGTAAACATATCCTATATCAACATCATCGACCTGAAAATCTAATGCACCTTAGGCCGCGTGGTGCCTGGATATAAGCAACCACTTATTTGAAATTGGATGCCTATATCATGGCGTGAGATAAAACACGTTTTAGAGTAACCGTTACAGACAGCCTGCAGAACACATTCCTGACGTGCGTTGTTTATTGTTTACATTTGTAACATTTGCATTAGAATGTCTAATATTACACTTCACGCATATCTCTCCGCTCGCTTCGCTCGCTATGGGGGCGCAACGAACACGAACTAACTAAAACTAATCCACGGCGTGCCCAAAATCAAGAAAAAACATTTTACAAATACGGCCTCAAGGAAATAAAAAAAAAACACCATCGGGAATCGGATCCGGGCCGCCGAACCAGAGGTCTAGCATCTTAACTACTGAACCACCAGAGCACTTGTAAGCAATTCATTGCATCGTAAAGACATAAGTAAAATAGGGATGCAATCTAACGAAAACACCCGATGCCTTCCGGCAAGGGAATGTATTTTCCAAGCTGTCTTTATCCGCTAGTCGTTTTACAAGAGAACGCTGAAGTAGACTGCGCATTGTTATGATGTCACATCTGGGTTTCACACTTCCGTCCATTTTCCCGAGATTTCCCTCATACCGCCGCGTAAGATACTTACACATCAAAAATAAATTCTTCTGGTACGATATATTTTTGAATGAGAGGCATAAAAATGACTTTCCATAAAACCTTATTGTATTCTGAACATTTTCTATGCACTTTAGCGAGAAGAGTCTCGTCGTTATGGTTACTAAATATAAGCGTTGTGTCATCTGCATGTAAAATAGTGACTTCACTCAAAATGTTTGGAAGCTCGATCGTATATGTAAATTATAAGAGACGTCCCAGGATCGAACCTTAAGTGACCACTATTTTTCAGACTTAAACATCCTATCGTTCTCACTACACTCCACTACCTGCTGGTTACGATATGTTATCCGCAAACTATGAAATCAGGAATTCTATAGAATACCTAAAAGTGATTAGGAAAAGTATCTAAAAATGTGGCTTTTATTCTTTACCTAGGTATTCTCTATAATCACTACAAGTTGGCCTTCAAAGTATTAAACAGGGTCAAATTTATGTTATGCCTACATGACATAGCCGGCAGTCAATAAAATTAATATACTTTATTATTAGATTTAACTAAATAATATGAATCTTCTTCTTTTCCTTCAAAGTCTGTTTATCCACTCCTGGATGTAGGCCTTTTCCAAAGAGTCTTTTCTAGAGTCCAGTTTTTCCCCACCACCCTCTGGATATCATCACACAGGCACTTTAGGAATCTTACTCTGCTTCTTTTGATAGTTATTGGATGCCATTCCATTATTTTGCTAGTTTACCTAGATCTATCCTGCTTCGCGACATATCTTGCCCATTTTCATTTAATTTTTTTTTATATGATCGATACACACACAAAAGGAAAAGCCTATACCACTCAGCAAGTGGTGCATGTGTGGAGATCATGGTGGACGTTGAAGTGCTGTAGGTAGTAGTTTTTGGAAAATATGATACTCGGATGTTCATTTCAGAGCCACGCAGTCCTCCATAAAAAGGAGTCCCGTAACATCGACGTCCTAGGTATTCGCAACTGAATAGTGTGTTTATGAGCAGCTTGTGTCTGGCGGGTGTTTCTGTTTGGCACAACTCGGGGGGGAGTCATAAGTGCCAGCTCATTCGAACACCTTCCGTAGTAGTATCGATAGTAAAGAGACAGATCCGTTACTTTTCCTCGATGTTCAAGGATATCCAGGTCTTTAGTCAACTATGGGTCATCCACAAGACGGACTGTTTTCCTTTGCATGGAGTCCAATATCATGAGCAAGTGTTTGGGTGCCGAGCTCCACACATGGGAACAGCCCTCCAGAGATGGGCTTATCTGGGTCTTATAGAGCAGTAAGAGCTGATGTGGCGTATTCAACTTTTTTGCTCTATAGAGTGCTCCTAGCTTTTGTGCTGCTGTCTTGGCGGTTTTGGTGACGTGGTTACATAAGACATGTTGTTTTCTACGTTGATGCCCAGCAACCTTATGGATGAGGCCAGAGTCAGTATTTGTCCTGTCATTGATAAGTCAGGTCCTGCGGTGTTTGCTTTTTTTGTGAAGGCAGCTGCTTGTGTGAAACTGGACATTGTTCTCCTCACCCCATTCCATGGTGGCGTTCATGTGCCCATTGATGGCAGCAATCAACACCAGTTATACCGGTTCTTCTTCTTATCTCATCATTTCTTTTATGATCTCTCAGGCTAATTCTCGGCATCGAATGCTTCATTTGCGCTTTGAGTTGTTTTTTTACTATTGGCACTCTTCTCAGTGAGGATCAGTGTTTCCATCCCATAGGTGATCACTGGTAGAAGACAGTCCTCGTATACTTTCCTTTCTGATTTTAAGACATGTCCAATTTTGCCGAACTCTCAACTCAGTTTTATGCTTTCAGATCGGAGATATCTAAAATAATAAAACTTGAAGAAAAAATATCGATACATTTCATTTTCAATTTTTAAGGAATATCAAAAGCGTTTATATTGAAATACCGTGCATGCCACAGAAATTAACGAAAACTAACTCAAGGCATGTCCAAACTAAAAAATGATGATTTTGTACATTATCTGGAAACGAATGCTATTGCATAGAATTTCTAGACATTCTATGAACTTTCTAGGTAAAGCCTAAAACACAAATCATGTGTATAAAACATCCACAATGAAGCATTGCTTAAGAGACCAGGTATTCTATACATTGTCTAGGTATTCTATATAATGACTTTGTCGGTGGTATATACATTCTATTAACAAATGTGTTTCATGTATAAAAAGTTGAAATGTATTTGTTGATAAAATTTCTTAAATAATTAAACCGTTCTTTCGATATGGATCCACTTGCGACTTCCAACGAGTAGTCAAAGGAAGTAGCTTACCATCTATTTTCGGTCATAATTGGGACTAAAAGGCGTTACTCTATGAATGCAGTACACAGATAATTCAACTACCATTTGACTGACCTGTGAAATATCTGAGGCTAAATGCATTAAAGTACCTGGCAACACAAATATAAGTGATTTTTCTTTGCTCCTAAGAATTTACTGAGCAGTACCAATTCGCGATTAAAACGAATATCCGAAAGGTATCGCTTCCGGTTTACTTTATCAATACTAGAGCAGAATGTTCATCGAAGTACTGTCAGTATTCTATTTAAAATGATTAAGCGGAACCTAAAATATACCTACTGTTGGACCACTGAATTCATTGCGGAGCTTTAGGCTATGTTTTAGTTTTAAACACATCCGGATTTGCAAAACAATATTTTACCAAACATGATAGTTAATAGAGATATTAATTAAATGATCCTTCCGAATTTTCTAAAAATCTAATCAATTTCTCAGCGGGCACGGCCACAAAACAGGTCTACTCCTGAGAGGTAGTTGGTAATTGATAGGTGGTCTAACGTATCAACCTGAAAATTAAAATAATTTACATTTAACACTTGATTAATTATTGCGGTGCCGGTAGATAATCGACTAACAACTGTAAATTGATGCTTTGATGCCTTTGAGTTGATTTTATTATTTTTTATTTTGTTCCTGATCCATCTTATGCGAGACTAGGTTGTTTCTAAAGTAGACGTTAAACAGTAATTGAAAAGACAAACTGTTAGATGATAAAAATCAAATGAGGTTAGGATATTTAGTATGATGTTTACGATAAGCCTTATCTGATTTATAATATCGTAAAAATTGATTTTGGTAAATGTTATTTTATTTATATGCTCTGGCTCTTAATTAAATAACAATTTTAAAAATAGAAGCTGCAGCTTATTCTTAATTGAGGGTCCCTGAAATCTGCTGGTACATACAAAGCAAACAACTCGCAATAAAATAATAATAAGCAAATATTGATATGTAAAAAATTATTTACGTTTTGTGCTTCTTCTTCACTGCTCTATTTTTGTGCTCCCTGTCCAAAAACAACGTGTCAACTTTTTTGGCCCTAAATTCAATATTTTATCTAAGAAAACATATTGAAAAGTTTTTAGGGCTTTTTGATTATACTTAATAACAAATACGCAGTTAAAAAAAGGTCCGAACATGTGTGAGCAACAGGTTACAAAGTATTTAAAAATTATAAAATTAGGTGAAATGAAAAAACTACAGAAAGTGTTTACACGAAATGGTATCAGAGGCGGTTGTGTCATTTGTGGTTACAGCAGTTTTAGTATGACTTGCGGTGGGTGCAAAATATGTTTAGGCTTTTCGGGTAAAAGGGATAAGGAGGGTCTCAGCTGACGTCATGTAATTTATATTCCGTACTCGGGCCAAACTAAAACCTTCTTTCAGAGAACTGGCACACTAACCCATACTATCCGAAATTAACCCATAATCTATTTTTTATTCCCTTGGTCCACTTGACCATTCGATCTAGGTGAAGCTACAGCGTTTAGAATATGTTGAAACTTGTATTTTTGAGAAAACTCTTTAAACTGTTTACTTTTGAAAGCTTTTCCGCAATCTGAAACAATTCTTTTGGTAGAGAAAATAAGGTGAAAAGATGTCTGAAAATTTGTAGTGTTTCACTAGATTTGACAATTTTTGAAGATCTTGCCAATAAATAGTTTTAATATGATTCAACTACCATTAATATGTAAGAATATTAACCAAAACTTTTATCGTATGAACCAAGGTGATCAATATGCCATTAGTTTGTTAGTCATAATCATAAGATTTTAATTTGTTACAACTGTGAAATGAATTTCTGCGAAATAAATATGAACCCCTTTTATTGTCTCGACTACGGCTAATATTTCGAGATCATATGAATGAAACACTTTCTCGCCTCTGCTAAAAGTAGGCCAGTCAGTGGGGTGTTTTGCCCTACAAAAAAGTGTAGTAGTAATTTTTTTATATGTTGTTAAGGTTTAGGCCTTGATATAAAATCCAAGTTTTCGACCTTGGGGTGCGACCGCTCGAGCCGCCATCTCGGATGGAAGGTACAGCGACGAAAAATTGAACATATTTTCCAAAAAAATAGAAAAACTACCGAATTTTGTAATTTTTCCGAAATTCTCGCTATTTTTTACATAGTTATAATCAGTAGCGGATGGTGATGTAGTGCCACGGTGCCACGGAGACATGGCACTACATTATTTTTCTGAAAAAAATATGTTATAACCTTCATATGTCTCATTAAAATTTAACGCACAACATAAAAAAAAATGAAAAATAAAGTAGTGCCATGGCATCGTGGCACCGTGGCACTACCTCACCAGCAACCGCTGCTTGTAATATTTCCGTGATTTCTTAGTTCTATTCATTTCCAAACCACCTTGAGCCCCTTGAGGTAGAGTAAATGGCGCGTTTTTTTTTATGGTGGTATCCCCGATAGGCCTAATCCACAGCGTTGCGATCTTAGAAGGAAATGACGCATGAACCTCGCAATTTATTAGCGTTTTTCTTTCTTTGATGGTCCGGGTCGGTTATCATCATAATCGGTGCTTATGGGAATACATTGCGCTAAGTCTTGGTCATCTTCGTCCTCACTATCGATTTGAACCTCCGGGACATTTTCGCATGACTGACCACTGCAGAAGCCACACACAACGGGACACTTCAACCCAGCTTTCCTGCAATCACATGCTGTGTCGCATCCTCTTCTACAACTGCATGAAATGAATTTCAATAAGTTGTCGGGTGCTGCTTGTTTTGTCATGGTGAGTGGAACAAGCCCACTGCTGTCAAGTTTCCAGCCCCAGTCTTCTGGTTTTTTTCTCGATTCCATACCATTTCTGGACTTGATGATATGTCCTGAAAGAATGATACCGCGCAGCATCCTTCGTTGGTGACAAAGAAGCATGATTGGCATTTCTTTTTGTGGTTGATCTAGCAAAACGTTAATAGCGGATTTCTTCTAAGGTGTCTTCTTCCATGTTGCCACCATACAAAGCAACGAGATAGCGTGCTCCAGCATCTGCGATGTCTTCTGGTGTTGCATCCTAATGTTTGAATATGCCAATGGTGTCATTGAGTCCTGCTGTTTTCTGGAGAAGCGAACAAAACTTCTTTTTTCCTTGGTTGAAGATTGACGATGTCGTGTCACAGCCACTAAAAGCATGGAGAAACAGAAAGTTCTCAGCTACTTCTTCATGTTTTAAACCATTAGCTGAATATATTTTTTCAGCAATTTTGCGTCTTCCTGGTTTGCGGAGGTTGATGTTTCTTTGAGATGGTGCCAATGCTGTCAGCAAAACAAGAATGTCAACATCTTCGCCAACTACGAAAACAGCATCAAATTTTGGGCACAAGGAAATCGCTGTTCTGACAATCAACACATCAGCATCTTCTTCCGCCTGGTTGACAGTAATAGCAGCCTGCTCCATTTTTTTGTCAGCATTGAAATTAAACGGGCTTTATTGTTTTCGTTGGCTAAAAATAATTCCTGGGAGACTCGAACGGGCATTGTTTCATCGAAGAGAGCATCCGCAGACATATGCTTCTTCGATCGGCGAAGTGTTTCTGCGGCCTTGGTATTCCTTTTGCCTCCATCACTCGGATATCCATCAAAAACAACGACTGCATGTGAACCGTAGTGATTTCGTACATATTGAACGTATTTTTCGGAAATGGACGCTAATGAATCATTACGGTGCCATACAACTTTGTGCAAAAGGTATCCTCCATCCAAAACATTGATCTGGTTATCTCCGAATTCCACACCTTCTGGAAGTTGTGTAAAAACTTTGTACAATGAAGATTTCGTACCTTTGCGCATTCCTTCCTCTGAAAAAAGCGACAAAGGAAATGGAGCAACCTCGAATTCAAGATAATCTTTCAACTTGTCGTCGGATTTCTTCGCAATGCACATTCTTTGAAACAGCATGAGTGGGTTGATGGAAATTTGTTGCTTCCGTGACTTTTATGCTGCTGTTGACTGCTGCCAATGGGATGACCTTGTCTTTGCGTTTAAGTGTGATGGACCCGAAATTTTCGAACGTGACAACCATGGTCGTCATCACCTCGATATCTTTTTCTCTGGCCAAATGACAGTTAATCTTATCATCCCCGACAACTCCTGTACTGATGGAAAAAAGCGAATTGGTTTCGGGGAAGGGAGGATGCTGAGTAAACCAGTTCAAGAGTTTCTTCAAGTCTTCGTTGTCCCGACTAATGCGTGAAGTCCTGGTATCGACGTGTTGCTCGAACGAGTTTAGATGAACGTCGCAATATTCCTCAATGGCATCGCAAACGTTATGCAAAGATATCATTCCCAAAGTCCAGAGAGCAAGTACGCTGTCACTTATTCCACGACCACGAATAAGGCCCCCACAGCTATGCATCATCCGCATCAAAGTTTGTTCGATGGTCATATCAGACCAAACCCCTGACCAAAACTTGTTTGAGCGCCTGATAGTGAAATAGCCCTCCGTTGTACACTTGTGGTATTTTACCGGACCCATTTTGTTCTCTAACTCCAACATATTTTTCAAATACAGATGAGCAGATTTTGCATAAGAGAAATGCCCGCTTGCATGAAAGTACGGAAGCATTCTTTGAACAGTTTCGAGATGCAGTTGCTAGTTTCCCATTCGCTCAGCTTCAATGAAATGTTTCACTAAAGTAATCATTTGAAAATACTGAACACATAGTTTGGCTGTGAGGCCATTGTTTTCCAACTTAGTAAGCGCCTCTTTAAATTTAGTCGCAACAACTTTGAATGCCTCGTACATGGGTCCGAAAATGCTTCGTTTTGGATATACAGGATGTTGAAAGTAAAAAATGTCATATTTTTATTCAACTAAAAAAAACAGTACGTTACTGCTTTTTCAATATAAAAATTATTTTCTAAATCTTCCACTAGTTTCTAACAAAAATGACCTCTTGACTTTTTTCTGTCCGCTGAACGGTTTCCGAGTAAAAAAATAAAATTAATTTACCAATTGTCAATTTCGTTATCTGCAAAATATTTCGTTATCAAATATTCTTTGCCTCCGCCCAAATTATTACTCCGCCCAAATTGTTCCGCCCTTTTGACGATGTCCCATTGTACTTGATACATCGAAAAAATATCGATATCTAACTTTTATTCCAACATTTTTATCGTAAGATTAACCGCTGCGGATATATTTTGAAAAATACAGTTTTTTTGTATCTTTATTTCAAGATGGCGGCTCGAGCGGTCCCTCCCCAAGGTCGAAAACTTGGATTTTTCATCAAGGCCTAAACCTCAATAACATATTAAAAAATTACTACTACACCACCTTTTGTATGGCAGAGGCCTTTAATGGTCCCCACTGATTGGACTATAGCTTTACAATACATGATTGGTTTAAAAATATTCTCATGTTTTTGTAATAAAATTGCTGCAACTACTGATGAACTAGCATCCTTGTGAAGTTTCTAGACTTAGACCATAGATACTAAGGATTGGTCTATAAGTTAGTAATTCTTTTTTAATTTCATTTAAAGAATTTTCTTCTGCCATTGACCAAGTCCAAGAAACATTTTTTTTTTAAATAAGTTGCATAAAGAGGAATTGATCATAGCATGATCTTTAATAAATTTTCTAAAATATGAACTTAATCCCAAAAACTGACGTAGCTGATGCCAAGTTTTTAGTTTTAAAAAATCTACAACAGCGTTTATTTTTTGTTGTTCAGGTTTGGGTTAGTTTGGGTTAAATTCGTATCCTAAATAATCTATGCTGGTTAAAAAAAAATACAATTTTCGACATTTAATTTTAAATTCCATCACACCCTTATAAAGTGTCTAGACCATTTTCAATTGTATCAGAAGAAATCAAAATGTCATCCTGATATAGACTTATTTGATATTTTAATTAAGCAAAAAGATTGTTAATTAGTCTCTGAAATGTTGCGCAATAACTCAAATTGCCCACCTTGCGTCACAAAGGCTGTTTTTTTCTTAACGAGTCTGGTGACATTTTAATTTGGTAATAAATAGCCTTGAGTCTGATAAAAATTTGTATAAATATTGCCTCCCTCTTAAACAATTCATTTGGTATTCTATATGATTTAGGGTATCTATCTTTGATAGCTTGCGAATTTAATTTGCGCATAGGCGATGGTCGCCATTTTTCTTTTTTTACAAGAACAGCAGGATTAGCAAAACCAGAATTTGTAGGTCTTATTATATTATTATCCCTTTTACCTGAAATTAACTAAAAATGATCTGAACCGAACGCAAGTAATATTAATATTGCTGTGACCGCAAATGGCACGACCGCATCTGATACGATACAGTTTAAACTGAATTACCAAACTGTAATTGGATTTTCCTTATTCTCTTGGTCTCTACTAAAATACAACCAGTTACTTGAAACCTAATTTCTTCTAAAAGCCGCTGGATTAACAGCGCAATGATTTCAATGATGGCATACTTGACCTAAACCTTCACCCCCATAAATTATGTTTGTTTTCACATATAGTTGAATATTTAGGGTACTCTTGATGGGAATCATTTACAATGGCATCCAATCTATCAAAAATCTATCAATATTTTGTGACTTTTCTGTAAACAGGTTTCAATTTTAGTAAAGCCGCTGCGACGGAAATTTCAATATGCCCATCAAAAATGTTTTGCAAAGACACTGCGTATTTCTTTAGAAGTTGTATTGAGGCTGCCCGTATTCTAAACAGAATAGAACTATTTTGTTTGCCATTATTTTAAATAGTTCTTTTGGCACCAGACACCTACTTTTTCAAATGCAAATGCAGAGCTGGAATGTTTGAAATACTTTCAACTGCATGAGGTATTGTAAAATTCTATAATATCTGGTTTTTGAAACTCTTGATTGGTTTTGGCACCATGATGCATGTTGAATATATAAGTACCACCGATCTTCCTGTCTTGGGCACCTAACTTACTAAGGGGGACTTGCTCTGAAATCCAAAGAGGGACGATTATTTAGGGTGCTTCGGTTAGCTTGAAATTCCAATGCCATCTGTTTTTTTCATTGTACCAATATAAGTTAAGTTACGTTTTCGCAGTTCGCTCACTAGTTCTACTAGAGGGTACCAGTTGTCACCAGTGATATTTTTTCATGATTTTTGGAGCAAACAAGTGATTAAGCGGAGGACTACTTGGGTCTTGGGTCGATTGGGACAATGGAGATTGTGAGACACTGACATTATTTTTGCCACGGTAAACTTCAGCCTCTTAACATCTGCATGCATTCCGTATTCAGTGGGTTTATTTGGCATATACACGCGAAAGCCGCATCTACCTCTAAATGCCACAAGCATTTCATCCACAGTCAAAAATTCAAAAGATATATAGATTTTTCCTGAACGTTGCATTCATTCTTCAAATAGATCTTTAATTGAGACCAGTTTGGTTGTAGCTCATCTTTCAGCTCTGGTGGCTTCATCATCAAAACGCAAGCAGCTAAATAGAAAGTAGAGGCATTCAAGGGTTCATGGGACAGTTGAATATTACTCTGGCAGTCCCGAGAAACATAAAAACTAACTTTTCGTGTCGTGGTAGCGTAAATATTCATTTACTAAATGAAAAAACCTTTGTATTCCATGCAAAAATTTTAATCCAAAAAGGACGTCTAATCAGCGTAACAGAGCGCTTTCGGCCTTAGCCATCATCAGTGTTACTTGTCAGTTGGAACAAAAGATATCCACAAGAGGCACAAACAACATCAAAACGACAACGGTCACATCAAAATTTAAAAAACACTCTACATTATAAGAAAGGTTCACATAATTTAAACATTTAACAAATTAAAGCCAGACGTGGAAACCACGCTTTGATGGTATGACAAACATGTCTCTGTCGACAAGCTTGACAAGTAAACCGAAGACCGCAGACGCAAAAGGAAATACGTCAAAAATTGGCGGTAGTTTTAAATTT
>MU183214.1:303761-342851 GCA_016904865.1 Pissodes strobi | reverse complement strand
TGTCAAGCTTGTCGACAGAGACATGTTTGTCATACCATCAAAGCGTGGTTTCCACGTCTGGCTTTAATTTGTTAAATGTTTAAATTATGTGAACCTTTCTTATAATGTAGAGTGTTTTTTAAATTTTGATGTGACCGTTGTCGTTTTGATGTTGTTTGTGCCTCTTGTGGATATCTTTTGTTCCAACTGACAAGTAACACTGATGATGGCTAAGGCCGAAAGCGCTCTGTTACGCTGATTAGACGTCCTTTTTGGATTAAAATTTTTGCATGGAATACAAAGGTTGTTTCATTTAGTACATTTCGTACATGCACACAGCCTTCACTCTTCATTTAAATATTCATTGTCAATTTATTCTGGATGGCTTTGATAATTTCGATCTAGTGGCTCATCAAACTATCTATATGAAGGGTTTGATTTTGAAACATATTTTATATATACTTTTCAATTAAAAAAATCATTTTTCTAAGCCATAACTGCTTCATTGTCCTAAAATTAAAACAATAATGATAATAAATGTTTACGTAATATTTTCCAAGTTCAAGTTCAAACTTAAGACAGATTGCTAATTAATTAGTAGTCTAAATGTTTTCAGTAGTTTACACATGCTGCCATCCTGTAAGCGTTGGACCCCAACGTTTGCCAAGATCATCTCTACATTTAAGAAAGAGGGAAATACCTCAATTCGAGAAGACACATCGCGTTTTACAAAGCTTAGGATAAGTTACAATACATCAAATGATGCAAATTTAAACAAATTACCAGCAAAAATTATCACGTATTCACTATGCTTCAGGGACCCGAAATACCTCAATACTAGAGATTACAAGGAGTAAACATATTCCATCATACAGTGTTGCCAAAATATCTAGTAAAACAAATTATCTTGGGACCCTGATTGATAAATCTCGTTGCTTCCTTCAAAGCATGTCAGATGTTGACATAGGCTCTGAAGATTTAGATGAGATGAATGTATACGAAAACGTAAAAAATAGAAGTGAGCATCAGCACAGAATGCGTGGGTCCCAGTATCCCTGCCCCACATGGTTTTTTGCGACAACCTGCCCCTCACACACACCGCTCGTCGAGCGCCATAGGATCTCCCTTTAGGGTGTGTGCCAATGCCATAAAAAAAAAAAAAAAAAACATGATTTTTTTGCGACAACCTGCATATTTAAAAATGGCAGCGGTATTTGCGAAAATTTTCCTTTTTGTACGAATTATGGTGCTTTCTTACCCAGTCTAGAAAATACTACGAAGCTTCCGAACAATTTGGCCAATATTCTGAGAGAGTGACACAAGAGCCGAGACACTTACCATTTTTCATTGAAACATGATCATTTGCCTGATATTTTAATCGAAAACGCCAACCTTTATCTCCCGGAAGAGTGTAGTTTATTTACTTAAAAAAACTCAACTTTAATAGGCAATTTAATAAATTATTTCGCACAGCAGACGCAAGTGTCAGAACCATTCAGATTTAACACTTCTTACAACTTAATCAATTTTCTGTTATTTTAAGCGAAAAGGTCAGCTTTTTCCTTTTAGTTGAAAGTACGTCTATGTAGACGCCAAGGTGACAACTAGATGCGGTAATTTAGCAGTATATTGCACACTGTAATTTTTGACAATTATTTTGGTTAGGTAAACCGTTTAAATATCAGCTACGCATCATCGAAATAAATTAGAAATTTGACAAATGCGAGGTAATAATATTTACGACATTGTTTCTGATGTATAACACTGTTATGGTACAGCTTATGCACTATCATTATAGACTATATAACATTTTTCATTGTTTTAGCATGATTGCTCAATCATAGACCGAATATTCTAAATGGATTTTATACATATATATTTGATTTATTCAGTATACATGGTTCACATATATTTTGCGCGTCGGTTGGCCATTATTAAGTAAGATATTTCCGCTTGTATATTCCCTAAACAATTACCTGTCCTTAGCAACATGAAATAGATCTACAGATCTTCATTGTATCGACCCATCCTTCTAAGTACTCGTTCGTTGGCCATCCTGCGACCAAAGTCGCAGGTTGGCGTATTAGGCCCTCATAACATTCATCCCATAAATCTTGGTCAAAACGTAAGTTCAGATTCTTATCACAGAACACTGGTCTAAATTTCAGAACTGAAGATCTCACTATTCCAATTCTTACACGCATTTCCTTCTCATAGCTTAACTAGGAATCGATAAATGGTCTCAAATATTTGCATTTTTAATTCATCTCTATTTGCAATCCATTTACATTGTGCATTGGCGGTTGTTTTTTTGGAAAATATTTAGTTATCAATGTGTTGATATTTAGCCCCATTCGTAACCAGTCCTCATATTCATAATCAGTTTTCAATATTGTTAACTACTAAGTACTAAGTCAATATCACCATGCCCTAAGCTTGAACTTGAACTTGGAACATATTTTGTAAACATTAAAGACAAGGTATACACGGGCGCAATGCAAGCAATTACAAACCTTAAACGTGTAACGATCAGCACATTTTATTGCATAAATACTCAAGCGAACCATCAGTTCGGTAGACTTTGTTTCTCACCCAAACCGGTTCCTTGCAAGCATACATGTGTGTAAGGTCCTAACTTGCAACCTTATTTCCTACCGAAACCCGAATTTCTCAGCAGGCATGTGCGTGGATTCGGTCTCCCCACCTAAAGTAGTAAAAGTAAAATCTACGATAAATTTGTCAAAGTTTTGGGAAAGATAAATTCAAAGTTGAATTTGTCAAGTAGTTATAGTGCAGTGTAAACTCTGAGTGGAATTAAGTCAAAGCTAACCATAAATTAAACACAACACAACTCTATCAAAAACTATATTCTAAAACGGTGACCAAAGACTTATAAACAAATCTAAAGTATACCTCCATCGAAAAGACATGCGCACCTTAGTAATCGGGTACAGTGCAAATTTATCAAGTCTTTGACCAATAGACATTGTTATTGTTTTTAACTGAAGTGCCTTCTATATCATCTTTTCTCACCTGACGTCACGTCATACAAGTCGTGACAATATGTTTGGAGAATGACGTGTATTTTAGTTTCTTTCAATTACTATGTACCTGTTTGAAGGGTATACTTTGTGTAAAGTGGAATGACATAGTTACCCTTATGTTCTTTGTACATGGAATTGGTAAATTAAACATTAAAAAAATGACAAAGTGAAAATAGCTAATGAACCACAAGAGAATTCAATTTCTAGATGGTTCTTCTTCAGACCTTAAAGGTCCCTTTTTCAATCTTTCATTATTTGCAAAATTCACGGGATAGATAAGATTCGTTTAGATGTTTTTGAGAGTTTTCCAGAACAGCCTGTCCAGCACTGCGACTTGCAATATCTATTATGGATCTCTCTATTTTTAGAGCACCTTAACTGATACTCCATAGGCCTTGATAATAACCCCTCGCCCTCGCGGTATTCTCACAGTGGCATAGACCAGTTCATGACAGAATCTTCATAGGGTTTCATCTGCCAGAGGCATCAGCCTTAAATGTCGTTTCAGCGGAAAATGGCAGGTCAATAAACCTATCATCATCGAAATAACTTATTTAAAGCTGCTTGCTTGAAAATGTTCATCTAGATATTAAATTTGTTTTCGATTTTAGTGGCCTAACTGTGGGTATTATTAAAGACACAATGCCATCATAAAAGTAAATACTACCTGATAACCATCCACTGCTCTCTTCCCATATCATTAAAAAAAGTCGTGCGATTCTCTCAAAATACTTTCACGTCAAACTACCGACTAAAATTTTCATTTGTAACAATTAGAGGTCCTTCAAAAGTAACGGTTCTATGGAAGACAATTATTCAGATGTCACGATTTGGCTACTATATTGTTTCTCATTATCTACGAAGTAGCCGATACTGGTAACGGGGAAATGCACGTACTAAATTAAACACGAAATATGCACAATAGCATAATAGCCAGATCTTTAAATGGTCCTTGCATTTCTCTGTGCTTTAATGCGTGGGAAATGTGGAGAGATTCGATGGTCCATAAGAGGGCATATTAACTTATTTTTTAGCGATTTCAGGGAAAGCAGAAGGTTATAATCATTATGCTTGTTTAAGCATTATTCTTAAAATTATGTACTAGATGGGTAAAGTATGTACTAATAATTCTCAAGAAAAAGGCATTTTAGTAAGATATTTATCAATTACAACTTTCCATTGGTCAAGAAAATAATTTATTCCTAAAGAGCAATTAATAATGTGCATTGTAATAGTTTATTTCTTTTTTATTATACGATTCCACAAATATTTTTCCGTATCTATCTAATTTTAGAAATTAGATGACTATTTAAGTTTATATAACGTTCTGATCTCAATATATTTCAAATTCGGAAATCCAGCAACACTGTAAAAAAATTGTCAAGAAATATCCAAGCTGTAAAATAGTATAAAGTTTATATTTTCAATAATTAATTTCTTCCAAATTACTGCGTCTTCCAGATTTTTTTTTTGAATGTTACTATTAAGAAGGGGTACTTTTCAAAAAAAAATACAACACATTAAAACTCTTGTTCATGGATAACGTATCGGACCCTTTTTCTGTACTGAAAACGGGGCTAAGGACAAATCTGCCCTCAAAAAGTAAATCCCTTTTTAGACTTTTCTGCTTCGGACTTTTTGCCAAGTTACCGAAGCGGTCAAGATTCAAGTGACAAAATGCAATTATTTGGTACAGAAAACTACTGGTTTTTATTTCGAATAATAATTGCCACACATTTTAAGCAACAGTTGATGAAATTTGCAGCTGTAAATGTTTTTGAGACTTTACATTACAACAGGTATTTCGATTACGTTTCAATGCATTTACTTTAAATGCGATGGCAATTAATTCTAATAATAATCAGCGTGATATGTTATTAACTCATGAACAATGGCGTTTTGATACTTTAATTTACTATATCTATTATAGGTATAGGTGAGCGTAATTCAAAAAAAGACGGAATGAACCGAAAATCCATTCAGTTATGGACATTCCAATTGCATAAGGCGCCATAAAGATTAATACGAAATCATTTTCAATTGGAAATTTAAACATTAAAGTTTAAATTGATTGTTTAATGAATATTTGCCAACATCCGTATTTTTCAAACAAAAACAATGGGAAAAGATCTGGTATATGACAAGCAAAATGTAAATTTTTAAGATTCAATTATAGTAAAATATCAGTGGAACAGCTTATTTTTGCAATACTATGATTAATTACCTATGGGGAAGTAAGTGTTATGTTGAGTACATTGCATGCAAGGCATTGTAGGCATGAATACAACTATGGCATATAACTAGCAATTATTATGCCATAAATCCCATTCTCCAAAAACATTTTTGATGTTATGGGAGTTGCTCATATTATTTGTCCTTGCTTTACATCACATTCGAAATTATTGTACTTCTTAAAAGGGGGTTTCTTTGTACACCAAATTAGGTTGCAAGTTGCAACCTTTCTGGAGCATATTAACCTTATAAGCTAGATATTAATTTTATTGCTATTTTCCTACTTTCAATTTTGTTTTTATACTGGAACATTATATACAATATACATGGATAGCGTTTTTACATTACACTTGGTTTTTCAAGATATGCATACATTTAAATTCTTTTATTTTGCTTTAGAATCACTTTATCACTTCTTTCTCCCTCCGAAAAAACTGAGCAAGCATTTATCGTATTAAAATTAGCTTTCTCGGGAGCAATGCCTCGAAAGTCGTCGATTTATGTTCTCCCAACGATAACAGAATGGAAAATGTCACGGATATTTTATTAATTTTAAAATTATTTCCTTAATGAATATTATTATATTGATATGGAAAATCATATCAATAGTGCGTGCAAGAGTCAGGTAATTTAAAGAGCTTTAAATCTGCTGCTGAAAATCAGCAGCAAGTTAGAACGCGCCCTAAATTCAAACAATTTAAAAATATCCTTTGAGTCTCGTAAGAAAGATATGTTTTTCGGTTATGAAATTCAAAAACTAATGAAATGTCTTTCTCACACCTTTTTGTCAATTTACGATAAACTTCGAACAAATTTTCTATTGCTTATCAAACAAAGTGTGAGTTACTTGGAAAATGGTTCACTTTTAATGAAAATAACTGGTTGTGCTTGCTGAAACCTAAATTTAAAAAACGAAGTTCTTTTCAGTAATTGTGTCTCTATGATTGAATGTTTGGCTTTGGATGAAAAATTGAAAATTAATATTGTAACGAAAATAGTAGGGCGCGTGAATTAGCGCGCCACACGTTGGTTGTTCCACTTTGTGATGAATTGAACAGTTCGGCGTCACTTATAATTAAATAATAGCTCAGTCGCCAATTTGTGAGGATAAATTTAGTTGAACACTAATTTGTAGCGAATCTCATACTTAATTAAATTATTAAGTATGAGATTCGCTTTCCCTGAGGGGGGTGAGTTGTCTCTTTTATTAATTATATTTTGGCCGCCAGAGTTCCGAGAGATAATGCAAACTGAGCATAAACACTTAAAGATCAATAACTATTAAAATAAGAATATCAAAAATTTGCCCTTATAATTCGCGTCTTACAGATCTCGATCTTGAAATAAAGTAAACAAAGTATTTTTTAAAACAATAATGTATTAATTTTATAATTAATTTTCAAATATGAGTGATGAAGTTTAAAAAAAATTGAAATCTATATAATCAGATGTAAATATAATTTATGAAATTGTTTGAAATACAGTTTTTTCTTTTGAATAAATTGTCTAGCAATGAGAATTAAAACTAATGTAAAAGATTTAAAAAAAATGAATGAATAAGTAAGACGATTACAGTGGTCTTTACAAATTTATTTCTCTTCTGATTAGCTAATTCTTAGCTTGTCCAACCATCCTGTAACTATGCAACCGTATTGGGACTTCTACTGGAACCTGCTTCTGCCTATTCCCAAGTTCAATTGACTTGAGGTGATCTAGGACTTAAAGGTTGGCCGAGTATCTGCTCCCTCTACCGGTCTGCTATAGCGACGTGGACGGACACCTGATGCTTGACAAGCCCCATGTTTTTTTCCAGCCAATTCGGGAATTTTGTGTACACGGAAGAGAAAATAACCTAAATTTAGACCAATGTATATCGCTAATTAAAAATTACTCAGGGAAATATCCTGTGGACCTCAGTTAGACGATTTCACAAAAGTTATTAACAATTTGAAAATTTACTGGCTAAAGCAGGTATACTCAAAAACTTAAATTACAATTTTAAGTTGAGCAAAACTTATAAATAACTACGGTTAAGCAAAGTTATAAATAGCTACTGTTACTCAAGATATTCTTTTCCTTTAGTTTAAGACATGAAATTCAAAAGAAATTGTGACTGAAATTTAAAATTCAAACGAAAATGATGGAACTACGTTCCAAACAGTGGCTCTCGGCAAATTTAAATAAAAGATAACTTTAATTTAATGATAGTTAGAAAAATGGAGGTACAACCTCTCTATAAACGAGTCTTATAACTCAAAATATGTAATTTCTATTACTCTTCTATATGGCCCTTGGCACATAAACGATAATTGAGTGTAATTACACCTCAATTAATTAAAGATAAAGACAAGGTAATCACTATCTTGCATTGAGGTATGAATTAAGATAAAAGATAAAGAAAAAAACCAGGTAAATTTACACATGTGAGCTCAACTACTCATAAATGCAAGTTAACGTCGATACATCAGTGTTGAGACGCGACAGGGCAAGTGCTAGTAATTATATGCTTGATGTTACAAATAAACTGAAATATTAATGAAATAAGCCTGAAAATAAAAAATATTAAACCAGCAATATTATGAGGGAAAATTCGAAGAAATTCTACTGAAAATTCAATTTACTACCTTCGCAGGAATATATAGAATCCAAGAATTTCCCAAACAATATTGTTCAATTTAAATGGAAATACGTAAAACAATGTGCGTGACCGCAAACGATGAAATAATTACATTCTCTGTAAATTTGGATTAAACCTCTATCAAATTACCAATGGGAGACGAAATTATTCACCAATAAATCGGTAATTTTACCGAACGGTCACTAAAAAAAATTAAGATTATTGAAGTTGTAAGTTAATCGAAAGTAAAATATAAAAATGCTAAATTCTTGCTTAAGCAGAATATGATTAAGCGAATCAGAAACAATTATTAATTATGTATTTAAAAAATGAAAAAATTAGCGAATATATGCAAGATGAATAAAATATTTCATGATCAAAAACTAGCACTTACCTAGTCAGGCGTCACCAACAAGATAAACGACCTTCCTTTCAAAATTCAAGACGTTCAACAAATTCTGATTTTCGATGTTCTCATTGGATAATTTAGATCATGTGACCACTATTATGGGTCATGCGGCGTGAAATCAAAGAAATACACAATATATACTAAATATAGTAATCCGTAGTAAATTAAATGCATAAATGGTAGGTATTAAATTGCGAACTACGCTTTCCAATTACCCACTACATGAGATAAGCCCATCCCCAAATAGATGTCACTACTCAATATAGAAATCTACAGCGACACGAATCCGCAAATTGTAGGTATAAATCAGCGTACCTGTTCTTCTTAAATAATTAGTTGCACGAAAAATACCCATTCACGAATAGATGTCACTGGCGATTCATATACCAAACATCGAAAATCACTGGTAATAAAACTGAATTCAGTGTAGCGGAATAAACTGTTTTAAATGAAATCTATACCAAAATAAAGCACACCTCCGATTTTCTTGTGAAAAATACTGATCAGAAATGGCAGTATTTTTTTTAAAGAATCAGAAAATAATTTGCCAGAATTAATCAAATTCGTAGCATTTTTATTTTCTATCCCCGCCACGTCTGCTTTCAGTGGAAGGATTTTTTCTCTAATGAACCAAAAATGGTGTGAGGAAAGAAATAGGGCAAGTCTGAATCTAATAAAAAAATGAACTTTTAATTAATATAAACCTAAATAAACCCCTATGTTTTATAAACGAGTTTAATTTAATCCCTATTTTAAGACGTACAATATTTTTTCCCATGTACTATATCTTTTTAGGGTTTTGTTTTGAAAATACTATATTCAATCTAAAAAAGTTGTCAACCCCATAGGAGCCTTTTACCAAAAGTGTGAATATATGAAAAAGTTAGTTTTAGATCGAGGTGTTAATATCTGAATCTTCTGTATCCGGGCAGAATATCTAGTATCATCTTGTCTAGGATTGATTGAATGTGGAACAAATAAAAAAAACTTACATTTCACTTCGTTATTTCACATGAAAAATCTGATTCAGAATAAAGTAATTTAGCTGGTGATGACTATGATTAGTTGAGTGATGGTGGAAATTGAAAAAGAAAAACTAAAGAAAGGAATAATAATTATAATTTCGGTTATTGAGAAAAATGAAGCAATGTCAAAATATTAAGTTTTAATTTTAGTTTTTAAATCAGATTCTGTTGACCTATTTATTTAGTCAGTACAGTACGCCATAGAGCAAGCTCCAAATGGTACGTAAAACACAAACTTAAACATTAAACATTACATTATATAAAATTAGAAAACGTACAACGAAAAACATACAATATATAAAGGAAGAAACAAAATAAATTAATTAAGAGACCAGACGCTTTAAAGAATAAAAACTAATATTAAAATGGCAATGTGGTTAAATTTTCTATTATATATGGATAACATTATTTGGTCTATGAAAGCACTTTGTCCATAGTGGGTCCGGTGGGGCAGCTGCACAAACAGTAGCTGCTGTCTCGTAGTTCTTGCAGGCACCTTGAACTGCACAAGACTCAACAACTTTGGACTGTCAATCTGTCCATGGATCAATTTGTGCAGAAAAAATGTGTAGTAATTATGGCGGCGTTCTTCAAGCGACTTGAGGCCACACAGCAAGAGCCTTGCTTCGTAGGTGAGGTCTTGGTACGGAAAGCGATGTTTAAATAGGAGATATTTGGAGAATTTGTTCTGGACTTTTTCCAGTCTGGATTTGTGACATAGATAATTCGGGTTCCAAATGACACAACCATATTCCAAAATGCTTCTTATCAAACAGTTGTAAAGGGTAGTAATTGCTAGCCTAAAGCTTTTTGCAACAATCTGATCGATGTGTGAATTGAATGAGAGATCTCTATCAAACATACGCCCAGATCATTGAAAGTTGATACGGATTCGAGTGTTGTTTCATTAATATGATATTCTGTTTGAACGGGCCTATTGATTTTATAAAAACTCATATTCTTGCATTTATTAACATTAAGATTTAAGAGACTCTTTTCACACCAGAAGACAACACAATCAAGATCAGACTGATTTATTAACTGTGGAATAAAATTTAAGGTCATCTGCGTACATCAGGAACTTAGATTTTTTAAAACAAGACGTAATATCGTTAATAAACAATGAAAACAATACCGGACCTATATGGGAGCCCTGTGGAACACCCGACAGTACCGTAACTTCTTTTGAGGCGACACTTCCAACTGGCACTCGTTGCCGCCGTCCAGAAAGGTAGCTTTTGATCCATGTAAGATAGTGTGAGCCAAATCCAATGTTTAAAAGCTTAAAAAGGAGAAGTTTGTGACACACACTATCAAAATCCTTAGAAAAGTCAGTATATAATACATCGATCTGGTGCCCTGCTTCAAGTTTTGTTGTCAGGAAATTCTGGTAGACGGCTAGATTAGTAGAAGTTGAGCGGCCTCTGAAGAATCCATGCTGGTTCTCAGTTATGTAATTCTTAAGTAAGTTTCAAAGATTTCGTCAGTGATGATGGATTCTAAAATCTTTGGCAGAGCTGATAGTAGAGTCTTGTAAACAGGGAAGAGTGTGGACTCTTTCCAGGAGGAAGGAAAAACCCCCTTAGTGAAGGTACTTTGAAACAGAGAGCAGATTGATCCTGCCAGTGACTCGCAGCACTGTTTCAGAAAGACTGAAGGTGCCCCATCCAAACCCGCACTCTTATTACAATCTAATTGCTTCAGCTTATCAGAGATCTGCTCAATTGTAAAGTGATGATGCACAAGTGTTTCGCCATGCTCCACGTTTTGGGTTTCTGTAAAACACTCGTTACGAATGATCGAATGGTCAGAATAACTGGATTGAAAGTCATCAGCAAATGCATCAGCAATGTCTTGCGGATTCTCCAAGAGTAAATAGTTCAAATGCATTCTTTTCGGAATGCCGGTTTCCTTCTTTAGGGAGTTTATAAGCGACCAAAAGTGCTTAATATTTTCTGGGATCATATTACATCCATAAGAAAGTTCCTGTTGTGTTACCAACTGCTGTTATTATTATTAATAAACATAAATTATAACCCGGTTCTCTATTTAATTTCTCACAAAAGTGAAACGTAACAATAAATTATCCATTTTTAATAAATTATATCAGATACTAGAAAATCTTCAAGGTTTACCGATGTTGATAAGCGGGCAGGTTAAGCTGAGAGCCAAACTTATCAAAAATCATGAAAAAGTAAAAAAATGTCAAATGTCTAACTGCCAATTGTTCTATTGGACCATGAAATTATCTTCTATTTATCCTTGGATTTTGTTGGACTTATCGAATCACTGTTGCCTTTTGCGCAAACCTCTCGATGACACCGGATATAGGAAGGCTATCGGAGTTGTTGAGTTTAAACGGGTTTTCATATCGCAAATCTCAAAAATATTTGATCCTGACACTGACACGACGGTAAATAAACAGTTCTTTGGATATTTGCTTTTTCACTTTACCTATTACGTGTATGTACAATGCCAGTCGATTTAATAATTCTAAATTATTCATTATTATTATAATTTATAGGTCAGGATGGAGAAAATCTTGCAGACAACACGTTGGGAAACATTAATTTTGTGTAATTCGCGTTTCTTTGCGGAAAGCGCTATGCTAGTTCCGCAGAAATCCGGTCGTCCGGATATACAAAATAATCTTTTCCCCAACTGGTTGCATATATAGCTATTATGCCACTAATACAAATAATTACAATCAGGCTAGTTGGCGGACATAATTATAAGAGATAATGTACTTAAGAAGTTTGTATCGGGAAAACGTAAATATGTAGGTATATCAAGCAGGTAGATCGACGGTCTTAGCACTGGACGACCTCAAAAGACTCTTCTCAAAGTCAAATGAGGACAAAGAGATATGAGTAACCAGTTTCTAGATATAAAAGCGAGATTTAATCAACTTCAACCCTTTCCATTAAAAGAGCGCTGCGCTGGAGTGAAGAGAGGTACCAGCCACTATATGCCAATAGGTGCAGGCATGATTGGAAAATTGGATAATAATATCATCCTCGGTCGAAATCACCATTATAGCTAAAGTATATAATGGTGCGTGAAAATTTTACCGACACACTCTCGGACATTTTGGATGACTGGTGTAAGCGCGTACAGCTTTCAGCTAACCCAAACAAAACAAGAGTGAATGGTGAGACCCATGTTAACATATGGAGCAGTGACTTGTATGACAAAGACCAGGCAAGTAGGGGAGGAGGCTATTGAGTGGTATGCAAAGGGCAGCGTGCCTGTGTGCCACGGGGACCATAAACTCAACTCATATGGCCACTCTAGAGATATTTTTAGATCTACCGCCAATGCACATTTACGTGCCAGGTCAGTAGCCCACAAACTGCTGCATAAGCATAGTCAGGCAGCACTAAAGGCAACCAATACAGCATCCAAACTCTGTAAGCTCTTAGAGTACCAAACTACTGCTCTATATGTTGCCATTGGTTTAATGATCGCAACATATAGCCAGTGTATTTGTTTGGGATGCATGTCCTATATTTTGCCACAGGTCCATAGTGACAGCTTAGCTTTTGCGACAGCTTTATCCAGCTGCGCATTCTAGTTAAGTGTTTAATCTAGGGTAATTCCCAGATGCTTCACTCGTTAATTGATGTTCTGGGATGAAGAAGAAGCAGAACGAACGAATACTCTTTGATTCAGCCCCGTTAAATATGATTCGAACCTAGAAACAGTCACCTCCTTCTGAAACAATAAATCTATGATTTATGCAGTCGAATGGCTTAAACACTTCGCATCAAACCGCCATGAAAACTCCGACTTCATCAATACGGCTACAGTTCCTCCAAGAAATTACACGTTCAATAGGCATGAAGTTACACGAGTTTTAGCCAATTTCTCTATATTGGATAAAGTTACAAAAGCGTAACAACTTTGAAGAAGAAAAAATCAACCAGCTAAGAAACTGGAACCAAACCGCAATGCGTTCTCATATTCGGCTAGAGCCTATATTTAACGTCATCGTCATCCTGCAAGAAGTCGTTTGCTACACTCATGATATTTTTCGGAATTTCTTTCATATTTTAACAATATCATTTTAACAATCTGGTATAGTATTTTTCAATAAAATTCGTCCGGTTCTGAGTTGAAAAATTATATTACATGATTTACTATGAATGTTTAACACATTCCCTTTATTTAAAATCATACTGAAAGCTCGCATCTATAGTAGCAGACACATCTTTTACGAGCACATTTCTTGTTCATTTAAGCTTAAAAAAGCCGGGGAGAAAATTATACCCGCTTATACGTCTTGACCTTAAAGTCGTACTTTTTACGATTAACTGTTTCTAGTTACACTCATAACTTCGGATATTTGGGTGATGCGTGTTTTCTCCATCATCAGTAATAACGTGTCTGAAATCGTTATGCCTTTTGTAATTTTTTAGGCATAAAGCAAAACAATGCGTGCGGCTCGTACTTAAATTTTTACAACTCGACCTGCCAAAAAGTTATGACCCATTGCATATTACAGGTACTACGTGAGCTTTTCTTTTTCGACATTATCTCCGACCTACTTTTCGCTTAATGGGATTTAATTTTACGGCTTTATTTGGAACACAGTTTGCTGGTGGCCAAGTGGAAGACATTAAAGTTTGGACTGCTAATGTGAGAAAATGATGCCGAATCACATGTAATTAAATCGTAAGGAACAATTTACTTCTTCTTCCTCGAAGGAATAATTGTTGAACTAAATGAAACAAATTTCGAATCGAATAAACAATTAAGGTTTTAAAATACATTCGGAAGAAATATAACTTAATTTGGACCACTAAAAAATTATTATGTTCGACATACATCGCTTTTGCAACTCCTGAAGGCCACGAGGGCCTTCCTGGTGTACCTTGCAGGAAATAAACCTAGGGATGTAAATCAGAAAGCCTGCAATGGATGTACACATTGATAGTAAGACCCACCCTACTGTACAGGTCGATTGTATCGTTCAAGAATCCGGAAAAGCAGAGCATAAAATGAGCCCTCAACAAAGTACAACGCCTGGCGTGCATAAGCATAACAGGTGCAATGAAGACATGTCCAACAGCAGCAATCGAGGCAAGCATGGGCCTCGCACCACTACACATTGTTGTAGAGGGAGCAGTTAGACAAGCAATGACTAGAATCACAAGAGAGGGAGCGAACGAGGGAGGATGGCTTAGAAAGAGTGAATTGACATCCCTGACAAAGCATATACCACTTCTTGGGTTCCCAGGGACGATATAGTCAAAAGATACAATTTCGAAAAATACTTCACGGTCGTGATACGAAATAGAGAAGAATGGAAGAAGAACACCACTGGTATTCTTGAACTGCAGCAAAATGCCATAAAATGTTATACAGATGAGTCAAGAGGTGAACAGGGAACCGGAACCGGATTATTTGGGCCATGAACCAAATTCTCCGAAGCAATGGGAAAACACCCGGAAATATTCCAGACGAAAATTAACGCGATAGGAAGATGTGCGCACTTCAACCTTGACAGAAACTATAGGAAGAGAGAGACTGTCATCTTCTGAGACAGTCAAGAAGTTATCAAAGCGCGCAGTTCACCAACATTCAGCTCCAGAACGGTATGGGAATACCTAGATAGGCTAAACGAACTAGGCAAGAATAACAAACTATACTTTCAATAGATACCAGGACACTCTGGGATAGAGGGTAATGAAAAAGCAGACCAATTGGCAAAAGAAGGATCACAAACTCTATTTTTAAGACCGGATCTTTTCTGTGGCACAAGGATGCACACTTACAAGGAAGAGTTCAGGACAGAAGAGCGAACCAAATGAATCAGTCTATCGGAATGTCCTCCATAGTAAAGGCTCATGTTTCTAGGGCCACTTCACCCAGAAATATCACAAAAGCTTATAACACTGAGTAAGAACAATTTCCGCATCCTCACTGGCTTTCTTACGTGCCACTGCCACTTAGCAAGCCACCTGGAGAGAATAAAAACTGAAAAGGAGGACAGTTGACGGTTCTGTGAGGAGGGGGCGGAGACCCCGGAATACCTTCTCAAGGAGTACGAGGCAGTCATGAACAGACGGATGGCATGCTTCGGGTGCTGCATCGTTGAATATGAAGGACTTCCTTCCATAGAACCATCCAGACTACTTGCTTTTATCAAAGTACTAAAGCTAAATGAGGTACTCTGATTGTGAATCACATGAACGGAAACATCAATGGAGGGGGACACAGTAGATCTATATAGGTCCTAAGACCATTCATTCATTCATGCATTCATTTATATTCAACAAGCATCGAAGTCATTTGTTACTATCATGGTAAGTTTCAAAATTTTTGATTAAGAACTAGGTTCTGGTGCTATTTTATATATAGCATAATTCTATCACAGCTAAATATCACAGATACATGATCATGGAAAAATAGTTTTACGGTGTTATCCATTAATTCCATTATCATTTCATCAAGATCTTGTATCGAGTTCCCCATATTCATCGTAGACTGATTTCCAACAGAATATCTTTGTCCATTCAGTTTGCTTCTTAGTATATTCTTGGTCTCTCTCCGAGTTGCAGATTTTGTGCTTCTATTTTTTGTTTATTATCTCTCTGGTTTTCTATTATATCTATCTTCCAGGGTGCAAAGGTCATTTAGATTATCACGCACGTACACTAAAGCTTTGCTTGTAAAGGTACCGACACCTTTAGTTATTATAATGCGTTTTAATTACATGGAGACCCTGTTTGAAGAAATTAATGCCTACAATATTTAAGGTTATGCTAAAGTTTAGATTAACTTATGTGTCTCGTGTTAGTTTTCGTATAAAATTCTTAAAATTATGATTATGAGCACAAATAATAAGAATGCAAGGAAAATAAACATAGGGAAAGACTGAATAACAAATAAAACTGTAAAACAAGTTATCGTGTACTACACTCTTAACATTAAATGACAGATCGGATAACCCATACCAACCGAAATATTTAAAGGAAAACGAGGATCGACTGACCTCTTATTTTAAAACCTATTTCATCTTTATTTTATCCTCAAAATTTAGGGTCACTACTTTTAACATTTCTAGACGGGGGTCATCATTAGAGGTTAAAGCCAGAGACCGCTGCGCTGTCATTTTTAAATAATTGAATTTAGTTATTATTAAATACATAAAACTGCAGAATGTTTTATTAGTTCACTCTCCGCTCTAATAAACAAATCAGTCCGCAATATTGAACTATTTTGAAGGAAAAGCACGTATAATAACAACTCCTTTGAAGGTCTATTAAGCATTCATTTAATTGCATGCTTTGAGGCAGGGATTTAAAGACGGTAGCAGACTCTAGTGTTTAAAAAAATCATTTAAAGAAGACCGTCATCTTCAAATGAATGAACTCATGTCCCCAAATTTTGAAGATGAATTAAGGATGAAAACGGCTTTAGATTAAGACACCTCTCAAATCCCTTACAATTAACTTACAGAAGCATAATATTTTTTTGAACTAATATCGTATCCTTCTATTATGTAAATACCTTCATAATATAATAGCTCCGCTTTTATTGAACAATATTTTATACAAACATTAGTACTGAAACAATTTCACACCCATTAAACAACAACATAACGCACACTTGAGACTAAGAGTTTAATAATAAAAATCAGTTAAGCGTAACTCTTGCCTATAAAACATATGCCGGGCAAGTACTTTCTAATTATTTAAAAAATTGAGGAACAAAATAATGTCGCGGAAACAGGTGAAGGATCACCCTCTCTATTTGTCTCTTTTTTAAATATAATATACTCGTGCATTTATTCGCTTGAATATAATATGAATATTATTTGTATTGTACTTCATGTCACTATGTGGTTGAGACAGGTGTATTTATATGATTACAAACAATTCGGACATAATTATAGATATTTAATGTGGGGGAAACTGGTTAAATACCGTGTATTAAGGAGTACTGCGCATGGCCAAGTATAATCGTCGAATAGACCTACAGAATACTAGACGGGTGCTGCTGTTGAACTATATCTATTTATCCATTGCTCCTGCCAGACTTTTCCTATATTTAGCATAATAAATATCGTTTTCCGGCAGTTCGATCTAATTCTTACGAAAATTCACGTACGTCTATGAAAAACAGTTGTATATATAGATCGCATTATGATACTTAACAAACGGTCCATATGCCAGTT
This sequence comes from Pissodes strobi, assembly GCA_016904865.1. Classification (NCBI taxonomy): domain Eukaryota; kingdom Metazoa; phylum Arthropoda; class Insecta; order Coleoptera; family Curculionidae; genus Pissodes; species Pissodes strobi. Next base: position 325,363 of record MU183214.1, on the reverse strand, counting down.
TCACTCAGCGTTTTTAATTTTATTTATAGGCTGGGTCGAAGAGTTGGCAGTTAGGCGAAGGCGCCACTAAATTTTGAACTAGGAATATATCAATGATTTTTGCACATTGAAATCAGGGCAGTAAAACTTAGAAACATGCCCTAGAAGAATTTCAAGAAATTTAGAAATACTAGGTATTATTGCAAGGCAATTTGACACTAACTTACCAAAATAAACATCAGGATTCCAATGAAACTATTTATTGAAATGTTAAATGCTTTCATAAACACTCTAAAGACAATTAATTAAGCTGAGTTTATGGTATCATCCATAAACTAATGAGACGATTTCAATTCAATCAAATTAAACTCAGACTCTAATAGACGGAGAGCCAGCGCCGAAAAATGTCTCTGAATTTACTAAAGCCAGTTTTTTGATAGTTAATTATAGTAGTTGTGTACATAAACATATTGCGGTCAGTCAAGCGAAACTTAGAACAGGGAATTAGGGTACGTTGTCAAAGTTGTCAAGATTACTAAGGAAATGCAACGAGTTTACTAAGGCTGAAAATTGTTATACACATTATATATTACATATAAATAACAGTGATGTTAGTCAGTCAGTTGAGTGGCGGAACCGAGCTGGTCAGCCAGCCCCAATATATGTAAAAAAATTACCTGCAATTAATTTTCTAAGCTCCAAAATTGTTCCAAGGGTGTAAAATCTCGTATTAATCATAAAAAAATATTCAGTCAACTATCTTGTGGGACAATAGCTGACAGTCAACAAAAAAATAAATAAATATTTCGTTTGCGCGAGGAACCTCGCAGGCGGGCGCGGCACTGCGCGTGAGTTTGCGCACGGGCGTAGAAACAAATATGTAAGTATTCAATAAATAAGATTAAGAATTGTAATATGTCTTACTTTTCTTGAGAATATATCGGCCTTGTCACCTCAGCAACTTCTTCGGATATATCAGCACTAACTGTTTCTCTAGAAAAAAAGAAATATTATACAGGGTGTCCCACGTAGAAATTTTGTCCTCCTCCCTTATCTTCGCTATTTTTATAGATCTCCTGATTTTTTTTATTCTCGATCGATACAATTTTGAAAAAGTGATTTTAAGTACCTACATAAATAAAATACTTATAATTTTACATACTTTCGATCACTATAGTGGTGCAAATCATGTTTGTGCGTTCTCTGTGTAAAAAAACATGGACTAGTATTTATATGAGAGAGGTTAGTTTGGGTTAGAATTTAGCATCATCTCTTGGTGGCGTATTAGATATTTTCAAATGTGATTTTCGGTTGTCGCAAGTTCTTAAACTAACATTAAGGAATTAAACAATTTTCACCATGCACAAAATATTGGTATTTAATTAAATCTTACTTCAAAAACTCTGCTCTGTACTTCTTACTTAAAGCTCTGAATTTTTTGTAGCAAAGCAAATGATAGCAAGCGAGAGTTTGACCTGCATTGAACGGCAAATTCACATTGGCGTATAATAATTTATATTTTATACGAATTTGTAAAGTCGCTGCAAACGTTTTGGGTAAAATTTCTCTTAGCTGAAACCAGATTATATATATATATAAAAAAAAATTCGATTTTTTTATCGGTGTGTGTGTGTGCGAAGATGTTGATTGACACGGTTCTTGAATAGTTGTAGGTTGTAATTAATGGGAAACAGATGTCCTGGAAGTGAGTTCCACAGTGATGAAGTGCACCAGACAAAGGAGTTCTTGTAAAGCCATGTTCTACACACAACAGGGACATCTCGGCCACATGTCTGCGGTGTTCCAGACTATCCAGATTCCGGATCAACTCCGGGTCGCCGACACGAGACGCACAGCTCTCTTCTGAATGGAATCCAGCAGCTTTAGGGTGCGCTTTGGTGCGGCACCCCAGATATGTGAGCAATATTCTAAGCACGGTCTTATTTGCGCTTTCTACAGCAAGAGCAACTGCTGCAGTGTATAGAGTTTTTTGTTGCGAAGTAGCGCACCAAGCTTCTGGGAGGCTGATTTTGCGGTGTTAGCAAAATGGTCATGCCATGACATATTGCTGTTGACCGAGACACCCAGCAGTCCGATTGACGAGGAAGAAGGAATGGTCGATCCTGCTATAATGATGTCAGGGCCCGCTGTATTAGCCCTCTTGGTAAACGTTGCTGCTTGGGTCTTTGCTGCATTGAACTGGACCAAATTTCGGTCGCTCCAAGTTTGAACTTTCTCCAGGTCTTAATTAATAGCTGTAATCTGCTCCTGTCTGGGGTGGTGAGTTTCAGTCGCTGGTAAGGGTTTTTCTGATGTAAAGTGGGAGACAAGGGTACTGTCATCTGCAAAACTGTAAACAGGATTATTCGTTTCGATCAGCAGGTCATTAATATAGATGAGGAGCAGAGTTGATGAAAGTATTGCGTCCTGAGGCACTCCCGCGTTGATGGTGAATGTGTCCGAGTTGTGTCCATCGACTGCAACGTGTAGGGATCGGTTCTTAAGGATACTGGCGAGTCAGCTGCAGAGAGAGGCTGGCAGTCCGAAGGACGGCAGTTTGTTGAGCAGTCCGTCATGCCAAACCCTCTCGAATGCCTTTGAAATATCCAACGCAATCGCTCGAGACTCTCCGTAGTTTTCAATTGCCCCTACTCCATATATGAGTGACATAGGCCAATATATCTCCTGTCGATCTCTCTTTGCGAAAACCGTATTGAGGGCGTATTAGTTTGAGGGCGTGGTTTTCTTGCCCTTCTTTGGAACAGGTTGCACTCGAGCGACTTTCCAAGAGGATGGGTAAATCCCTTTTCCGTAAGAAAGAGAAAAAAGCCTGGAAAAAACGGTTGTTAGTTCGTTCGCGCAGTTCTTTAGCACGATGGCAGGTATTCCGTCAGGTCCTGATGCCTTTTGCGTATCTAGTTCTTTAAGGATTTTGCGAATATCATGGTGATGAAACTTGACTTCTGCCATGGCAGTGTTGATGTTCGATATGGTGGAGAGAGTCTTGCCTTGGGGGACGTCTAAGGTAGAGTGCGATGAAAACATTTTGGCGAGCATGTTTGCTTTTTCCTTGGCTGTAGTCGCCGTGATGCCACGTTCATCCGTCAAAGGTGGGAGAGAAAGTTGTTAGTTACTACCTTTACTACCGACCAGAAATTCCTGGTACCACTGTGACATTGCAAAAGTTTATTCCTGATCCTTTGATTGTGTTTGTCCTTAGTTTCGTCGATCACACGTTTGCATTCGTTTCTCGTTTCGACAAAATAATTGTGATTTTCAGCGGTCTGATTTTGCTGCCAGTACTTGTAGACTTGCTGTTTCCTACCTACAGTTCTTTTGTATCTTCTGTCGAACCAGGGCTTTCCTTTTGATGGTAACTTGATAGAATTTGGGATGTATGCTTCCATTCCTGAGGAGATTACTTGCGTGATCTCTTCGCAGCAGACTGACAGGTCGTCAGTGCCAGAGCAGACGTCGAGCCAAAGAAAATCTAGGTAGAACTCCCTTAGATCGTCCCAGTTTGCAGAACTGTAATGCCAGATTTTGCGAGGTAATGGTGGGTCCTTCTGTATGAGTACCAATTCACACACCGTTGTAATAAGTTTGTGGTCGGAAGTACCTAATGGCGGACCAACTGTAATTTTGTACTGGTTAGGATTGGTGGTTAGAAAAGATCCAGGAAGGCGGCGAATTCGCACCTCTCTGAGATTCGAGTTGGTTCGTCTAAAGTTGAGTAAGCCCGCAGCTGAAGGCATATGCTTCAGCTTCTCTACCAGTTTGAGTTATGGGGATTGAAGTCTCCCAGAACGATTATTTCTGAACTGGGGTGATCGGCCTGTATTGAGTCAAAAGTGGCAGCTAGTATGAAAGTCTCCCTAAATACAAAATGATTTTTTTTTCTGCGGAAATGCATTATTTCCATTTTTCCAACTTTAGAAGATCTGAAACCAATTATATAAAAACATATTTCTGCTTTACCTTCTAGACACTTTTCTAAACAAAAACACACGAATAACTTGTTGCGAGAATATATCATTTTAATTTTTTCTTAGAACCTTTAGAATAATTGAAATCAGTTACATGAATGTATATTTTTGTCTCACATTTCACACACTCTAAACATACAAGCCTTTCTTCACGCAAGTGCGTAGTAGCTTAAACAAAACGAAACTAACCTAAACTAACCATAGCTAACCCAAACTAACTAAGCTAATCCAAACTAACCAAAGCAAACCCAAGCTAACCCAAGCTAACCGAAATTGTTTCGCCTAGGCTTGCGTGCTTCACGCAAGTGTGTAGTGGCTTAAACGGGACGAAACTAACCAAAGGTAACCGAAACTAACTAACGCTAACCTAAACTAACCTAAGCTAACCAAAACTGAAGCTAAACCAAACTAACCAAAGTAAACCCAAAGTAACCAAAGCTAATCCAAGATAACCGAAGTTGTTCTCTAATCTAAACTAACCCAAATTAACCCAAACCAAAGAATATTCTACTACGATTTGTCTTTGCCCAAACTAACTCAAAAAATAAAAATGACTTATTTCCGCAAGAAGTTTTTTGGGGTATTATGTTTAGAAAAATATTTAGAATGTAAAACAGAAACATGTTTTCATGTAACTGATTTCAGTATTCTAGAGTCGAAAGAATTAAAATGATACATTTCCGCACAATTTTTTTTATGATTTTGTATTTGGGCAGGTTGCTCTATCCTAAATAATCAAATATTTCTTACATAACTGATTTCAGCTAGGCGAAAGTTGATCCCAGGTTTTTATTGTCTTTTCCGTAAATGGTGCCATTTTCAGAAAGTGAGGTGACACTCGCACAAACACCAAAAATTAATAAATGCGGGTTGCATGGCAACAACGTAACAAAGCCGCCTCCGACGCGGCGCCGCCGGGAGAAGTGTTTATTAAACCAAATGTTTTTTTTCTCCTGACTGACGGGTGTTGTCCCACAAGAGAGTTGACTGAATATTTTTTTTATGATTAACACGAGATTTTACACCCTTGGTACAATTTTGGAGTTTAGTAAATTAATTGTAGGTAATTTATTTTTTTTTTACATATATTGGGGTTGACTGACCAGCTTGGTTCCGCCATTCAACTGACTGACTAACATTATTGTTATTTATATGTAATATATAATATGTATAACGATTTTCAGCCTTAGTAAATTCGTTGCATTTCCTAAGTAATCTTGACAACTTTGACAATGTACCCTAGTTCCCTGTTCTAAGTTTCGCTTGACTGACCGCGGTATGTTTATGTACACAAATACTGTAATCAACTGTCAAAAAACTAGCTTTAGTAAATTCAGAGAATTTTTTCGGCGCTGGCTCTTAATCTATAAGTTTTGATCTATGTCTGGAAATAGTTTTAACTAAACTTTGAATTTTTGAGGTTCTGACTAATCGCAGTTAGCCACAAAGTACAAAAAATATGCAGTATCTACTAAACAAAAACTAACGTCGATTAATCCCATGGCAGTGATAATATCGTTATACCAGTAAATAGTCAATAAAGATATACTAAATCAATCAGTTTATCAATCAACTTATAATGTAAATTTATTTATATATAGCCGGTTAATATCTACAGGTAAACACAGGTAAATAAAACAGATCACTGCTATGAGGCTTACAGCCAATTACACTAAAAGCGTGTTGTTCAAGTAGCTAGACGCTATACAAAAATAAATAAAATAATTACCATAACATTAGCAAAATAAATTCTCTTTTCGAGATAATATCAGATATGACAATGAAGGTAATAAGTATCTCTAAGGCAAATATGATAAGAAACTGGAATGGATATGATACACAATAATAGATGAGCTAAAACTGTTGATCGGTTAATTCAATAAGCAGCAAAAGCTGTAAGTAACAATAATAGGTACAGTATAAGATAACAGACGATCTACAGTCGTTTAATGGTAAGTTCATTAAACAAAACGATAACTAACGATAATAGGTACGCTCTATAAAAATATACGACCTACAGTCGTTCAACGGTGTGCTAATAAAATAAATACGGTAAGTAGTTATGTGACTTATAGTAAGACCATCACATTAAGGTAAATTTACGCAAAAAATAATTTAAAAATGTGACAAATTACAACACAAATCTATTTCAACAAATTTCAAGCAGTTTAAAAATAATATATATCGAAAAAAAAAATAAACATAACTAATAATCTAAACGATACATAAAGAGGGAATGCTCTAATTATGTTGTTAATTAAAAATAGAAGTAGTCGTTTGCGGACTGTTCGCTACTGCAAGATTAAGAGAAAACTATATGGGTCATTGACTTATGGAAATCAAAATTAGCTAGAAATATATCTTACTCCTAAGCTATGTTGGTCATTTGAAATATCAGAATAGTAGGAACTATATGAAATAATACATAGCGAAGGACATTCGAACCTATAACACTAAAATAACCGAAAGCGCAACAGAAGACAACGCAAACATGTGGGCTTTAAGCTCAAATAGAGGATTACAAAAATTAAAGACCAGCAGGGTAAACAACGAATATTGGGGGGCCTGATCAGAGGTACCCATAGCTTTAAAATTCCGATAGGGACAATTTCGATCTCCCTTGGAATCTATAGCTGGAACGATCCGAAATTCTGTATGTTCGAAAAAACAAATTAGAAATGTGGTAAATTACGACACATGTATTAAGTTTCAAGCAGAGCTAAAAAAATCAAAATATACAGTGTTCCACATGAAAATATCTCGAAAAAAAATTAAACATATTTGTGTTAGAACAAATATGTAGAGAATTTCAAGCAGAATTTAAAAATCTTAGAATATAAAGGATGTGTCATCAGCAAAAATAAATTTTGTTTCCCTCTTCTTTTTTTGCCAGTATGCAAATATATTTTTAAAACGTAATGTAAGAATTAGTCATTAAATTAAAAAAATATTTAATGGTATGGAAGTAATCTCACTCACATATCGTGAGTGATAATGTTCAAACGAAAAAAATTGTAATGTCTGAATCTTTGAAATAAAAATAATTTGAATTATATTAATAATTAATTCAAAATGGAAATGGAAAAAAATCTCAAAACAAAATTCACCTTAAGCTCAATTTAACTGACATTAAATAAAATTCAAAAATTTCTAAGCTCGCATGTGACGATTCATTTAGTTCAGACTCTATTCAATTTATTCATTGAAATATTAATATTAAAGAGATAATCTTTTGGTTTAAACAAAGTTAAGATTTAATTAAATTTAGTATATTTTTCTTGGATCAAGTATCCTTTTCTTGTGTGTAATAAGGATATTCTTCTCCTCTTATACTTTAATTGATTTTAATGAAACTCATTGTGATATTGAGGTTTTATTATGATACAGGATTATAAACAATGAAACTGCAAAATCTCAGCAGTTTTCGACCAATATCTAAGATTACCATGATCATGATATTTGCAATTTATCAACTTTGGGAGTTGATATTTATTATTCACTTGAACGCTGTAGAACTTATTTTTCCTTATTGTGACATGTCGTAGAAAGAATAGGGTATGCAACCCACATTTAATGGCTATTAAGACACTCGCATTCATTACAACACTTGCCTATGGCTCGGGTCGTGAATTTCACATTTGAATCTTTGAAATAAAAATAATTTTAATTCAATTAATACAGGATTCAAAAATAAGAAAAATTATCAGTGAAATGGCTTAAATTAATACATTGAAATCTCAAAACAAAATCCACCTTAAACTCACTTTAATTGACGTTAAATATAATTCAAAAATTTCTAAGCTCGCATGTCGATCCATTTATTTCATGCCCTATTCAATTTATCAATTGAAATATTAATATTAAAAAGACAATTTTTTGCGTTTATAGAAACTTAAGATTTAGTTAAATTTAGTATATTTCTCTTGGATCAAGTATCCCTTTTTTGTGTGCAGTAAGCATATTTTTCTTCTCTTATACTTCAATTGATTTATTAGGCATTTACTGCCTATATTTTAATAAAACTCATTGTTAAATATAGGTTTAATTATTATACAGGATCATAAACAATTAAAATGCAACATCACAGCAATATTCGGTCAATATCCAAGACTCCCAATTTTGGGAGTTCATATTTATTTTTCACTTAGTACATTTTAAGAGCTAAAGTACTTATGTTCCCTTGCTACGACTGGTTGTAGAAAAAAAAAGATATGCAACTCACATTTAATGTCTATCAAGACACTCGCCCACTAAAAAAATTAATTAAATTAATAATGGATTTAAAAATGAAAATGAAAAAAAAATCGTCAGTGAAATTATTTAAATTAATACGTTGAAATCTCAAAACAAAATTCACTTTAAGTTCACTGTAACTGACATTAACTATAGTGCAAAAATTTCTAAGCTCGCATGTGACGATTAATTTATTTCAGAGCCTATTCAATTTATCAGTTGAAATATTAATGTTAAATAGATAATACTTCGCGTTTATACGAATTTAAGATTTAATTAAATTTTGTATATTTCTCTTGGATCAAGCATGCCTATTTTTTGTGTGTAATAAGCATATTTTTCTTCCCTTATACTTGAAGGCATTTACAACACTGAAAAAAAAATTTGATCCAAAAAAAATGGAGTTTATTCAAGCAAATATTTGATAAATAATATTTATTTGATTTATTTTTAAGATTTTCTTTGTTCAAAATGAATACTTATTCCTAACAAATAATATGATTTTTTTAATCGTTGTTCACATCAAATCAAAATAACTTTAAAACAAATATAATTATTTTGATTTAAATAAGAGAAATTATTTCGTACATATAACCAAATCATTGGTTTAAATACCCGACCTTATTGAATTAACACATAGCTTAACTGTAACATATATTTTTTCTAAAACCTTTGGGTTTTCATTGAAATCTGAGGCATATTTGTTCCAAAAGCTTCGTATTTTAATTTAAATAGGTTGGTTATTTAAACCAATGTTTTGGGTATTAGTATGAAATAATTCCTCTTATTTGAATCAAAGTATTCAAGCCTCATTTTTATTTGAGATAACAATTTGGTTAATTTGATTCAAATAAACCAATTATTTAGTTATCGAAATCTTGCATTTGTAATAAATAACTGTTTATTTATTTTAAATAATTGTATTTAGTTGACTGTTCAATGTTTACTATTTGTGTTGATGATGACTTAAATAAAAACAGAAATTTTAGCTGTTGTAAATATGTGTTGATCATTCTAAAAGGACTATTTATTGACATTCATTTAGATGAGTACTTAGAAGTCGGTTTCATTAGCAAATAAAAAAGCTATAACAAATATGTGGCTTTTAAAAAAATATAAAAAATACTGTAATTATTCTTAAGACGTATTTAGGTTTCACGTTTTGGCTGAAACAAACTATAAATGTCTTAGTTTTTTTTTTAATTGGTAAAGATTCCAAAATCCGAACCCTATCTAACCTACCGATTTGTAAAAGGCATTCTGACATGTCTTTTAATTACCAAATTCATGACAGGAATAGTTGTCCACAGTAAATGAAATAAAAATTTAAAGGGGCTATCCAAAAAACATTTTTATTCAAAAGTATTAAAAACAAAGAACAAAACGTGTATTCCCAAAATATAAATAAAAAAATAATCAGGTAATTTTTTCTGTGTCTATCACTGGATTTGAAAGTTAAATAATTTTTATAATGAAAAAAACTATTATTATAAACTAAAAACATCTTTTTTCTAAATACTATAGATATGAACATAGACATGTTATGAAATAAGTTTTACTACTTATTAATTTTAACGGCAACTCACTACTTTTTATAGAAAATACTAAAATTCTATAGACCATAAAAATTTTATCATATAAAAATAGTTAAAGGCAGTAACATTTTACTTAATTAAACTAATAGGACATACAACTACCTCTCCAAATGCAGTATAATGAACATTGAAGGGAAATGGTACATTAAGATTGTCACCGATTCTATTGTTAGTAACGACATTTAAATCGATTTCCATCAGGCTACGTAAAACTTCGATGTCGTCAACATTTTGATCTAAAAATAAAACAACAATAACTAAAACAAAAATTGTGGCTGTTGTTCATGATGCTATTTGAATAGCCTGTTACATTGTTTAAAAGTATATCTTATTCATTTAACCAAAGTAACGTGTTGCACGATACTCTAATGAAGCTATAATATTTGGTCCAATATTCACAATCCTTAATTTAAAGCAACCCTTACTTGTTTTAAATAATGGGGAGGTTTCGTATCTTTAAATATTAAAAGCGAATAAATATGTGTTTAATATGGAAAAAAATATGTTATCACAAGGCAAATAAATAACCAAAAAAATCAAACATGCCCAATTATTTAAATTGACGAAATTTTATTTAATCCAAGTAATTATTATTTAAAGCAAATAAAAAAAAGGAAATAAATATTTATTAAATTTTTTTTTCCAGATTTTTATCAGCTTACCTGTATTTTTATGATACTCATTGTGATATTGAGGTTTTATTATGATACAGGAATATAAAAAATCAAAAAGCAACATCACAGCAATATTCGGTTCATATCCAAGATTATCATGATCATGATATTCATAATTTATCAATTTTTCACATAGTAAATTCTAAACGCTGAAGAACTTATTTTTCTTTATTATGACTGGTCGCAGAAAAAATAGGATACGCAACTCACATTTAATGGCTATTAAGACACTCGCCTTCATTACAACACTCGCCTATGGCTCGGGTCGTAATTTTCATGCTCGTGTCTTAATAGCTATCATTAAATGCAACATAAGCAACTTAAAAATTATGTTCACCTGAAATACTATCAGAAAAACAAATTAAAGAATCTGCAAACTGAAATATTAAACTATAATTGCACACAGGCATTTCAATTTGAATAAATCTAAAAGCTTCTGAAAATATTTTCATGCTTGCAGTTAAATTTTAAATTATATGTTTTGCATTATTCTAAATAGCCAGAGACTTACTATTGCCACAATAAATTTAAAGGAGTTGAAATAAATTGAACACAACTCTTGGCCTTACTTTGTTGCTGCGAACGAAGCAAAATATAAAGTGACAGTTAATATCCACCCGATAATGCTTTAAACATTTCGAATTGGTGTTAAATTTCAAGTAAGTAGCATCTTCACGGTGGCCTCGCCTTTTTGGGGCGACTTTACTAATTTAGCCATTCAAAATTGACCAATAAAACCATATTATTTACGAGCTGGTCGTTTATGCTTTTTTAAATTAAAGACGGGCAGAAAATATAGAACCACGCGAAAGAAAGTGAGGCAAACTCAAATATAATGCCATAAAAGTTAACTGTATCTGATTTTGTTGTAAATTATTTCGCTTTATATTTTAAATGCATATGCCAAAGTGGATTTATGAAGCGTACCCGACAAGTCGTATATCCAATAGTTATATAAACGTCGTTATAGTTTAAGTTCCTGTTAAAGATTTCGCTCGTTAAATTTCAAACTAATTTCGAAAAGGCTCACATTTGAATTTTAAATGGATATCCATTAAAAAGTTATTATTAATATATATACAAAGAAAGTGGCTTAAAAATATGTGACGATATGCAAGAGTTTGATATTTCAAATTAAATACACAGATTTTTTTCATAATATTTTAAACGACGTACAAATAATATTCTCCACCTATTTTGTATGTTTCCTCGTGAAATGAATATAATAAATACAAAATAAATTAACCGATCTTTATATTACTCAACAAAAATACATTTTCATAGTATAATAATAGTGGTGGCTCCATTCGATCATATCGCTCTTCTAAGGAGCCACCCCAATGGTATTTTAGTCAGACAGCTATTAGCTTTTAAAAATTATTTGTGGGATTTTCGTCAGAGACATTTTATCCGTGGTATCGTTTCTGAGCTTACTCCTATTGAGAGGGTCGTTCCACAAGGTAGCAATTTGGAACCTTCACTATTTTCAATTTATATGTTCGATTTTTAGAAGCTGCCTCATCCATCAATGTGCAGATGAAAGAAGATTTTGTTGGACAATTCTGACTTCAAAATATCTTTAAATGCCAACTACTAAAATTTAGCGAAGAATTTGAGAGTTCACTTGAACAAAAATTTAAGATTTCAATCCGTTGTTGGTATCCTTGTAAGGAAAGCATTTTCTAAACTGAAATTATGTTTATAAGAATATTCTAGGTGCTAATGTTAATCTTAGACTTTGCGATTCTTTGATTTTAACCGTGCTATCCTATTGTGATGTGGTTTATTGGCCAGCCCTTTTTAATAAAGATAGGAATAATCTCCACGTACAGAATTCGTGCAAAAGATTTGCTTTTGGTCTTAGGAAATTCGATCACGTTTGAAAAAATTAATTCATAATATTTATGGATGAAATCGTTATAATGAATTTACTAAATCTTGACGAGAATCTCTGCCTGCACAACTGTATTTATAACATTGGTATTTCGAGATCATCACGACTTACCAAGACCAAAGCCATGACAAAGACAAAAATTTAAAATCAAGACCAAGACTGGTCAAAGCCTTGCCTTGTCTTGATCTTGCGAAGCCGTAGTCTCCACTATTGGCATATTTCAAAAGTCAAAGACCTGGCGCGTTTTAAACTAAACTTGCAATGCCTGCCGCAATTATTAACAGGCACTATGAAAGAAACCCATTAGAGAACATCAAGTATTAAACACCTTAAATCCTGTGCATAAACATGGAAAAAACAATGTAAATTGTTTGTTATAAGTGTGCCTTGCGGAAGGAAGTAGCGGTTGAGCGCGCAAAGCAAGCTGCACTCTATCGGAAGTGTAGGCTCATAGGCAAGTGCTGCACCTTGCACTCGTCGCGCACTTTGCGTATAGTAATTACCTATTTCTTAGGGGACATGTTTAATGCATAATGTTTCGGACGCGTGCCTTACATCAAAGCTACTAGTGTCGTATTTAAAATAATACAAACATTACGAGATGACGAATATATAATTTTTTTTAATGTTATTCGATTATCTTGGGTTTATACTATTGCAGAAAAACAATTTTTTTTTTACATTAGGCCATATGTTTCGGTTAGGATATATATAGGACCAATACCTTTTACCAAAAATTCTGGTTACTTTCTTATGCGACTGTTGATCTCCCATATAGAAAATTGCTAAATTCATTATTATTCATTATCAGTATATTTTTCATTAAAGGTTGTGGTTCAAGGTCTATAAATTCTTCAGTAGCCCAAATAACACAAAGTTTTCGTTTGGATTTATAGTTCTTCTTCTTAAATTTAAACTTTTGTTTCCTTCAAACTTGTCTACTATATATCCTATTATGCTTCGTGTTAGGACGGTTCTACCGGGAAATTGCCTATGATACTCATTTTGAGTGTGGGCACGATTTCCATTATTGACATAGTATAATCGTATTATATTTAATTTATCTTCAATTGAATAGCTCATTTTATTGCTGTTAAATGACAGTAGTAATGTCAGTACCAGCAAGATACCTTAGACACGATTTCACGTTAATTAGCTAGGATAATAATTATGTTGAATTTCAGATAAGGGACAATTTTGAAGGCGAACAGCTCAAAAATTACCAGACATATTATAGATTTTTGAAAAGAGAATAATGAGGAGAATCTAAATATTCAAAAATATACCGGGTGTTTCATTAAAAAAAAATCAAAATTTGGTATGCCTCTCGGTTCTGACTCACCTTGTATATTGATTTTATTTCTAGAAAGTTCCCTGAGATCCATAAAACTGTTGTATTTAGTATTTTTTTCTATCTGCAAAAATAAACCCTGTATAAGGTGGCAAAATATAAATGATAACCCCGTACATGCGGTGGCTTGGGGCATTTTATATTACCTTAGGAAATCCAGAAATATCGAGATTAAACTTTCTTTGTATTAGCCCATATGCGTCGATTTCCTTTATATATAGGTATCCTTATATAGCACCAAAACCTATAACCGAAAATGCAGGTTACTTTCTTATGCGTCTGTTGATCTCCCATATAATAAATTGCTAAAAGCACAGCTATTTCATCCATCCATGGCTCTACAACCCGGGGTGGGTCTTGGCCGCCTCAATAATTCTCCTCCATTTTCTCCGATCCTGAGTGGCTTCTTCCCAGTTGAGCACCCTCAGGGTTTGAAGGTCCTTGCGGATATTATCCCGCCATCGAAGTTTTGGGCGCCCAAGTGGTCTTTTGTTGCTAGGGGTTTCTTCCCAGACCCTTTTAATTAGCCTTGAGTCATTACTCTTCTGGACATGTCCCAGCCATCTTAATCTGTTTGACTTAACTTCTTGTACTATACTTGGGCTATTATATAGTTCATATACCTCGTTGTTCGTGCGCATCATATACCGCAACGTTTGTTGATCCCAGACTGCTCCAAATATTTTCCTAAGGATCTTTCTTTCAAAACGATTGAGTAGTAACGTGTCTTGTACGGTCATGGTCCATGTTCCGATAGCATAAGTTACATATGGTCTTATAACAGTTTTATATATATTTCTTCTTGTTTGTCTGGTCAGGATTCTTGATCGCAAGAATTGCTGGGTTGCGTAGTAGAATTTATTTCCTTGCAGTATGCGCTGTCTTATTTCTACTTTAACGTTATTATCTGATGTTATTAATGCCTCTAGGTATTGAAAAGACTGTACGTGCTCGAAGTTGTACTCATCCATGGTAATATTTTGTCGTATTCGATTTCGTCTTGTGTTTCGTGTCATATCCATATACTTCGTTTCCTCCTCGTTGACTTTCAATCCCATCTTCTTCGAATTTTATAAAGGCATCCTTCACGCAAATTGTATTTCTTCTCACAACATCTAGATCATCTGCATACGCTAGAATCAGTCTGGGTCCGCTATTGCCGAAGATGCTCATACTTAGTTTGGTTCGTCTTATCACCTTCACCAAGGTGAGGGCCCTTGTTTAAGGCCAGTTGTTATATCAAATATTTCGCTGTATTAACCTTCTATTTTAATTGTACCATATGATCCTTCAACGCATACTTTAATCATTCTTATGAGTTTGCTGGGTATTCCAAGTTCTTCTAGTGCTGAACATAAGCTTGCTCTGAAGATACTATCATACGCCTGTTTAAAGCCTACGAATAGATTGTGTAAATCTCTATCCAATTCCCAGCATTTTTCTTGCAGTTGTCTTAACGTAAATAGCTGGTCTGTTGTTGATCGTTTACTTCTAAATCTACTTTGGTATTCTCCAACTATTTCTTCTGCATACGGCGTTAATCGGTTCCTAATTATGTTGGACAGAACTTTATATGATGTGTTAAGGAGTGCGATACCTCTATAGTTGTTGTATGACATTCTATTTCCCTTCTTATGTATTGGTATAATAACTCCTTCTTTCCAGTTATTTGGAATCGATTCCTGTTCCCATATTTTTGTATCAGCCGATGTATGGTGTCTCCTAGGTTCTGTCCACTCTCCGTTAGGCATTCCGCGGGGATGCCATCACTTCTTGCTGCATTATTATTTTTTATCTCTTTAATGGCTTGAGCTGTTTCTTCTCTGTATGGTGGGTCAACACAGACTTCAGCGATATGTCGTTTATCCTCTTCTTGATATGTCTGGTATTCTATATTGAGTAGGTTGCTAAAGTATTCTTTCCAGATATTGAGGATCTCCTGTTTGCTAGTCATAAGTTCACCATCATCATTCTTAAGCATTGTAGAGGTTCTTGGGCACAATCGTTTTTATGTATGTTCATTTGCTTATAGAATTTTCTTGTGTTCCCATGTGTTCTATCTCTATCTACTCCATGTAGTTGTTCATTTTGCCATTCTCTTTTCTTTTTTTCTCGTAAGTTTTCGCGTTTTGTTTCTTAGGAACTTATTTCTATTTTCATCCAATAGATTTTGTAGCATCTTGATTCTTGGTTCATACTTTTCCCCATTAAGTCTGTGACAATCTGTATCGAACCACGCCTTCTTTTTGTATTTTGTTTCTTACCAAGGATTTCTTTGTTGGCTTATTGAATTACTTCCTTTATTGTCTTCCAAGTATCCTCTACTCCTAGATTCTGTATATGTATTTCTCTGCATGCCTGTTCTATTTTTTGTTGGTACTGATCCTTAACATCTGGTTGTTTTAGCTTTTGATGTTCCACTATACTTCTTTCTTGTGGCTTTTCTCTTTCCTTGCAGCTAGTCGTAGTCTAGTTTTGGCTTTAACCAAAATATGATCTGTATTTCCATCGGCTCCCCTGCATCTTCTAACGTCTATTATGTTTGATCCGTGTCTAGTGTCTACCAATACGTGATCTATCTGCTTTCTCGTTATACCGTCGTTAGATATCCAAGAATGTTTGTGTATATCTTTATGAGGGAACATTGTTGATTTTATCAATAAGTTACTCGAGACTGCAAAGCTGTGCTTTCCAAATTGCAGTTATGATATTTCTTCTCTTCCTACTTTGGCGTTATAATTTCCCAAAACCAGCAGCATATCTTCCTTTGGTATTTCACTTAATGTTTGTTCTAGTATTTCATAAAAAGTGTCTTTAGTCTCTTCCTCGGCTACTTCAGTTGGTGCGTGTATTGCTACTAGTGATATGTTGTACCGTTTTCCACGTAACCGGATCGAGCATATTCTCTCATTTATGGGTTTAAAGGAGATTAGTTCACTTATCAGTTCTTCCGTTATCACAAAACCTGTCGCAAATTTGTGCGTGTCCTCTTTTCCACTATATAGTACTACCCATTTGCTAATCTTAATATTGCCGGAATTTGGCCACCAGATTTCCTGCACTGCTGTTATGTCCATTTTATATTTTTCCAAGACTTCGACAGCTAATTGGGCTGGCCCTGCTCTATACCAGCTCAAAACGTTCCAAGTACCTATATTCAAATCCATATTTCGTTGCCGTTGTCGTTTCCGTTGATCGGTCCATTTCCGAGGCTCTTGTTGTGGTTTCATCACAAATAGGTTTTTACGAGATAGGTTGTTAGCCTTATGCTCAGCTATTGCTTGTAGTTTAATTTTCAAATATCTTTCAGTATTTATTAATTATTTTACATATCAAGAAACTAATATTAAAGTTACATTTGCTTCTGAAAAAATCGCTTCACAACCTTTTATTTTAATTTGAATTGACTTCAGATAATTAGATTTTTTATCCGAATTATACATATATCTACTTGTGGCTTTTTACCTTGCCTTAGAAACTCGAGAAATATCGACATTAAACTTATTTTAATGAAGAAGGTCTAAAGGTAGATGAAAGATGCGTAATATTTGTCTCTTGGTATTTTTTGCTGATAATTAATGTGATATTTTATAAGAATTCAAACGAAACTTGTAGCCAAATTTTCAACACTTTGTAAATGTTTTAATAAAGAAGCGTTATCAGTCCTTAGATATAAAATATTTGGTGGTATTTTTAAATTATGCGCGAACGCTTTTTTAAACACGCCATATACAGGTTAATTCAAAAACAGCCTAGTAAAAAAATTTAAACGTAAGCATTACGGTACTCTAATTTTTTGAACTTTCGGTAGTATTTTTTACTAATGTATCTTCGCTAACAGTTGGGAGGATGTTTTTTTTAAGTAAGCACGTCGTAGATATGCTCATATGAACTCTTCGTAATATTTTTAGGTTATGAATCGTCATATTATAAGCATTGGCAGTTGATTTTCCAAAAACACCTTCTGTGCATATTTCCGTTTATATATTTCGTTTTCAATTTGATAGTTTCAAGATCAGGTTTCCTTAATACACCAACGATTTTTATGTGAAATTACTCCTCTGGACATGTCCCAGCCACCTAAAATAATCATAAAAATGTCTTCTATTTGTTAACCAAGTCTGCCTGCAACTGTATATGTATTGCATATTAGCCGCTGGACGCTACCTATCGATATGCTACTTTTTGCTTAAACACAAGGATAAAAATGAACATTAAAATGGAAAACTTCTTTATTCCACCTCATTCAAAACGAATAATGTGCTTGCCTTTTGGAATGTGAGCGCAGAATTTTGTGAATTGGGTCTCCTTGGAGACCTGCACTGAGAGCTGCAAGATCGCTGAAATCGCCGTATGGTGATATGGCTATATTCTTCTCGTTCTGCTTATGTCAATCTGAAATCTAACAAGATGATAGATTTTATAATGCCAATGAAATAGTTATTTATGCAACAAGTGTGTAAAGTGAATCTTTTTTTATGAATGGGAATATTGTCGCATGAGCCGTAGGCGAATGCGACAACCCCATGAATAAAAAAAGGGTACTTTACACATGAGTAGCATACAAAATTTCTTCTACTATCGAAAAATATATGAAAAAATAAAAATAATGTTATATTACTTTACGCACTAGTGCGTAAAATAAATTATTTTACGCACTAGTGCGTAAAATATATTATTTTACGCACTGCCCTAAACGTCAAAAAATATGTCAGTAAACGTCAAAAAATATGTCAGCTTTACTTTACGCACTAGTGCGTAAAATACCTTACTTTACGCACTGCACATTAAAAAGGCCTATTTTACGAATCGTAGAGAGTGCGTAAAGTGAGTATTTTACGCACGGTAGTAGAAAAACATCTTTGCAATATTTCACCGTATTCGTCATAATCCTTTATTCTATTTCAATCGACTTTTGAACACAGGTCCTTTATTCGAATTGTGCCTGGGTTTGCATGTGGCTTTTTATATTCCCTTACGAACTCGAAAAATATCGAGATTAAACTTCCTTTTCATTAGTTTATATGTTTCGGTTTCCTTTATAAAGGATAGGATATAAGGGACAAATACCTTTTATCAAAAATACAGATAGATTACTTTCTTATGCGACTGTTGATCTCTCAAACAGAAAATTTCTGAAGACTCACAAATCAATAAATTAACACTAATGTTACATTGGCTCCTAAAAAAAAAACGTTTCATAACCCTTTATCCTATTTTTAATCGACGTTTAAAAAGGAGTCCCTGTATTCGAATTGTACATCTGCTAAATTAAACTATTTAAAATTACGCCAAAGCAAAATAAGACATTCCAGGAAAAAGGTTAGAAATAAAAATTTTAAAAAAAGAGTAAAAAAAATAAAAACACATATTCATATTTATAACGCTAAATATCATCTGAAAAACCATACAAATATAAAGTTCGTATTTAAAGAAAGAAAGTTGATGATGATTCCTTGAACACGAAACGTCGGATTCTAAACTGGATATCACCATTGGATAGAGCGGATAAAGTGACAATGCAAAGGTGCTATTCAATTTGAAATCCGTTTTTAAATTTTGTTTTTTCCGGATACCTCTGGAAATACTCGGATTTTTAAAAGTTTCTACACGGCATGTTGTTAGGCGCTTAAATGCGCAATTTTGCCCCATACATAGACTCGAATTCGATTGCTTGTGGCATTTTACATTGCCTTAAAAACTGGAAAAATGTCGAGATTAAACGCTCTTTAGAGCCTATATGTTTCGATTTCCTTTATATAGGGATCCTTATATGGGACCAATGTCTTTTAACAAAAGTACTGGTTATTATCTTATGTGACTGTTGATCCCCCATATAGTCAGTCGCTAATAGTACACGTTATAGCTTGTAGTTCAGCATTCAATTAAATTGTATTATTTATTAATTAATTCACGAATAAATAAATTAATATTAAAGTTACATTTGTTTCTAAAAAAACGGCTCATAACATTTTATTCTATTTTTGATCGACTTCTAAAAATGAGGTTCTGTATTCGAGTGATACATGTATTGTGTATGATGCTTGTGGCCTTTTTATTGCCTGAGTAGCTCGACAAATATCGAGATTAAACTTTATTTACCTTAGTTCATATGTTTCGGACTCCTTTATATAGGGATCCTTATACAGGGTCGCTTTTATGTATGAGAACGGTCGATTATTACCTAAGGTAGTTAGCTAGAGAAGAATGTTAAATAGAAAAGTGTTGTGATTTTAAAATTTATTATACTGTAG
The DNA here is from genome assembly GCA_016904865.1 of Pissodes strobi. Classification (NCBI taxonomy): domain Eukaryota; kingdom Metazoa; phylum Arthropoda; class Insecta; order Coleoptera; family Curculionidae; genus Pissodes; species Pissodes strobi. The sequence goes on along the minus strand of MU183214.1, from coordinate 305,397 downwards.
ATAAATTAAGTATACAGGATCAGTAAAAATTCATGCAGACCAAAGTTGCTTTCAATATTTAAATTATTTGCGAAATTCTAAAAAAAATTGTTAAGCACGCCAGATACCCAAATTTATCCATTTTCGAGATATCGAGTTTTGAATAAGGAATATTTAAATACCATATGATTACACAAGTCCATATGTTTCGGTTTCGATTATATAGAGATCCTTATATAAGGTCAATAAAATTTAGTGGCAAAGAAGGTTTCTAGTACCCTAGAATATAACTTTTAGTAAATTTTCGAGTTTACTGTATTTAATAATATTAATGCTAATATTAACCTAATTTTACTACAACGTTGCAGTAGAATTTGACATGAAGAGAGATTTGTAATACCTATTATAATACAAGTTGTAGCAAATCTTCCACTTCACTAGGGGTTATAATACTATAATGTATTAGCATTTAGGTATCGTCTCATTTTATTACAATTTTAAAGTACCTTATAATAGCTGCATATCGGTTTGTGAAATCGTATAGAAGATTTTACCATCATATACGATTATTTGAATTTAAATAAAAAATTTCACTTTTCACACTTCACCATACAGAAAACAATTAAAATATGCTATATTATGATATGCCATGGGAAAAATGTTTAGAGTTTTACGATAAATAAAAAAATTCAGATAAAAACTATTTAGAAGAACAAAATTGATACATATTATGATGAATGATTGACTAACTGATTTATTTCAAATATCTTCAAAATATTAAATGGCCAAATCCCAAATAAAACTGACGTGACCCAGTAAATTTCCCGACTTTCTTGCCTTGCCTATTTATTTTACAAAAAAAAACACTACCTACAATAACAAAAATAAAATATACTTCGAATACAATGGCGTGAGTACATTTACAGCAACCTCACGTCTCTTTTCTACACATAAATCAAAGAACAATAAAAAGATTAATAGCATAATAAAAGAAAGGTACATTCACTTTAAAACTATGATACTCGACATTTTTCTCAATGGCCAACCTGCCGGTCTGACTGATGATATTGTCTATCGATTTGTTGGTTTATTAAGAAAGACGTATTGGTATATTAACTTGTTGTGACCTCTGACATGGGCTAGACATACAACACGTACTATATAGATATCTAATAGAACCTGCTGCCCGGCTGTCTATATTCGAACGGTATATATGGCTTAATAAAATGACAGCAAAAGTTTAATTTGATATAAACGATCTGAGAATATAATGATTTAAATGTGTTTTCATCTTCAACGTTTTTATTTTTTAATGGTTGCAATTATTCCCTCTATATTTATATCACGAACTACTCAAGTATCAGTTCATCATTTCGTCTAATTTGCAGTAAAATCTTTAGTAATTTATTGGGTAAGCAATGAAATATTAATTTAAGATGCTCAGAGAAGATTTTTCTGTGTTTTGTGTGGTGTAAAATTATTCTTTAATCGTAAGAGGCAGTAGTATATCAATAGGGAGTTATCAAAGTAGCAGGACAACAAAACTGATAGCTTTAAAGCTTTATGTATTAGTCATGATCCCACATTTCTACAAATCAAATTCAAAGAGATGCCCATAAAGCGTTATTGAAATAGATAATTAATTATATAAAGCTTT
>MU183214.1:226073-303751 GCA_016904865.1 Pissodes strobi | reverse complement strand
AAGGCTAAGCCTATCACGGTTTGATATGCAGTTCCGATTTGAAGGACTAGTAGGTAGCTGTATAGGCAACTTCCAAAAGGATAAACACGAAGGACACTGCACGCAGAAACTCAATGAACTTCTACAGTCGAAGAGGGGCTTTTTATGTAATCAAAAAGCAAATCCTCAGTCGTGGGAGGAATTTTCAGGCAGTCGGTTAAAAAACCTGCAGGAAAAAGCGCTGTGAAAGGCTTTTTCAAAATCCACTGACGCCTTAATCAGCTAGCTGCTTAAAAAGGTGGACGAGACAGAACCTTTGCAAAGAAGAGACGAAATGAATTGGGAACCATTCACGTGGAGACAGAAGTAACAGAATGGCAATACTAAAAAAACCAAAGCAACTCACCTTACAAAATCAGTGTAAATCCCAGTACGGTATGAGCCAAGGCACCAAACAAACAATAAACCAAAGGTAAGGCAAGGGTACTGCCTGAGACTCCAAAAAATTAGTCGAGTAGAGAATCATAAAATAGTACCACTGCCTCTCAACATGCCTGACCTGCCTCGATTTTCATCCAGGGATATGATGAAAGGGAAGCCATGCGCGAATTCCACCAGATATTCCATTTCCAAGATTTGAAACCAGCCTCTGGGACAACTAATCTTAGTTTTTTTACCCAGCACATCCTAATTTGAATAAATATATAGTTTGTACACTGACTAACGCACTAAAGTGCTGCCAACTTCATGCAAGTCGCAGTCTCTCCACTTACATGCCAGGCACATTCTAAAAATCCAGATCAAATTTGACCAACAACCTGCTCCTTCGGAGCAGTAACGTCAAACGAGAACTCAAATCACTCAAGTTTTGTTACTTTCCTTTCTTCAACCACGTTGCTCTGGAACTTCGACAGGCATGCTATATGCTACATCCGTAATCTATAATATTAGCGCACGGAAACCGGCCTCAAACCAATTTCTTATAAAATTACAATCACATATCGATTCTATACTGTTCCGATCACCCAGCCTTATAACCAGTATCAATAAAATGTGGCTCACTCACGATGGTGCAAAGCAAAATGTCAATCCAAGACATATTAATTGACGCGATTCCGAATCGAACTTGTCTTTTCCCACTATCAAGTTCCGTATTGTTGTACCTGAAAATGGAATTAAATCAAAATAAGTAATAGTTCAAGTCGGGGTTGGACGCCACCAAGTTTACTTTTGTTGGCAAGCCCTATCGATGTTTATTCGGACACAGTAAAAAAAAACTTGGAAATAAAAGAAACTAAGTTCAAATTCAAATGTCAAATTAAGTAAATAATTACCTGACGAAGTCTACGCTACCTGCTCGGTTACCATTCAAAATCTACATTCTCAAATACACCCTAAATAATACCAAGCATGTGAGGCCAATACTTTATTTTTAAATAGAAAAATAGAGCAAGCTCCTCTAGCCTATTAAGTAAATTACTATTTACAGTTATTGACTACTAGACACACCCTCTTGTCAACCTGATAGCCTATATCGAAAGTTTGAAAGGTGTCAAGCGTAAAGGTTATAAACAATACAGAAAATTCCAACCTCTTGTCAACTTGTCAGTCTAATTTAAAGTTTGAGAGGTGTCAAATAAAAGGTTATAAAATTTTGAAAGTTCACTTCTTCGAAACGCTCTGCTGCAACCTGCAGCCTAGACGGTGATAGAAATGCCGAATTTGTCACATAGACTATACTAAGTTAATTTAACTCGGCTCGTATAGCCTTTCCAAAAGCCCGAGTTGCAAGTTTCAACCAGAGAACGTATTCCTCAAAAAACAATGTTATGATCAATTGTCAAAGCCAAATTAAAGTAAAAAGGTAATAAAATGAATAAACTTCCTCGGATATAATATGTACTAGAGATTATCCATAAATCTAGCACCCGTAAGAAGTAAATAATGTTTCTAGGCCGGCGTAGTAACACTTCACAAAAGGTATTTAATATACATACTCTAGTGGATTATGATGTGTGCTATTACTTACTAAAGAAATTAATAAAGCGGTTTAGGAAAATGTTTGGGTACTAAATTTAGTTTAAATTTAAAAGTCTCTGCAAAGTAGTAAATATTTCTGGCACAATAGTGCTGTCTAAACGTGATAGTATGTATAAAATTAGACTTATCTTATCTCATATCACCGGATATTTCATTTCCAAGATTTGAAACCAGTCAATCCTTATCACTGATCGCCCTTGGAACAATCACCCAAGATTTTAATCCGACACATCCTAACTAATTTAAATAAATGGCCTGGCCCCAAAGAGAACAGGTATTTAATTAGAATACCCAACATATCACTAAAAACGTACTCTTAATTAGTCAGTACACTGACTCACCGAAGTGCTGCCAACTTCATGGAAGTCGCAGTCTATGCACAGGCATAGAGTTCCCCACACTAACACAAGTTTCATATTTTTTAAATTATGAGGCTATTTCAGTACTAACATTCTCGAAAAGCTGGTTCTAGAAACAAAGTTAGAGTTGAAGCTCCTAAAACTTACTTACTACTAAATATTTACTTTTCTTTAAGACATGTAGCTATGTGGCCCCAGTTTCCCTTTTTGTAAGGCAATAAAATAAATTGTTACACCGTAATTAATGGGAGGATGTTACTATACTATGTACAGTTATATAACTAATATCTTCATTGCCCCACTTGGACAAGTTATCATGAGAAATTCAGAACAGCCAGAAACAACGAAGGATCTTAACATTATTTAAAGCTATTAAAATACAATTTAAAAAATCAACTTCTAGAGAACAGTTAAATTAATTGCAACTTATTATTTGCGTAAAAAAACATCCTATGCAGAAAACTATAATAAATTGACTCCAGTTGATGAACAAACACGTAATCTTCCAAGTCAAATTAAACAATTACTATCGAAAAGTTTATTTTCGTATTAAAAACATCGGTGCAGATATTTTAAAACGATTCGCATCATATCCTCCTCGATTATTTAACGTTTGGGATATAGTGTCTACAATAATGGTCGTGCATATCAAATTGCCTAATTGTCTGATATTCACTCGAACGGATTGTTGTTCCAGTGAATTAAAAAACATCGATAATTTGTTCTGCCCTCGTGACATTATCGCACTTCAAGTGGTGCTCTATTTGCCTAATTTTTATGCATTAACTTTGAATAATTTTCGAAAAAAGTTAAACATTTTACAGTTTTGGATTTTCCTCTCAAATGCTATATATGGATTAGGCTTGACAAAATACATTAGGTGTGAAGTGTTTAGTAAAAAACAAAATTTCGAGTTTGCTTGGTGCTAAAGAGTCACAGTAATGCTTAAGTATATTAGGCAAAAATATAGATTATTGTACGTTATAAGCTGAAAAATCGACATCAAATCGGATTAGTGCTCGTCTTCCGATCAGTGATGGCTTTGGAAGAGAATAGGAGCAACTCCGGAATCCTTCTAAGAAAACGTTGAAGAGGAAAATCATCCGGAGTAGATCATTTAGTGGTCTGTTAATTTCAGACGTACAAGCATTCAAAGTTTCAGCTTCTCTCTTCTCTTATCTCTTCTTCAATATCATCGTCGCTGTCGTCGAAAATAATTTCTTCTTCGTTTACAGCTTTACCACCGAAAAACTTGTCAGGCTGATCCTTCGGTTTTAGCACCTACTGGTATCTTATTTTTATTGCTCAGCAAAGCTATTGCATCGTCAGCCATTATGACTTCTGCTCCTGTACCCATCCTTCTCTTCTTTACTTTTTCTGGATCATTATGTTGTTTAACAGAAGATAAGAGCAGCTCTTCAAATGAATAGCCTTTTTGTCGCTCTTGATTAACATTAGGAGGACCTGGTTTATTATTTTCTAGCAACAAAGGAGCAGGAGGTCGATTATTTGCCGGCAAATATTCTTCCCACCTTTTGAAGGAACCTGGATCATATTATTCTTTAGTGAAACCATTAGATATTATTTCTGAATTTGTTGCCTTCCATATTTTACCTATTAATGAGCTGAACTTCTTTGTTAGAATCTTTCTGTTTTCGTTATGTCTTTGCCATTCTATCAAAGACTGCTCCCATTTAACCTTGAGCGATGTGAAGACGCTCAAATCTAATGGTTGAAGGAGGTGAGATAAGAGGATGGGGGGGGGGAGGGTAATTTCAAAATGTTTACCCCATTTTATCGTGCAGTTCTAATTAACTGCTCATCCACGTGCGATGCATGACCATCATATAAAAGCAGTATTGGACGATCAGGGCCAAATATTTCCAATAAGGTTTTTATCAAAATATTCCAAAAAAATATTTGATTCCATCCACCCGTTCTTCGTTGGGGCGTGCGTTCTTCCAGGAAATAATTCATTAAGAGAAGCAGTCCAGTCATCCCACATATTTTTGGCTTTGAACACACTTAGTGATGGGGCTTTAAAATCCTTAGCACTAACGGCCATTAGCACTGTAGTATTTTCTCTGCCACTACCTGCAGTCGTTTTGGATGAAGGCGCGCCTCTCTTGCCCACTATTTTCGTTTTGCTGGGATCTAGAGGAAAATTGGTTTCATCTAGATTCCAGACTTGTCTGGGCTTGTCATGAAGATGAAGGTTATTTAAAGTTTCTTGTAAAATGTCGAAACATCTTTTAATAATAAATGGGTCCAAGCATCTTTTTCCTGCATACTCCGCTGATTGGGGCTTCTTAATAGACAATTTGTCACATTTGAAGAAATTATTTAGAGTTACTTATTGCTCAACGATATTAAAAATTACGCGTCGTATTATACGAAATCAAATTAATCGAATTATTCTGCTTCATCAACTTCTTCCTCGAGTTCACTGTTACTCTCTTGACGATACCTGTTATCAGCATCATCCTTTTCGTGGCTGTCGTTAATATCATCAGTGTTCTCTTGTAGTTCCAAAACATTATCATCATGATTGCCATCGTCTTCATCTGCTCACACATAAATAAATGTACTAAGAAAAAGTAATTCCATCTCCGGTTAGCGTAAACCATCATTATTTAGGTTAATTGTAAACCTCACAGCAAAGAAAACATTTATCTTCATTTGGTCTGGACCAAGGTAGACAGCTGGTCATCTTCAAAGCAGTGGAAACCATATCTTTCATCGATCTCTTCTCAGCCATTATCAGTTAGTGATAAAATCGTTGGATGCTTGGAACAAACGTTTCCCAAAACGTTTAAAGTGTGTCAAATCCTTAAAAGCTGCTGGTGCAATTCGGATTGGCAAGCTAGTAGTGAACCATCAAAACTGTTGGTGAGGGAGTGTAGGAGCTGGCTGACTGAACTTGCAAAGTATAAGAAGGTTACGCTGGTCTGGGTACTAGGACACTCCGATGTACCGGAAAACGAGGCCGTTGACGCCTTAGTCAGATGAGGCTCCGCATGTAGATACTTAGGGCCTGATCCCTGTGTGGGGATCGCCCAGAGTGTTCGTGAAAGAGCTTTGGAAGCCTGAAGAGGTATGGCGGACGGCTCCGGGATGAGACAGACGAGGCTCATGGTACACGGGCCCGCGAAGAGCCTCGCTACTCGCCAGGGGGTTGTTGTGTCTACCTAGTCAGAAGTGCAGGACCCTGGTATGATTCTACACAGGGCACTGTAGGCTTCGACGGCACCTGACTATGCTGAGTATCGCATAGGAGGGGGAGTGTAGATGGTGCATGGAGGACGATGAGACCCCCAAACGATCTACTTGCGAATTGCCCTGCCTTCGTGTGGGCAAGACACAGAATCTTTGTCGTGACGCCGATCGAGCCAGATTCAGTGCGTCGTGTTATTCTGAAGGAGATGCAGGCTTTCTTAAGGAAGACCGGCATCCCGGAGGTTCTCTAATGCGGGCTGGGAGCACAACGGCCCAATTGGTGTCCTAAGTGCATACTGATACTGATAATATCAATCTATATATTGCGTTTCAAGCATAAGGAATTAAAATCCGAAAAATCGGTCAAATTATATGGTCAAACTCACATTACTCAGCTTGAGGTAAACCCGATTGCTTTTTCGTAAGTTTCATGATCTAATTTAGTAAATGTAAAATATTTATAACGGCAATATAAGTTGACTCATTTGCCTTTTCTATCCATTGAATCCATCGGAAAATTGCTGGTTAGTATCACTAATACACCAACAGGGAAAATAAGTACCAACAAAATTCACTGCCTCCTGGACTATAAAGAATATTACTTAGCAGATATTCCTGAATTATAAATATTTTTTATGCATTTGTACCTCAAAAGAGCATAAATCTTCTCATTTCACTCCTTATTTTGCTGTATGTAACTGATAAACACGACTATGCACGGTGCCTAAAAAATTAGAAAATATTATTAAAGAACGGTGATTTACAAAAACTAATTTTCCTTTATTCCTCTCTCCTCTCAGGTGCCATCTCCCTTGAGGTTGGCGACCACCATGGCGAATTCTTCTCTGTTTTGAGCTTGATGGATCAGTGCATTACCATCCATGTTTATCCAATCTTTTATGTTTCTCAGCCAGGACTTTTTCTTTCTTCCCAAGATATCCCAGGAAGGCTGTTTCTCTTATCTTCATTATACTTGAAACCTGAGGACGGGTATTCATTTTAGCTAGAACTTCTGCATTTGTTGTTCTGGTGGTCTAGCCTATACGGAGAATTCGTCTATATATCCACATTTCTAAGGCGTCTAATTTCTGGAGTTCTTCTTGCTTCACCGTATATGTCTCACAGCTGTATAAGACCAGGGACCACACATAACTCTTTACTGTCCTTAGTCTCACTTTAAGTGATAGACCTGGATTACATAGTATATTTCGCATTTTCAGAAAACATACCCTGTCTATTTCTATCCTTATTTTAATCTTCTTAGCGTGGTTCAGCTGGTGGTTTATTTCTCTGCCCAGATATATGTACTTGTGAACATTTTGGAGGGTGATGCCGTTGATTACAATATTTATCTGTTGTTCTTGTGTATCTCGATTGAAAACCATGGTCTCAGTTTTTTTACGCATTCACCTCCAAACCCATTCTCAAGCTCTCCTCCGTTAGAGAGCTCATCAGTGCCTGCAGTTGTTCTTCGCATGTGTCGTCTGCGTGCCTTATGTTATTGATCACCATTCCGTTTATTTTGCTCGCTCTGGTCGGTCTTCTAACGATTGATTGACTGTGTTTTCCGCGTATACATTAAATAGTAAGGGGGACAAAAGGCAACCTTGGCGAACTCCCCTTTCGATATTTATATAAGATGTGTTGCCATCTGTTGTTCGAATGCGTCCCCGATGGTTCCAATATGTGTTGCGGATTATCATTAGGCCTTGATTATCTAATCCTATGTCTTGCAAGATATTTATTAGCTTCTCGTGTTGAATACGGTCGAAGGCCTTTTTGTTGTCCACAAAGTAGACGAATAATCTTTCCGCCGGTAGAGTTAAGCCTAACATGGCTTCCTCAGTGCCTGTACACAGTTTAAATTCAAGAGTTTTATAGTTTTTTCCTATCTACAATATGGTGTCTTCAAATTTTACCTCCGGCGTTTCGTGTTCGGGCCACCACCATCAACTTAGATTTCTTAAATACGGACCTGGATTTTTTATTTTAAATTTTAAGAGCTTCTGATGTCCCAAAATCAATGACGTATCGCACTTATTCGAAAAAATACTTTTTCCAATTTTTATTTAATTCCTACCAAAATTCTCTTTTTTGTCTCTCTCTTACACATTATGTTCTTATGGAAAGTGCCAATAATGTGAATTTTTCGAATAAGTGAGATGCGTCATTGGTTTTGGGACATCAAAAGCTCTTAAAATCTGATATAAAAAATGCAGGTCCGTATTTAAGAAAATTAAGTTGATGGTGGTAGCCCGAACACGAAACGCTGGAGGTGAAATTTGAAGGCACCATGTTGTAGAGCGGAAAAAAATATACAACTTTTGAATTTAAACTGTCTCGAAAATGAACAGTTTTTGTAATAATTGACGAAATATTTTTAGGCATTTTTCATAAATCACCCTGTATCTTAGGAACTAACAGGAATTTGACAACACTCTAAACGGATCCTGAATGAGTATCAAAAATGGCAACTTTTCTCTAATTTAACCGACCTCGTAGCGCTTGCCGTTTCGGAGATAGCAATAGTGGCACACGGAATTTAAGACACCCTGTATAGTCTATTATTTGGTTTCTGACAACGAAGCCCATTCGATCTTGGGGTGACTTCCAAGTATATAACAGTCTGTTTGTCAGCTGGAACCAGGTATTGATAACTATTTTATTTTCTTGGCACAATTTTATAAATCTTGTGCCTCTGTCGTTTCTGTTACCTAATCAATAGGGACCTACGATGCCATCCACTGGTTTCTCTCCCACTTTTGCATTATGTCGTTATTTTTCATATGCCTATTTATCCTTTCAATATCGAAGTAAAATTCCTCCAATTATTCATCAGCGGCGTCCGCTGTGGGTGCATAGAATTGAGTCTTGTTGACATAAAATAGCCGACTGTTCACCTCGATCAGTATGTATCCTTCGTTATCATAATACCGACTCCATGTTGAGCTGTGTTTTTTCCTTAGTAAAATACCCTGTTCTGGTTTTCTATTACAAAGGATCCTTCTCCTGCCCATCTGGTCTCACTCATTCCTAAGATGTCCCATTTCATCCTCGCCATTTCTCTTTCCGCTTGCTTTATTACATTTTGTTATTTTCTAACCATTCTGTATTTTGTGGATTTGAATTTTTTACTTAAAAATGCATACTTATGTACGAAGCAATTTTGTTTTAAATATTGCTTACTTAAGAATCACAGGCTAATGAATAAAAAAGTTGCCTTAATCTAGGAAAAGTCATAATTCGGACAAAAATGAAAGTATCAAAAATCCCCGAATTTATTTTTTACGTTTTGACTAAGAATCATTTAAATGTAAGGAACAAAAAAGAAACAAATGAAAATTTGTAAAATTAGCAGGTAATTGTTTATTAGGCTGTATTTACGAAATATGCGCAATATTAAAAACACCCGGTGGCCTAGTCGATAGGCCATAAAATATACCCAAATATTTTGAAAACTGCACTAAAAATCTTCTTTAATTTGGAAGATTGGTACATTAAAATCTAGACTAAAAAAATTCCGTATGCGTTTCAAGGGAACAGCAGTTTATATGCCAAATTTCAAGAGCGTAAATTTAATATTTTAACAGAATAACCAAATTGAGTGTATATTGGTAGAGAAGTCTAGAAAGATAAAACCAATCCTTTGTCGTCTAAAATTATCATTGTTCACCTTCCGTTCTCAGGCTTACCGTAAGCGAACCACTTAATCAGAACATCCAATTCGAGCATTTTTTGTTAGAGACACAGTTTAAGGCGAAGTACCCACTGAACTATATACTCTGGAATAACAATAAGCTTGATAGCATGGCAAATTTACGACCGAAAAATGTAAACAAAACAAGCAGCCGCGGAGTCTGCGCAATAGGACAAGCAATTTTAAAGCAGAGGGGAGTAGCACAGATCCGTACTTGGGAATTTTGATTTAATTGGCTAGTTAGAAAATTGATGCCGTTTTCATCTGAAATATCTGTGAAGTCATGAAAATAATAATGAATATGTTAATAGCGATCATATTGAATTGAATAACAATATTTTTGACATATGTAAGTGACACTACAAATAAAAGCAACTTAGAGACGGCTAAGAAAATTACGATTTTGCTTCGGATTGCGGATCTATCAAGGGTGGAAAAGCTATACTCCGTGTTTATTTGAATGCCTGACATACGTCAAATTTAGTTTTAAATGCAATAAAGGTAAAGCAAATGTTGGTTTAAAAATTTGGTGAAATTATTAGAGAAATTGAAATATATATGACAGTGGTGACAATCTTGGTATTATATGTACAAATTTCTATCAGAGTGAGACACCCCCTCCAACATCCCTCCGGAGAAATATACAATATACAAGGTATCCCAATACAAAACAAAACACAGGTTCACTCGAGCTAATTGAAAATGCAGAAATTAAGTAGAATTGTATGCATTACTTAATATGCAAATTTTAAAGTAGGTACCCAAATATTTGCTTTTTGTGGTTTTAAGTGCTTTCTCTGAAACTACTTTAAAGTATTCAGCAACCTCTATGGGTGTCTGCACCCCAGTGATACTAAGTTGACTCAGTGATTCTAAAATAAATGGGGTGTAGGTTAGGTAGGTATTAAAAATTTTTACTTGAACCCGAGTCCTACTCGAGTAAGAACCTTTTACCAAGTACTCATGTAACGTTGTAACAGAGTGAAATGAAACTAGGTTGAGTACTAGGTACCTATAGGCGAATTTTTCTACTCCTAACCACAGTATGGCTTGAGAATAGTTTGATGTGGTTAACTTTACAAAAATTGTTGGCGAAAATGGAAAGCAGATTCCTAATTAAGTACTCTAAAATAAAGTCGCAAAATATTCGTTAAAAATTGAATAGTTAGAGGGTAGTGGTTTGAAGGAAAGAGCAAAAAAGTGTGCGTTATGTATGTGAAAAGAATAGATTAACACGGACTACAAAATACAATATTAAATAAACTTTACTTACCGAAAATAACCAACACCAGCAGCATGTTTTATGCCGTAATTACGGCAAAACAAAACGCTACATTTAGACCTTATACCTAAACTATCAAAACTATCTTAACTATAAAACTTTCCAAACGAAACGGAAACACAAACGAATACGAATATACAAAAATGGCAATTACAGCAAATGCAAACCGCAATTACTAAACGACAAACTATCTTAACTATAAAATTTTCCAATTTCCAAACGAAACCGAAACACAAACGAATACGGATATACAAAAATGGCAATAATTATTAATTATAGCAAACGCAAACGTCGCAAACAGCAATTACTGCCCTGTCCCACTGAACTAGTGCAAGCTAGACGTTCCACGTTTCTTAAACGTTTCATCGTCAATAACTGATTCAAAATATAAAAGTGCGGCACAAAAACACACGAATATATTGGTGCTTGTGCATTAAAAAAGGACGCACATACACACAGTGCCGAAGTTTCATACTGATCGAGTACGCGTCATCGGTTATTATTCTTTCTCCGTCATTTACTTAATTTCATATAAAGAGCCAAAGCCAAGACGTCACGTCTGAACTTATTTCAGCGGATCCTTGCTATTGCGCAGGCTTATACGCTGCTTATTTTGTCAGAGACTACTGTGATTTTTGTTAACTTTATTGCTCGTAAATTTGCCACTTTTTCAGTAAAGAAGAAGGGGTATTGTTATTCCATGTATATAGTTCAGTGGAAGTACCTGATCGACACAACCCATAATTAGTTTACTCTTTCATATGGGAAAACGCGGTAGCGTTGTTTGTATCGAAATCGTGAGAGGGTAAATAGTTGGGTGCTTTACCTTTTACCTACTAGAGGATGCACCTGTTGGCGGTCGCCTGAAAACCTGATATTTTTGTCAATATTCCCACAGATTTACCTCTTTTCGCTGGTTCTCATGCACTTGCATACTCGGTGGTACCGTGCAAATAAAAAGGCATTGTATTGAAGGTGTTTTATCTAAACATGATAAATCATATATCTCCTTTTAATGTATTTAGTCAATTCAATTCATGTATTCTACAGTAGTATTAAAGCCAACAATATATACCAAAATATCATTTAAAAAATTTTAAATGGCAAGCTGATTGAGGACTAATTATAGTTTTGTTGTATGTGGAGACAATATCCTGGCACACGAAGATTAAGTAATTAAAAAAAAAACAAATTGATGTATGCATATTATATGAAATTTGTTTGCTTTTTGGACGAAAATAGGAATACTTTATTTCCGTAACTAACGTTTCACCTACCAGAAAAATCTTTTAAAAGGATTTTTGAGGTGAAACCTTCTTTTGGGTAAAAAATGAGACTGAGCGTGACGCGTCAGGCTCGGATATGTGACATTCATTCGGGTAAAGTCGGAAGTGCAGCAACACGGCCTGATGATATGCAGTTTCCGAATTATTATGTTAAATGTGAAATTTTAAAAATTTGGCTTTGATACATAATAACTCACGAAATAACTAACTAATTTTGAAGAAGTTTCTTGTACACGTTCTTTTTGGTGGTCTTCCAAACCCTGGAAAATGGCAACCATGTTTCTTTAGTGGGCATATTCTTGAAAAAGGGGTTATTCCAGCGCCGAAAAGGTCGGTATGGTCGAAAAAACCGAGCAACAGTTTGATAGGGAAAAAACTGGGGAATGTGGTGAAATTGGAGTTTTGAGTGAGAAAGTAAAAACTTCGATTTGTATGTCAAATAGAGGTTTTAATTGTTTATCTTCAAAAATGTTATTTTTTTGTAAAAAAGCTAGGAAATAATTATACAAGAAGACACTTTAAACATCATGATGCATTTTATACAGAATGAGTAAGCTGAATTTAAACTTTTCGTTATTTCGAGTGACACGACACGTATTCATTACTGGAAAACCGGATAATCTGCAGGAAATTCTCGGATTTTGATTTTTAAGTTCTATTGTGTGGTCTTAAGCACACAGCTTTTTTATATAATTTTTTGGGCATTCTATTACCGAAACACGCACATTCAATAGAAATATAAAACTTAAGTCAGTCTACATAGTAAAATTTTTGAAAATCATTTTACATAAAGTACAATAGCGCGAGACGTAACTTAAAAAAAAAATTAAAAGCCTAAAATTACTAGAATTAAAAATATACATCCCTCCAAAATGTTATTTACGTGACATGATATTATATAGTTTAGTCATTTCATTTGATGACAACTCTATATTCATTGTATCACTGATTTTTTATTTTAAGTCTTTCTTGGCGAACAGCACACTGAATGTCTTTATATTACTGGTTTCTAAGTGATAGGATTTAGAATTCAGAAAGCTATTAGTTAATTACTTAACTCAAACAACAACAAAAAATTAAAATTAACAAAATATAGGATCGTCGTAAATAGAAATGATTTAAATAAATAAAATCATATCGGGTAGTTCCCTAATATTGAACATGTTTAATTGTAATGTTGTTATGATTTTTTAATTAATAAATGTATTAATCTTATCTGGCTGAATTTGTGATTCAGCCAACTAATCTTATTGTCTTGAACTGAATTATTTTAAATTTCATTAACCTACATGTGATCTAGTCTTAAATTTTTTTTTGGTTTCCTTTAATCAATTGGTTTTGTTTTTTTTTGGCAAAATATGTTATTTAACATATGTCAAATAAAATGTATTAAATTTTAGTATAATTTAGTATTTGATTATTATAGTATACGTTGTCTTTACTATCTTGTAATAGTTATTTCAGACAATAAACTATAATTTGATTTGATTTGATCCTCGTCCCAATTTTGACTCTTACTGTTGTGTTCCATGGTTAATTATTATCTATGGACAGACAAGTTCTATTAAGACTAGTACTGTAATTATTCGGGTATGAACACACCCAAAATATCAGGGAATCTTGAATCCCAAAAAGTGCACATTTTGAACTTGCCGCATTAATATGTAAGCCGCTTATAACAGGGCATCCACCTGTATTCGGAAATAAGGTTAAAATCCCGACTTTTTGGCAAAACAAATACACCAATTATATATAAAGTTTCAAGGAAGCCATCACAATGGAGGGTCCATCAAAGAATCCCCCCTTAAAGAATCAAAATAAAAATAAACAAATTATTAAAGCCTCAAAATAGCATATCTTCAAAAGGATTTTAATTTACCCGCTTGTTTGTGAAGATTAACAACAACAAATCGTGTATTAAATCTACCCAATTCAAATAAAATTTGAAATTTATTAAGGTTTTGAAATACGTTATCTTCAAAAAGAACTTCATTTTCCTACATGTTTATGGACATTAACAACAAATCAGCAATACGTTCTTTATTAGTTTTAATTGGTATGAAATCTACAAAAAAAATAAAAATTAAAAATTTATTATGGCTTCCAGATGCCATATCTTCAAAAGGATTTTAATTTACTCGCTTGTTTGTGAAGGTTAACAACAAACCTTGTATAAAATCCTAAGTCAAATAAAATTTCAGAATTATTAAGGTTTTGAAATACGTTATCTTCAAAAAGAACTTAATTTTCTTACATGTTTATGAAGATTCACAACAAATCAGTAAGACGATCTTCATTAGTTTAAGTTGGTGTAAAATCTACACAATAAAAAAAATTAAAAAATAATTAAGGTTTAAAATACCACATCTTCAAAAGGCTGTTAATATTCTCGCATGTTTCTAAAGATTAAGAACAATAAATCTTGTATAAAATCTACCCAATTCAACTAAAATATAAAATTTATTAAGGTTTTGGAATATAATATTTTCAAAAAGAACTTAATTTTCTGATAAAATAAAAATTAAAAAACTATTAAGGATTCAAAACACCATATCTTCAAAAGGACCTTAATTTTCTTGCATGTTTGTGAAGATTAACAACAACAAATCTTGAATAAAATCTACCCAATTCAAATAAAATTTAAAAATTATTAAGATTTTGAAATACGTTATCTTCAAAAGAACTTTATTTTCTCACATGTTTATGAATATTAACAACAAATCAGCAATACGTTCTTCATTAGTTTTAGTTGGTATAACATCTGCACGATAAAACAAAAATTAAAAAACGATTTAGGCTTCAAAATACTATGTCTTCAAAAGGTTATTAATTTTCTTATAAGTTTGTGAAGATTAGCAACAACAAATCTTGTATAAACTCTACCCAAACTAAAAAAAAAATAAAAATTGTTAAGGTTTTGAAATACTTTATCTTCAAAAAGAACTTAATTTTCTTACATGTGTCTGAAGATTACCAACAAATCAGCAATCGCTCTTCATTAGTTTTAGTCGGTATAAAACCTACACCATAAAATAAAAATTTCAAATTATTGAAAAGTCGAAATACCATACTTTCAAAAAAATCTTAATTTTTTTCACATGCTTGCGAATATTAAGAAAAAACCGGTGATAATAGCTGTTAATTAGTTTAGTCTTATAACTGATGATTAAATCTTTTAGACATACAAAAACACTTTAAAAACTGAAAAAATTACAATGTTATATTCCCACCTAGCTCCTCGTGGCATCGCCGATTTGTAGTTAATCTTCACAAACATGAGAGACAATGGAGATCATTTTGAAGATACGGTACTATAGAACACCTTTAATAAATTAATTTTAGCCAAATATGTTATAATTTGATAACAACATAGATATATACTTACAAAAACATGAATGAAAAGAATGCCTCCACATAATATGGCGATGAGTCCAAGGAAGAAGATCCTCTGATGAATCAGAGATCCTCCTTCTTATAAGAGGATCTTCTTTTGCTTTCCAAACGGATTACGGTTTGAAATAATTAAATCATTTTTGCTCAATTTGTCAATGATCTAAAGTGCTTGCTCTCTTAATTATTCATTGACTTCTAAAAAAAGGAGCAGGAATAGACTTTTGCAAGGCCTCAGTGGCTCCAAGAATTTCTGGTCGGTAGCTCTCTCACCGTTGTCAGATGAAATCGGAGTCACGCACTCTACCTTAAACGTCCGCCAAGGCAAAGCTCTCCTCACCATATCCAACATCAACACTACCATGGCAGAAGTTAAGTTTCATCACCGTGATATTCGTAAAATCCCCAAAGAGCTAGATGCATGAAAGGCATCAGGACTGGACGGAATAACTGCCATCGTGTTAAAGAACTGCGCCAACAAACTAACACTCATTTTTTCAGGCTTTCTTCTCTGTCTTGCCGAAAAGGGATTTAAAGGTCGCTTGAGTGCAACCTGTTCCAAAAAAAGGCAAGAACACCACGCCCTCAAACTAACGCCTAGTTGCCTTGGTTCCAATAATCTCCAAAGTTATGGAACGTGTAGTCAATCAGCCACTACTCAGGTAACTCGAGACCAACAAAATAATTAGCGATAACCAATGCGGCTTCCGCAGAGAGAGATCGACAATGGAGGGTCCATTGTCAGTATCGGCAGTATATTGGCCTATGCCACTCATTCATGTATGGAGTAGGACAATTGAGAACTACGGAGAATCTCGAGCGATTGCGTTGGATATATCAATGGCACTCGACAGAATTTGGAATTACGGATTATTCAACAAACTGCCGTCCTTTAGACTGCCAGCGTCTTTTTGCAGCTGACTTGTCAGTTTCCTTAGCAACCGTACTTTGTACGTTGCACTTGATGGACACATCTCAGACACATTCATCATTAATGCAGGTGTGCCTCAAGGCACAATACTTTCACCAACTCTATTCCTCGTCTATATTAATGACCTGCTGACTCAACCCAATAAGCCTTCCCAATTTAGATCAGAAAAACCTTTACCAGCGACTGAGACTTATTACCGCAGACAGGAGTAAATTACAACAATTAATCAAGATCTGGAGAAAGTTCGAACTTTGAACGACTGAAATTTGATCCAGTTCAATGCAGCAAAAACCCAAGCAGCCACGTTTACCATGAAAATCAATACGGTGGGCTCTGACATAATTATGGCAGAATCGGACTACTGGGTGTCTCGAAACAAAAAACTGTATACACCACAGCCGCTGCTCTTGCTCTACAAAGCGCAAATAAGACTGTACTTAGAATATTGCTCACACATCTGGTGTACCGCACCTATGCACACCCTAAAGCTGCTGGAATCCATTAATAAGAGAGCTGTGCAGAGATCTGTATAGTCTCGAACACCGCAGACATGTGGCTGAGATCTCCCTGTTTTACAGATATTTTTACGGCAGATGCTTGCAGGATTTGGCCTGCCTCATCCCACACCAGTAAGGGTTGTCAGGTAGTCACGACAGATTGCAAGAGCGCACCCATTCGTCGTACAACTGGACGCCTAGAACATCAATTTACAAGGGCCTCTTTGTGGCAGTGGCGCACTGCATCACTATTGAGCTCAGTCTCAGAACATCTTTTTCCCCTGAATACAACCTACAGTTATTCAAGAACCCTTTGTCTGGCGCACTGCATCACTGTGGAACTCACTGCCAGGACATCTCCCACTAATTACAACCTACATCATCTTCGCACACACGAACCGCTCGTCGGGTGCCATTGGATCTCTCTGTTGTGTGTGTGCCACTGCCATAGAAAAACAAGTCTAAACTCTTATGCTTAATTCTTCAACGCGGTTTCCCTAAATGAGTAACTGTAGTATCATCAATAAATATTATAGTAGTATTAGAATCGACACCTCCTTTATTAGTCTGTCCTCCATGTTCATCAGTTTCTAAGTCTGCATTAGTTCTTTTGTCCTGCCCTCATACATTCTAATCATCATCATTAGCGACATCTTTTCTGGTTTTTGATCCAATATAACCTTCCTATTCACGTTCATATTCATCTAATTCTGTTCAAAGTTCAAACCCTAATTTTTAAAAACTAATGATGAATACTGTGAATGGTTTAGCAGATGCGACACACCAGGATTGAAATTTACTTGGAGAGTTCCTGGACATAAGACACTAAGTGGCTGATCGACGCCACGGTGGCCACATTGCATTGGTTTGAAATCTAAGGTTTGAGGTTCCTTGAAAATGTGTCTCTGAGTAGATTGAAAAGCGTAAAATATTAGTAGCTCTAAAAAGGCTTTAAAATAAATTTTAGATGAACGTATCTTTCAACTTTGACCTTTAAGTGCTAAAAATTTCTTTACAAGGTATCTGTTACACAGTGTGATGACCAGCTAGATACCTAATACTTTCGGATACTTAAAATTCCTCAGGATCGACACAATCTTTTGTTTTAAAATTAATGAATCAAGTGCACATAGATAAGTGGCCGTTGCTTGGTACCATGACAAAAAAAAAACGGGAACAGGAATTTCACGATGCTAAAGGATTATAGCTGCCGAATGTACCGTATTGTTCATTCCGATGATTTCGAGAGATTAGTTTTTTTTAAGTGCTGTCTTGACAGCTCCAAAAGCCGTCCGTTATTATACGTGGCATGCTAGATTAAAGTTTTAGATTTTAATGCTGCTTTGAAATTTTGCGTCTACATCGGGCGACCTTGCTGTTAATATTATTTCTTCGGTATAGACCAGTAAATTTGACGATATTAATTATATGTTTCAGAATCACGCATGGATTATTTAAGAGGTTCCATTAGGTTCGCTTGAAGTGAAATATTTTATATATAAGAACCGATTAAAAACCCTAAATAGAAGCTATTGAATGATTTCTGATATACAAAAGACTCCTCCATATACTTCCCGAAATGTTTCACTCACTCAAAAAAAAGATACTATGATAATCATAACAACTTCAATAGAGAAACGATAGTCATCACCTCGACAATGATCGAGAGGTGAGAGACGTGCTAACACATATATAAGGTACGGTAATAAGCTAAGATAAGGAAATGTAACTCAAGCTCTACACCACTCACAAGGAAGCACGCTATAGTGCATACCATGCTGAAGTTAACTAAACTAATCCACAGCCGAGAGAAAACAAAAAAGAAATTGAGTGGGTTAACCTAACTACGCTTCACCTTCACTCTAGAGTTAGAGGAAACTGAGAGGGAGGAGAGTTAAGTTAATATCCAAAATAAGAAAATGTACCACTGCGTATGCGCGGCTAGAACAAGCCGTCTGCGAAGCGTACAAATTAGACTCTAAGCTAAATATGTCGGAGAGTAGGGGTGATTTATTTATATAAGGCGCCACTCACCTAAAGACGACTTAAGTCAGAGAGTTCCTAAGTTGGAGAGTAGAGGTCGCTTCGGCTTAAGCTTCGCACAACAAAAGAAATTGAGCAATTTAAATTGATATTCACTAATAGATACCTAATGAGATAGAAATTTGTGACGTCAAGCCTGCTAGGAATGGATACTAATTAATTACACTCTAATTACAATCCGCAGAATAAGGAACTTTCTAACCGTTTTAAAGCTTTAAGTTTTAAAGCCCTTTAGTTTAGTTATAATTAAGAAAATTAAATATTAAATAAATTAATACAATTGAAACTATGAACTTAAGACCTTGCCATTTTACAAGAGATCAAGATATCAAAATGACTCATTTATGACTTGACTATTTTCAAAGAAAGTTGTTTTTCTGGTTCGTCGGCAACAGCCGACAGGAACTGGCCAGACGAGACAAACTTCCAACCTACCGATTTGGACTGGCAAAGTGCCAACCAAATAGTCAGTGAAGACAAAATACGATGGGCAATACTAAGCTTCTCACCCTTGAAATCGCCAGGTACTGACGGCATCTGTCCAGCCCTACTACAGTGGGGCTTGGACGAATTACTTGGTAAAGGTATTCTGGGCCTGCCTAGCCCGGCGCTACATCCCGAAGGCATGGAGAGAAGTAAGAGTGGTGTTAATGCCAAAAGCAGGAAGGGTGAATTACACTGTCCCCAAAGCCTACCGACCAATCAACCTAACATCCTTTGTGCTGAGAACTCTGGAGAGGCTGTGCGAGCGATATTTGAGGAACTGCGTACTGGTCAACAGACCGCTGCATCCCAACCAACACGCACTTCGGGAAGATCGACCGACGCGGCCCTGCATTCAGCAGTGAGCCGGATCGAGAGATCGCTGGACAATAAGGAGTCCACCTTAGGTGTATTTATTGATATTGAGGGTGCGTTTGATAAAACCATCCTTGAAAAAATCGATGCAGCCTTAACAAATAGAGGCGTCCCTCCTGCTATCAGTGGCTGGATTCTCAACACGCTCTCAAAGAGACGCGTGCAAATAAAGGTGGAAGACACTGTAGTGGGAGGCCCCGTTGCCAGAGACTGCTCGCAGGGAGGCATTCTGCTATGGAACCTTGTTCTCGACAGCCTTTTGCATCGCCTCAACTAAGATGGATGGATTCTACACCAATGCATATGCAGACGATCTTATGATACTGCTCAATGGAAAGTTCGAAGGAGTTCTGTGCATTAGCATGCAGAGTGCCCTTCGCGTAGTTAAAGAGTGGTGTAGGGAGCACTCCCTGTCTTTAAGCCCCAGGAAGACGGAGATAGTGCTCTTCACCAGAAAAAGGAGGACGGAGGACGGAGCCACTACGGATTGGAGTCACCTTCGATGCTAAATGGACCTGGAATCTTCAATTAGAATTAACACTAAAGAAGGCATACATTTCTTATGAACAGTGCCGCAGGACCGTGGGAAAACTTGGGGGATGAAACCCAGAATCGTGATTTATATCTATACTGCTGTCATAAGACCCATGATTGCCTATGGAGCCGCAGTTTGGTAGCCCAAGAGTCCACAGAAAACGTCAATGCTTAAGCTCAGTCAGGTATAGAGAACTACCAGCCTAACCATAACAGGAGCCATGAGAACAACCCTAACCAGAGCCAGGAAGTAATATTTTGTTTGCCGTATCTAAGGGAGGTGGCTCTGACTACATTGCTGAGGCTTAGAGCTCAGAGTCGTTGGGGTTCAATCCAGTATAGAATGTGGGGAGACTAGACGCCACCTGGGGGAAGGGGCAGTCAGAAGACTGGTTAAAAAACATGCCCAGTGCGAAGGTAACAAATTAGCGGATAAATTGGCTAGGAAGGCAGCCGGTTCAAACATTATGGGAGCCGACTTTTCAAACCTACCTATCGCGACGTTGATACATATGATAAAAAAGATCACCCATGAAGACTTTAGCGCAAGATGGGACTAAAGAACTAACTGTCGATTGACCAGAGAGCTACTAAGCTACCCTAATGTGTCTGCAGCAAAGGTATACCTGGGTATGTCAAGGAAGAACCTACGACTTATGGCGGGGATTCTGGATGGACACTGTCAGCTAAGGAAACATCTATGCACAATGAAACTATGTGAGACACCTCTATGCAGGGCTGTGAACAGGAGGACGAATCAGTAGAGCATCTGCTCTGCAATTGCGACGTTGTTTTGGAACTAAGGGAATCCATTTTGGGAGAACCACGGCCAACCATGGCTTTTTTCAAAACAGCCTCTCGGGCAATATCGCCACCTTTTTTACAACACTAGGCTGGGCGATAGCCTAGACGGATTGGTTGACCTAGAGAGGAAGCACAGGGGGTCCACTGGGGCCTAAGTGCCGTGGCCGTTGAAGGCCACCCTCTCACCATTTCCAGATTCTATTCCGCAATTAGAGGAATCGTAATATTAATATAAAAACTAGATCTCTCACATGTTTAACTCCATAGACGTGTGAAGCTCCGAACAACTCCCCCCCATGTAATGTGTGCCGAGAATCACAGAAATATAGAAGGTAAACGGGAGATAAAAGGAAACTCCTCGATGGTACTAGGAAGAAGAACTTCTCTAAAACCACTTGAACTGTCCGGAAAAACCTGACTTCGGTCAGAAAAGCCCTGTATAGGGTCTTTAGAAAGCCGCGGAGGTTGGGTTTGTTGCCTCAAAAGTTGGTCAAAGCGGGAGCTCTGGTAAGAAGTATAATGTACGATCCCAGTTGAGGAGTAGAGTTTAGGCACTAACAGACAACTAAACCAAAAAATAACAATACCTAAATCTCCAAAGTAAGAGTTGGAAGGTAGATTTTCTCAAAAAAAAATTTCGTCGCATCCCACTGTCTGCTCTAAAGGAGGATTTACCAAAAGTCACGACGTGACCAATTCTAGAACCGAAGCCGATAAAAATTCAGTTTTTGGCCTGACATTGTTACCAACACTAACTCTAGATCGACTCGTTACAAACACAGATTGGCAACACTTGTTCAGCACAGAAACACTTCACGTCGATTTTGGAAATAATCGTCCAATACTTTGACATACAGATTCTTACTTTAATTAATCATACAATCTAGCCGCATTATTAACTCGACAGTTTAAATCCATCTTCGTCTTTTTACCTAATTGTAGTTATAAATAATCACTTTGGGTTCATTAAAATTAATTTTTCATGTTATTCACTGCCCTTTTGCGAGATGAACATTTTCAAGATGTGAGCAAGCCGCTTTAGTAAAAAAACATCTCTGCCTCTGCAAACTATTACGAAATTACGAATCTCATATTGATGTATTTACTTTCTTAGATACCGCATCTCATGTATACGTTTTTTTCAGTTAAGCCGACTGGACTAATATGGAGATCTCGTGCATTACTTAGGCGAGCGTTACTGTGTTTGGACTTTTTTGATTGACCTGCATGACCTCAATTTATTTAACCATATACACTGACTGCGGTAAAACCAACATTTATTTACAGACACCTCTGGGTTAAATCGCAGACCACCTATTAGATGATCGTAATAAGTATGATCTTAGAAGGAGATTTCGTTCATGAAACACTTTACTTCAGTTGTAAGCTGAGCATGTAGTAGTATCAGTGGAGGGAAATTAGAAAATTTTCAGAAGGTTAGTTTAGTCACAATGCATTAGCTAATAATACTCTCAATGCAAACAAAGTTTGGATGAGTCTTTAGTGATCGATCTGGTCTGGTTTGTGATTGTTTTAAGTAAAATTGGAAAGAGGCAGAGAGTGTCAGTAGCATGATGTATTAGTACAATTAAAGGTCATATCATCGAGTGGAAATCACTTCCCTACTTAATGAGACTGAACAGTGTGCTCGTAAGGATTTTTAAGGCAGATGATTTAGTGATACTGGGTAAGAGAAAATATCATGACATGGCTACAGACCATACATGCAACATGCTCATAACATTATAGGAAGGTACTGGGGAAGAGTATCACAATATAATTCATCAGGAGAAAGATATTGGATAAATTTGGATCTCTTGTATTTGGGGGTCAAGAGGCAACTATGGTAGCGAAAGACTTGGAGGTGATTTGCAACTACAAACTCACATGAAAAGGTAAGACAAAACCAACACAAAATTGGAAACTTTCTTAGCGGCAGTTTGATGGCTGCTTGGCAAAACATGGGGGCTGACAGCAAAATGATGGCGAAATTTTAACCAATTACTTGAACAAAGACAATATGAACTATCTCGACACATTCTTTAAAAAGCCAAAGCAACGCAAATGGACATGGCGCAGCCCAGAGAACCAGACCAAAAATGAAATTGAGTTAATCCTATCGAACAACAAGGCGATATGCAAAGATATAGAGGTCCTGAATCGATTCACTACCGGAAGTGGCCACGGGCTAGTGAGAGCAAAGATTATATTTAATAACGCAAATGAAAGAAAAAGGCTTTTTCGAAAAACAGCGCAACCCTACATGTAAGGTTCTAAAATTAAATGGAGCAAAATACCAACATGACTTACACAAAAATCAATTTCGAGCAACTGGAGATAGAAGAACTCGCAGATAAAGTCACGTGCCTGGTGAGAACTTCGGTGAAGAAGATCTGTTCAAGGGCACGGAATCACGAAAACTCAAAGCTAAGCCAGACCACATTAAAATTATTAGAAAAGAGACGGAACACAATGGATAGAATATAAAGACATAAACAAGAGGTTAAAAAGAAATCAGAAAAGACAAAGGAAGTATAATGCGAAACTTATAGAGGAACCCATAAAGGACAATTATTGCAGGATGAAATTATTGGGCAGGAAATTCTCGAAGGGCAAGTTCATAATTACGAAAATAGACAACATTATAGTACAAAATAAAAATGACCAGCATTAACATCTTGAAAGTTGGATCTAAGGGTCTTCCAGAAATTACTGAGTACGAAATAAATACAACATTAAAACAAATGAAAAAGAACAGGTTACTACAGAGATGTTAAAGCTGGGAGGAAAAAATCTATGGGAAACAACAAGATTACTCTTAAATAAGTGTCACCTTTGCAGGATTCTCTCTGGGTGGTGTAATTCTGAGGTAATATTACGGCTATAACACAAAAGATGAAAATTATAGGCCTATATACTTTCTATCACAACAATAGAAACACTTTACCAAACTTATAACTAACCATTTAACATCAACATTAGATATTTACCAACCTGTGGATCAGACAGGATTTATAAAGGGATATAGAATGAACGACCACCTGAATACGGTACGTACCCTTAAAGGAAAATGTATAGAATATAATGTGTCTATACACCTAGACTTCGTTGATTTCCAAAAGGCTTTTGAAAACGTAGAAATATGGTAAATTTTAAAATCTCTACAAGAATAGATTCAATGTTCATCCAAAGCATCGAAATTCATATAAAAATTAACGAAACAACTGCAATCGACATAATACCATTGGAGAGGGACGTGCGTCAGGGAGACACCATTGCACCTACATTATTAACGTTGGCCCCCGAAGAAGCCTTTAAAAAAGTGGAGTGGGACACCAAAGGCATAAACATAAACAGTACCAGACTTAGCCACCTCAGGTCACTAGTTCTAATAATTAACAACGCCACGGAGTTGCAGGAGATGTTAAATGAATTAGACCTAGCGTCTGCGAATATATGATTGAAAATGAATTGCCATAAAGCAAAGATAATGAACTCCAAAGATACCAACATATATATGTGAAAGAATACACAGGGAAAGGAAAATCAACACGCAGAAATGACAAGACGCATAAGATTGACATGGACGGCTTTCTGTAAATTGGGGCACATTCTGAAGAACTACATGATCCCTAAAAATTTGAAGCGCAATATTGCCCTCAGCTTAACATAATCAGCTTTACCAAAACGTTTGCAAATAAACTCGTAACAACACAAAAAGCTATGGAACGATGCATGCTGGATGTCTCACTTTGTGACAGAATTAGAATTGGAAATATCGGGGGGCAAACTAGAGTTACTGATATAATAAAAGAGGTAGCAATGATAAAATGAGGGTGGGCTGGTTATGTGACTGGACTAGCTGAAGACAGATGGGCACATAGAATGACAGTGTGGAGGCCTAGACAGACTAAACGAAGTGTAAGACGCCCACAGAAGCGGTGGGTCGACGACAGTAGAAAGATGGCTGGTAAACAGTGGGCTGAATGCAGCAAATAACAGGGAAACATGGAAGCGGATGAAAGAGAACTATGCCCAGTTTAGAGATTGTTTATTTATCCAGCTTTTAACTGATGTTTTGAAGACTCTTTCTGCCATCCCGCAGTAGGACTCAGGTTCCAACGCCTCCTTACTTGCATCCCGTTTTGCCAATTTGTCGGCTTCTTCGTTGCCTTGATGGCCTTCATGTCCCGGAACCCACGCAATGGTGAGCTTATTGTTACGACCGACCTCTTCAAAGGCACTTATGCAGTCTTTAACTAGTCTAGATCTGATCTTGTGTGCACTAACTGCTTTTAAGGCGGCCTGACTGTCGGAGTATATGACTACTCTCCTTTTTCTAATGTTCAATTTCTCTATCTTCATGGCGCAGTGTTGAATTGCCCTGTATAGTTAGTTGCTGGTAGTTTTGATTAATTTGGGTGAGCACTAGTTTGTTCGTCTAAGCTCTGGTTATTAGCCTACTGTAACCAGCCTTCAGCTTTGGGTGCCAAATGTTAGCTAATTGCTCACTAGGCGCTCCATATGCCAGGTTTACTCAGCGGATGATTTTTTTTGAAAAGGCGTGGGTTTATGTCTTGGCAGTTAAGATAGGGCTCCACTAAATTTTTTATAAGAAATTTATGAATGATTATTGATCCTTGAAAATAAGGTAGTAAAATTTAGAAAAACACCTTGTTAAAGAACATTAACAATTTTGAATACACAGATTAGTTTGGGTTAGTTGGGTTAGTTCGGGTTATTTTTACCGCAATTTACCAAAATAAACATCAAGATTACAAATAACTTATTTATTTAAAAATGTAATCTTACACCAACTCTTTCAGGACAATCAATCCTATCTCCATTCGATTTGAGGTTATGGTTACGCTCTTAAACTAATAAGAATATTCTCTTGTAAGGTATCTCACCGATATTACAAGAATAATAGACTAAAGCAACATATGATACTACTTGTTAAACTATTAATTGTTAATATTCCCAAAATCTTATTGTATCGGTATGCCCAGGTATGCTGGTATAAATGAAATGATTACTAACCAAACTTAACCTAAATCAATCCCGTGGCAGCGACAATATCGGTAGACTAATAAACAGTCACTCAACAATACACAATTCATAAAATAACCAGTTAGGAAAATATGTACATATATAGTCAACAGCACGGGTAATAAGTTTCGAAAAGAATGCGATAAAAAAAAATTGATTTTACTCAGCCCCTATCGAAACAGTTAAAAACAAAACTACTGCTACTGACGGCCTTCGCCGCCACCTGTTTTTGTAGCGTTTTTCTCCTCTGCCCCTTAGCCGTCGAACTGCATCAGCGGCAAGTCCGACTGTACAGCCGTTAAATATCTATAGGTAAACGAATTGAGCTCAAGTCGTTTTCGATATCATTAGTAAACTTCAGTTATGTGAAAAAAATTACTGCCATGAGCTTTACAGCCAAATACAGTAAACATAAACTCAATCAGCTATTCGGACACTAATCAAATGTATTCTCTAACTAACCAAAGAAAAAATTAAGTATTTGCTTTAAAGGTAAGTTCAATAAACAAGATAGTTGATCAATGAATGAAACGAGAATTAACGAGAATATAAATGATAGGCATCAAACGGCCTACAGTTGATTAATTATAAATTAATTAATTAAAATGATACATAACGGTAAGAAATACATGGTATTCTAGACAAATAACCTACATTCATTTGATTATATATTCATTAATTAAACTGATATATACCGGTAAGAAATACACGGTAATTTAGGCAAATGGCCTACAATCATTTGATTATATATTTATTAATTAAAATGAAATATAATATAGTAATGATAAATTCCGATACGGAAAACAGCCTGCTCGCTTTAAGTGTTCAGGCCAGAAGGGCTATCAATTGTTTCAAAAAAGAATATACATCATACCTGTCAAGTGGCGCTCCAAACGAATGTACCTATCGAGCAAGTTGGAACACCGGAAGTAAGGTCGCGAGAAGTGAGGTAGCGAGAGTATCGATCACACAATTCAACCAGTAAAAGGAGAAAATCGCACTACTGTAATTAATAACATTTGCAACCTTACACTACTCAAGAGTACTCGTTTTAAAAGCAATATAATCTACTATTCATGAAGGTTAATTAACACCACATTGAATTACGAAATTATGTCTTAATTCAACAGACATGTATCCCTTAGGGCTTCCGATATACCAATATTGGGACCCCGAATTTCTAACATCTTGTATAGTGAGTTGGTAATAGGTGTCGCACATAAAGACCACCTTGATATTATATTCCATATAATATAGCTTTAGTTGGTTTTGATTAATTTGGGTAAGCTTTGGTTCATTTGTGTAAGCTGACTACCTGGGTTTAGCTTAGCTTGCTCAAAAATTACGATTAATGAATAACACGACACGAGTCGTCATTGTTCTATGCCTGTTCCGAAAGCGACAAGGTCACGGATCTCTCTTAATAACGCTTTTACCCAAAAGTGACGTTTGCAACGAACCAAACATAAACATTAACATACAAATTATATGGTATGGATCCGGAAAGCGTGATTTTCGGTACAGTTTTTTTTTTGCTCCTAAAAGCAACGTGCTTGCATTAATTGAAAAACAGTTGGATGTTAAAGGTTAATGGATTTTGTACGCTTCGCATCAAAACAATTAATTATTATAATATAAAAAGGCGTTCTGGCAGTCAACTTATGCTTTAAATCCAGCCCACTGCACTGAGTGAGAAAAGCAAAATTAAAAATTAACTTATCTACCTTATATTAAATTATTTCGAAAAGCGACAGAGGTTAATGAATTTAATCTTTTAAATTAATTCTTCATACACTATGCTAAAGAGGTCTAAAATTAAGCTTCAATCGCGCAAGTTCCACATTTCACACCTAAGAAAGCATAATTAGGGAGAAAAAAGGTTTTAAGGTCTAGGAAAAAATATTTTGTGACTGTATGTAAGTGAGTATATCTCTTGCGATAAGCTGCTGGTCTCAGATACAAGACTTTAAATAATAATTTTGCTTAACGAAAGAAAGGGTTCGGATTGCTCTGAAACACCGGCAGGGGTGGGAAAGCGGGAATGCTTTCCATTTTAAGAGGAACTTGAATCAATGAGCTTTTACTACTGCATTTGCAAATTATTAAAAACTAATAATGGACGAATAATTAACTATAGAAAATGTTGCTGCATTTGTATATTAGTAATCTAGTCACGCTGAATCAAAAATCTGGTGGTTCTAGATCAACCATTACCAACTTATTTCTTTTTAAATATTTGACAAAGGCTTTGGGAGTAGTACGATAACCGTTGAATTATTTATACAAAGCTTCTGACTGCGTATGTAGTTAACACTACCACAAAACTCAGGTCTACCACTGTGGTGTCAAGAGCAACATGATAAAACTTGTTTGGGCCTCTGGACATTCTAGTGTAATGAGAAAATCATCTGATCTTGGTTAAGAAGGAGCAGCGCTGATATCAACAGCGCCCAACCCAGTAGATATTACAAAATTTGTAGGAACCTATGATATGAAGATTTGTTTAAAAAGACGATTTCCCAAAAAACTTCGAAAGAAGCATCCGAAATGCGGCACTCTAAGACCTGTATCGGAAGCCCTGAAGAGAGCATGGCCAGGCAACTCTTGGTTTTCTGCGACTCTCACATCACAAAGCACCTGTATTGCTTGGGAATTAAGAAGATCCCCGAGTGCAGGTGGTACCTTGAGGAGGAAGAAACTGTCGAATATGTCTTAAATGAGTGACTAGCAATCTGCACACCGATAATGAACTGGCTAAGAGGAGCTAACATGATCTCTAAGTAGGTCAGAAATATCAAGGCGAAGAATGAGCTGGAATGACAGTGGTGATGCAGCAAATGGCCCGCTGAAGGCCCGTCTTCAATGAATATATTCGTTTTATCAGTGTATACGACTTTCTTCACTATATAAGATGACTGAATTTTAAGTGGTGACGGCTACTCTTCTCAGTCTGAGGCCATGCCTCTGCCGCGCTGATATTGTTAATGCCATGGCAATCCACATGCAAAATATACGAACTGCTTACATTATATTTTATGACAAATTTATGTTTTTCGAATTACAATTTCTAATTTTAATTGCTATAAACCGTTGAATTCCACTGTATTATCTTACTGATTATTACATTATAAAAAGCTTGGTTCATCTAAAAAGGGACTAAATTCTCTTATAATCATTAGGTGCTGATGTCCTTGGGTAATTTTTTTCAATTTTGTAGCCAAATTAATAGTAGGTACTAACGGAACAAAATTGGTACCGATTAAAATTTAAATTGCCCGAGTTTTTGCCATCGGCCCCATTAAAAATAAATCACTGTAGACTGTTTTTTATAAATAGTATCTTTTCATAAGGAATTGTACTGTACTGTAACTTAGGCAAACTATTCTCATTTAAAAATAGTACCGTATTAAATGTGCTTTAGTGATATTTGCCTGCAAACCATTTTATCGCTTTAACAACCTGCAATCACAACGATAATACTTAGTTTTCTTTTTTTCGCAGGAGAATTGACATTTTTGAAATGCTCTCAATGACCCTTATCATTGAGTTCTGTCAAATGTCCACCGAAGAATCTTCAAGACAATATAAAATGGCATCAAGTGGCCCACTGATGGTTTCGAAACCAATAGAAGGAACTTGAATAGGAGTAAATGGACCGAATACTCTGAAAGCCTGGGCAAATCCCCGAGCGGAAATTTACAGTATCCGAGAATATAACCAACCAATATAGAAATAAATTTTCGAAGAAAATACATTATTGTCGTGGCAGATAGTCAAGCAGCCATCAATGCACTGAGTTCTCATGCAATTAGCTCAAATGTGATCTGGGAATACTTAAAGGGATTAAATGAACTTAGCCAGGATAACAAGCTTACCCTGCTATGGGTTCCGGGATACATCGGAGTGGAGGGAAATGAAAAAGTAAATGAATTCGCAAATAAGGAGCTATATCACCATTTTTGGGACCAGAACCCTTTTGTGGGATAAGTACCAGTACAATACTGGAAGAAATGGAGAACGAAGTTTTCAGTAAAATATGCCAATATTTGATGGAACTACAAGGAATGAACCAGACAAAAATATTTCTGGGGAATTATAACCAGAAGAGATCTAACGATTGCATCAAGCTAAGGAAAAACACTCTGACAGGAAATTGCGGGTTGAGAAGACACCTCAAGTAGAGGAAGAAGAATTCAGATTCTACGACGAAGAGAACGAAACCTCTATACATATTCTTTCAGAATGCAGTACCCTTCAAAAGCTAAGGGCGCGACACCTGGGACCGCATCGAATTGAGAAGGGAGATCAACCTACCCTGAAGCCATTTGACATCCTAAGCTTCCTGAGGGCCATAAGATTGGAGGAATTCATAGAGCCGTTAAGACACCTTGAACCGTTGAGCAGGAATGGGGGACACAATAGATCTTCTAGGGCGCAGGTGCAGATAAACTTCCAAGAGATTACATACATACATAGGAATTATAAAATTCCTCCAAGTTTGCTTTTTACTATATGTTTTCGTACAATCCACAGTTTTGGAGAACCGCCTTCCTACACTACTTCAAGAGGACAATCGGTCATGTTGACCATGCAATTAACAATCTTTTTATTCTCCTTCCCTTCTTTGCTCCTTCCTTCAGAATAGTCCTTGCCGTACCACACACTTATAACCATATTTATTCAGAGTGCAGAATAGGAAAGATCAGGTCAATAGGTTCCCTATTTCGCATGCCATTCTGACTCTTCGTCTCCTGCATCTCCGGCAGCCGAAAAACGTGTGCTTGGTATCGTCTACACCCTCGCAGTGAAAGCACCTATGTCCTGTGAGAAGTTGTGTAATGTAGAATTCCATCTCTTCATGTTTCTTTTCCATCCACGCTCCTATAAATATTTAGTATAAATCCCTTTGTTCATGCTCGAGTTTTATCCTTTTATTTCTAGTAAGTGATTGGTGGTGTTTCCGTTATCACCAGTAGTGCCTTAGCCGAAACCGCAGGTCACGTCAATTGCCATTTTGTGCTGGACACTATGCCACGTCCAGTCCATTGCTTTTAAAAGAAGATTCTTCTGCAAGTCCCTCTTAGTCCAAATGTCTTTGTTGGCACAATTCAACTTATCAATGTTTTGTTAATCTTCGCAGTCATTGTCCGGATATGAACTTCCATGAGCATGCCTCAAAATTTCAGGACTTCCTGATTTTCGATTTTCATATCCCCGAGTTCCATATGGTTCATGGTCTTCGTTTTTCTTCCTGCCACCAGCAAGACGGCCTCATTCCATTCGGATATATTTGCTTGCTCCCCTCCTCATTGCAACAATTCCAATGTCGTTTGCATACCCTATCACCGGGAACACCTCATTATTCTATAATCTTTCCCTTCCAAATAACGAGTCTTCTATCAACGTAGCTATATATACCATTGTACAGATACAGGACAACCCCTCCTCTTCAGGAATCTCCCCTTATGGCGCTGAACTAAACACTATCTTTAGGTCTACCGTGATCAGAGCGCACAGGTTTTTTCTCACGCCAAGTGCCTGTTTCTCGTTTACCATCTCAACTATTGTCGTTAGTGCACTGACTGTCGACTTCTTCTCTTCTTCCTGCTGAACTCATATTGCTTCTTGGAGAAGTCCCAGTTCTATTTATTTCGTCCTTCATTCTTCTGGGCAGCAGGCCCATTAGAGGCATTCCTGGGATATTTTATTAGACATATGATATAAGGTGTCTGTTTATCTGCCCCGGCATTTCTTCCTTCTACAATAGGACCAGTTATTTGGTCCATAAATTCCAGCGAATCCTCCGACAGATTCCTTATTAATCCTTTGGCAACTCCCATCTGGTCCGTATGCTTTTATTTTTCTGATTTTTTTCTGACACCTACCGGCATTCTCTGAACGAGAAAGAAAATATGCCTTCAATTCCTGTTGTCTTCCTGGCTCACTCTGTCGTTTTGAAACCTTCCTGAGACTTCTGAGTCTCTAGTGGTTCTGAAATTAGTCCCTTACAATGCTTGCGGTGTTAAAGATATTATACCAAAGGCACCCACGAGCTTCGTTTTCTGTCAGAAAGTGGAAAAATCCGGAAAATAAACGCAATACGGAAGCCTTAAAGCATTCAGCCAGTTAAAACTGAATTGTGCTTCATATTATGTTATCAAAAAATTTGAACAAAGACTGAATTTGAGTGTATACCATAGCAACCATTGCGTATAGTCATATTCACGATTCTTTCTTGGTATTCGTGCCAATATATATGGGAAATTATGTTATTCATCAATAGTTGCAGTTCTCGTTAGATTTGGTATTAATATTTAAAAGAAAGCAGATAATATAATTGGTAAGAGATTAATTTTTACTGATAAATCAACTACCATTCATTCCATAGATTCGTGACCCCCAGTAGTTTCCTTAGCATCATCCGCTAATGGATTCGATTAAAGAGATAACCATCGATCCGCTGACAATATCTGTTATTTCCAATATGACGAAGAATAGCATCAACTTATCTTTATCGCGGTCGGCTGAAGAGAAACAAACGAACAAAACAGTGCACATGTTAGCCGCCGCGCCGTTTCCATGGCAAAAAGCAACGTCACGATCCGCTCTTTACGCTCAGATGTTTTAATTACCGCTGGTAAATTGATTGTCGAGTTAGTTCAGGTCGGTGGTACCCCGTGAGCGCGTGCTGTGCACTACATTTAGCAGATGACATATCCTGTACTTTTTCAGCAGAAGCGACATGAGACCTCATTGTGCGATAATTGGAGGATAATGACGATGCACGATTATCAGGTGTAGCGGAAAACCTATCTAGATCGGAACAAGATATAAATCGAATTGAGAGTAAACTTGAAAAGATGACACATTTATTTATTTACTTATTAGCTACAGAAATAAATAAGGACTAATAATCTAGGCACTTGGGCAAACTTAAAACCCGCCCGCCGCATACAAATCTTCGACATACTATGCAATTCATTTTTTTGTCTACTCCTATACTTTACTTGATTTACTGGACTAGACTAGATTACTTTAATGACACTCATTAAGATACAGATTTTACATTAAGACATCAGTTTATAAGGAATCAAAATGGAGCATCACAACAATATTGGGTCAGCATGCATTTCATTAAATATTTTCATCTACTCCTATACTTTACTTGATTTATTAGACTAGACTAGATTACTTTAATGACGCTCATTAAGATAGAGATTTTATATTAAGAAATCAGTTTATAAGGAATCAAAATGGAACAATATATCAATATATCAATATCAAAGATTGCCATGACCAAGACGACAGTTCATAGCTACCCTTCACTCAGTAAATTTTTCATTATTATGACTGGTCGTAGATTCACATTTAATATCTGTTAACAGTTTCGCATTTATTACGACTCTCACCTACCGGTCGAGTCGTAATTCTAATGCTCGTGTCTTAATAGCTTTCATTAAATGCTCATTACTTAATATGCAATTTTGTACACACCTTAATTGATTTATTAGATATTTACTTCGTGTACTTTAATGATATTCATTAGCCATGGGCGCTAATTGGCGGATAATGAAGATGCACGATTATCAGGTGCAACGGAAAACAAATTCAGATTGGAACTAGATGTAAATCGAATTGAGAGAAAACTTGAAAGGATGACATATTTATTTATTTAGTTATTAGCTAACTACAGAAGTAAATGAGGACTAAACTAAAACATATTATTTAAACTAATCTAGATCACTTGGATACACCTAAACCTCCCCTTATACAAGTCTTTGGAATATTATACAATTCATTATATTTTATTCTACTCTTACACTTACATGGTTTATTAGACATTTACTTTAATGACACTCATTAAGATACGGATTTTTCATTCAGACATGAGTTTATAATGAATCAAAAGCGGCATATACATAAAAAAAATTTGCATGAACGCAACTGATTTAAAATGTATCAACTTTAACAATTTATTGTTACTATTTTATTTAGTAAATTTATTTTTAAAAAATCTTTATTATGAAGGTCGTAGAAAAATAGGGCATGCAACTCACATTTAATGGCTATTAAGACACTCGTACTCATTACGACACTCGCCTATGGCTCGGTTTGTAATGTTCATAATTGTGTCTTATTAGTTGTCATTAAATATTCATTGCAAATGTATTATTTTCTACTCCTAATATTTTATTGAATTATTAGACATACACTTAATGAGATTCATTAAGATACATGTATTATTTTCTACTCCTAATATTTATTTGAATTATTAGACATACACTTAATAAGATTCATTAAGATACATGTTCTTAATTTTAATTTAAGTTCATACCCAATAAAAATGCATCAGATCAATATTCGGTCAATAAAAAAATTTGCCACGGACACGACAGATCTAGAATGTTTCAATTTTAACACGTTAATTGTTACTTTGCTAGTAAATTTATTAAAATTATTTTCAATTTTTATGGCTGGCCGTAGAAAATATAGGAGACGCATCTTTCATTTAATGGCTATTAAGACACTCGAATTCATTACGACACTCGCCTATGGCTCAGTTTGTAATTGTCATACTCGTGCCTTAATATCTATCATTAAATCTTCATTGTATAATGTACTATTTTCTACTTCTATTACTTATTTGAATTATTAGACAGTTACTTCCTATAATTTAATGAGATTCATATAGGAACAGATTCTTAATTTTAATTTAAGTAAATACGTCACCTCAATATTCGGTCCATATATAAATTTGCCACCAACACGAAACATTTAAAATATATCAATTTTAACAGTCCATTATTGTTATTTACTTAGTCAATTTATTAAAATTATTTTTCATTTCTATGACTGGCCGTAGAAAAAATAGTGCATGCAACTATCATTCTATGGCTATTAAGACACTCGCATACATTACGACACTCGCCTATGGCTCGGTTTGTGATTGTCATACTCGTGCCTTAATAGCTATCATTAAATGTTCATTGCCTAATGTACTATTTTCTACTCTTATTCATTAAT
Source organism: Pissodes strobi (assembly GCA_016904865.1). Taxonomy (NCBI): domain Eukaryota; kingdom Metazoa; phylum Arthropoda; class Insecta; order Coleoptera; family Curculionidae; genus Pissodes; species Pissodes strobi. The sequence goes on along the minus strand of MU183214.1, from coordinate 268,762 downwards.
TAAATTATTAGACAGTCAATTCCTGTAATTTAGTGAGATTCATTAAGGAACAGATTCTTAATTTTAATTTAACTTTATAATCAATAAAAATATTCGGTCAAAATACAAATTTGCCACCAACACGACAAATTTAAAACATATCAATTTTAACAGTTCATTATTGTTACTTTACTTAGTTAATTTATTAAAATTATTTTTCATTTCAATGACTGGCTGTAAAAAATAGTGCATGCATCTATCATTCTATGGCCATTAAGACACTCACATATATTACGACACTGTCCTATGGCTCGGTTTGTGATTGTCGTACTAGTGCCTTAATAGCTATCATTAAATGTTCATTGACTAATGTACTATTTTCTACTACTATTCATTAATTGAATTATTAGATATTCACTCCCTGTAATTTAATGAGATTCATTAAAATACAGATAATTGAAGTGAATCTTCTTTAGCGAGGGTATAGTCAAAAAAAATGCTTATCAAATTGAAACGCTTGTCAAAGTGGAACGCCCCTTTAATTAGGCATGTTCCAATATAGCTAGAGAGTTGACTTTTCCAGGACATGTAGCCGGGTTAAAATGAGGATCCTGGACGAACACTGGACCCCGTACCCGCCCCCGTTCGGGCAGGAGAGGGAGGAGAAGAAATTAAAATAATTAATTTCGGGAGAACGGGAAGAGCCACGGGTCGAAATTTTTATGGTAGGTGCGCCTCTTGGGGGGCTACCTCTGACCATATGGGGGGACCGTGGCTCTAATTTGAGGGGGAATTTTAAGGAAAAACCGGTTTTTGCCGACATCACTGCAACGGATCCTCGGATCGAAAATCTGACAAGCGATGAGCCCTTCGCAGGGGTCATTAGTGGGGGGGATGGGGAAATATACCCCCATTCTTCACCACCCGGATACCCAAAATTTGTCGAAAAAATGGGAAAAAATTTAAAAAAACCTAAAAAGTTGTTTGGAAAGTTAATAAAAGTGTTATAAAACGAAACAAGAAAAAAAATAATTAAAAAAAGTTAGAGAAACGCGGTTTTTGGCGAAAAAAAGGCGAAGGAGTTCAGCTATGAGGTCAGCGATGGCAAAAATGGGAAGAAAAAAATGCTTTATGAAAAAAACAACAATTTTTTAAAAAATGGGAAAAATTGAAAAAAGGTGAAAAAATGTTCTGAGAGTTAATAAGAAAAAAAATTAAAAGAAGAGAAAAAATTGTTCGGAAAGTTAATAAAAGACTATTATAAAACGAAATAAAGGAAAAAAAGGTTAAACAACGCGGTTTTCGGCGAAAAAAAAAATTGAGAAAAAGGAAAAAAAAAAGAGTTAAAAAAAATGTCGAAACCGGGGGCAAAAGTTGAGAGAAAAAGATTAAAAAAACAAAATAAAAACTCAATTCCTTATATCTCTTTCAGAAGTTTCACTTCAGTTGTGTGCTTATAAAGGTGAGGCCAATAATTTTTTTTTATTCTAATTTAACTTTATAATCATAAAAACACAACAGCTCATCAATATTCGGTCAATATAAAAATATTGTCATAAATATATGACAGATTAAAAATTTATCAATTTTAGCAGTCTACTGTTACTATTTGCTTAGTAAATTTTTAAAATTTAAGTACGTCTTTTTCATAATAATGGCCGTAAAAGAATAAGGTATGCAACTTACATTTAATGACTATTAAGACACTCCGATTCATTACCACATTCGCCTATGGCCCGAGTCGTAATTCTCATACTCGTTTCTTAATAGCTATTATTAAATGCTAATTGCATAATATATTATCTTCAACTCCTATACTTTAATTGAACTATCCGACATTTATTCCAATGAGAATCATCAAGATACAGATTTTCAATTTTGATTTAAGATAACCAATTAAAATGCAACATCATATCAGTATTTGGTCATATGTGTATCAGTTTTCACAGTTTATTGTTACTATTTATTTAGTATATTTTTTAAATGTAAATACTTATTTTTCATTATTATGACTGGCTGTAGGAAAAATACGGCATGCAACTTACGTATAATGGCCACTAAGACAGTCGCATGCATTACGACACTCGCCTATTCTTATACTCGTGTCTTAACAGCTCATTGCATAATGTACTATACTTTAATTGAATTATTTGACATTTACTTCCTGTAATTTCATGAGATTCATCAAGATACAGATATTTCATTAAGATACCACTTTATTACCAACAAAAATGCAAAATCACAGCCAATATTCGACCAACAAAAGAAATTGCTATGAGCACGGCAGATTTAATATTTATCAATTTTAACAGTTTGTAGTTGTATATTGATAATTTAAGTACTTCCTTTTGATTGAGATGACGAGTCGTAGAAAAATAGTGTATGCAACTCACGTTTTTATGGTTATTACGACACTAACATGCATTACGACACTCATCTACGGTTCATCTCGTTATTCTGATACTAGTGTCTTAATAGCCATCATTAAATATTCATTGCATTATATACGATTTTTCTACCCATATAACTTAATGAACTTTAATGAGATTATAACCAATTCAACACATTTATTAATTCATAGTTCATAGTTACTATTTATTTACCAAATTTTGAAAATTAAATTACCTATTCTGGTTTGTAGTTTTTCGTGCTATTCTCAGGAATACGTGTCAAGTAGCCAAAAGAAAGTCGATCTCGATCTAAAGCCTTCACAAATTGCTTCATAAACCTCAACGTGATATGATCAAGTTTTGCGTTTTTAGATCGACTCAAATCACCCACGGACACTTAATTTTTTCGTGTCTAGTGATATTGTCTCAGATTCCTGTTTGATGCTAGTAGAATTACCAACGCGTATTGAGCCAAATTTGATACCGTTGGGTAAAAGAACACATTTGAAATTATGATTAGTAGATTCCTTTCATTTAATCTAGCAGAAGGTAATTCGGAAGACTCCTTTTTAAGATTCAGACCTCTAATTATTGAATCATTTATTTTAGTTCTTGTTGCTTGAAACGTTGTGGACTTGGCGAACCTACATACATTCAGCTTCATCAGCCGTTGATGATTCTCCATCATCATCTTTCGGAAATCTCGGTAGACTCCTGAATGATGGAATGAATATATACAGATTTATTTTCTGAATCTAGATCAGAATATATACATTTTTGTCTATTTTTCTGACTGAAGTCCTCGATATTTATGAGACTAATGGTTTGGAAGGAACCAATAAATCATCATGATGCTAGCAGAGCTAAGATCAGTTAGTCTGTATGAATCATCATGATGCTGGCAGAGCTAAGATCAGTTAGCATGTATTTAAAAACTAACAGGAATCTTTGGGATCAGCATATTAAAAATATCTAAAATCAGTCCTCACTTTTCCTGCACCAATATTAAAGTTTATTCTGTTGGGCTGTGTAATGTACTCGGATTTTTCCAATATTCTGGCAACCTCACCTTTTGTGATTTTCGAAAATCTTTACCTTTCATTTAAGGAGACACGCACCCTTTCAAGTTGATAGTAATGATAATGCTAAGCTAGGTACAATTTAATATAATTTGCAAATTGAGTAGCGCCGCATCTACTCTGAAGGTGAAAAGAAGCTAATGCCATTATTGAGGACGGTCAGGTCAGGTGTCATATGAAGTGAAATATAAAGGCCAACTACATATATCTATGACTTATTGAGAGCATCTATTTCTGAGTGCACTGGCATATTTTTGGCCCCTCTTAATATGGCCATAAAACTAAAATTTTTCCATTATTAGCTTTCGAGTTATTTTATAAATGGAACCTTGTAATATAATAAGTATTTATTGTAATTATATGTTCGACTACCAAAATACTTATTAATGCCACGAGGATATAGTGAGGTCAAACGTGTGCCTCCACATGTCGTTTATCATGCCATACGGAACCTGTCTCAAATCTTATGTCCACGAGAAGATCATTAATAATCGGCGTTATCGATTGAAATATATAATTATATTTCAGTAAATGAATGTTTATATTGATATAAGTAATTATGAGTTGGTAAATTTAGTTTTGAAATGTACTTTTTAGCGTCCTGAGTAGTTGCAGATAGGAACTTATTAAGCCCTCTTTTGAAATATATATTTGGTGCATTTTCCTCCCTCCAGTAGGTTTTTAGTGGAATTCTATATCCACAAAATTGATGAAATATTGCGCAAGTTTACTATAATTGATTAGTTTTCGTAACCCAAGTAAAATTCACCAAATATTGGTTATGCGCAGGCGCAGACATATTTTATCGATTTTAATTTGCCATCAATTCCAAAATATAATCAAAAACAAACTACACACATTTGCGTTGTAACTTTCAGAATTTTATGTTATTTTGCACCATCAAATCGTTAAATGTCTGTCTGCTTTTATTTAACATTTTGTGTTTGCCATAAATAAAAAGTTTTAGCCTCGTGCATTACCAAGAAGATAACTGTCATAAAAACAATCGCTCCAAGAACGGGAACATTGGTAATTAGGTTCTTGGTAAAGTCAAAGTTTACAGAATTAAAAATAAAAGTTGGTACACTAAGTGCCAATTCAATGAAATCGTCATATCAAAGGCGAGCCGAGGACGCAACGCGACGGTAAAAAAATGTAGGGGGTATTGAGGCAATAAGAGCCGAATTTGACGCGATTTACTCTGGTCAAAGCGCTATTGGGAACATAGAGTAAAATTTCCCGCTTAGTAAGTAATAAATGGAGGAATTTAAATAATGAAATATATTTTCATTAAAATTTTGAAAAATATATTTTGTGAAGTCACAAAAAAAGATGAAAAGGTAAAGACCTTATTCAGCATATTTTAAAAAAATTACGGTAAATACGATTACATATTTAAATAAAATTTGTATAATATATTATTTTTTACTTCAAGAATGAAATTTAATACCCCGTGCAAAATTCTTTATTTTAATTTATTTTGGGGATGAACGACATCATAGTTTTGCAAAACTTTACAAATTATTTTGGAAAAAGTTTTGCAAAACTAATTGTCTACAATTTAGCAATTTCTATATTTCGTTAATTTTACCACAATAACTAATTAGCACAAAATTTAAAGTAATAGACTTTTAGATAAACCTATATTTGCACCCATCTTACATTATTTTGCAAATGCACAAAATCTGATTAAAAGTTACCTTTTTTAATTGGTAACACGGTTGATGAAACAGCATATGAATGTATACAGCTCCTAGAAGAATTTGCAAAACTGTTTTCATTAAAATGCAAACCACACATTCTAATACGGCTATTACATTACATTGGTGTATCATTCGCATATTTGTGGGATTCTATAAATTCTAAGGCACTTTTCCAGGCTCGACACCTGCAAGTTTTTTTTTATTACATACTCTATTGTACTCACTATAAATCGATATTAATATTGAACATTGATGGGAAGTAGGACAAATTTAACTTGTAAGATTTGACCCGAACATACAAGTGAAGTTAAATAAAAGCTTATAATAAACTAATACATACGTACCCTTTTGGGCACCTAAAGAGCGATATATTGTCTGCCATTCGTCTTTCACAATCAACTACTAAACAAATATTTCGATTTTCGACTAGACATTTTCCTCAGAAATCCACCAAAAACAAACCGCTATTTTTGAAATCTCACCCTATACGCCGCCGCCGGACCGTAAACAAATTTAAAATAAACTTAAATTACCTAGCTCTCCACTGTAGACTGGCACCAGCCTACCGGGCAGGCGGGGAGTGGCAAAGTGGAATTTGACGATGGCGCGGAGTGAATCAACTTATATTTTTATTTCTGTAAACTTTGGTAAAGTTATCAAGAGATGAATAATATCAACCTTACGGCCAGCAAGACTACTCTCCGCAATATAGATTTTTGTAATGTCTGTTTGGTAGAAAGCTACAGACCCATTGCATTGATATCTGTTTTTTTTTAAATTTTGGAATATGCACTTTTAGGCTGGCTTGAAAGTGTTTTCATATCGCAATACTTGCATTGTCAACATCAGTTTGAGTTCAAGCAGGAATGTTCAACCATGTCGGCAATACACCATTTTACAGCGGATTAATAACTCACCTTGAAAATAGGGAATGTCTGCTGGGATCTCTTGTGATCTCAGCAGGGCTTCTACATTAACATACTCTTGCTTATCGAAAGATTGGAACTTTATAGGGTAAGGAAACCTGCTTTGTCATGTATGGCTTTTTTCCTAAATAAACGAGAGTAATACGTGTCAATAGCTTCTCCATGGTGGTGACAGTTGATGTGAAAGCTCCCGAGCGTTGGTTTCTTGAACCTATTCTCCTTCTAACCTATAATAATGATTTAATTGATAACATAGTTCTCAACTGGACTGTGGCACAATTTGCTGATGATTCATGATTCATTGCGTCAGCAAGAAATAAGGAAATCGAGGAGTTTCTAGCGCAGGTCTCGGCGTCCACTTTAATTGGTTCAGCACATTTGAACATCTCTAAAAACACCTATATAAGATATGTGCAAAATCTGTATGATTGAGTATGAATATCTATAAGTCCTCGTCCTCCTACTATCCTATCTATTGAAAGTCTCTCTTTGTATGAGTTTGGGGTGTGGTTTTCTCTCTTTCATCAGTACATATTTTTTGAGTATATTTATATTTTCTAGGTCTGTTGTTGTCTATTTTATGACTCCAAAGGAAAATGTGAGAAGATAAGCTTCAATTCGAAGCATGCGGAATAATGACTATTGGAGGGGTAAAAATGTGTCGAATCTTATTCAAGCCACAAAAAAAGATAAGTACAATGAGATATTGGAAACACATGCCTTGTAACCAGCCTTATTCGCCAAATTGCTCATTCAGCTGGTCCATATGCCTAGCTCACTCAGCCGTTTGTGGTTCTATTCTTCTTGAAGGCGTGGGTTAAAGTTTATGGCAGTTATAGCGGGCACCACTAAATTTTTACTGTACGAAATTTATTATAAATTCTATCTGTCTGAAAATCGGATAATAAAATTTAGAAAAAATACCCTGTGAAAAAGAGTAAAAAAAATATTGAATTGAATTATAGCCTAAATACAGTTGCCAATAAACACCAGGAATACAAACAACCAGTTTATTTAAAAAAAACTATTTGGGCAGAACAATCTACTTTCTAAAAATTTAGAAGATTTTCTGAATACTGATGGTTAATATTATGCTAAAAAATATTTATGGAATATCACTTAAGCTGACCTATATACGCCACAGGTGGTAATTAATCTTCAAATTGCAATTTATTAATTGCTATGTTAATTAAGTTTCATCTTGACACTTTAACACTAGAAATTACAACAATCAAGTATCAATTAAACAAGTTAGGCCTGGTGCTCACTGCGATTAAACTTCAAATCAAAAAGTAGCACTAGTTATGGTACTTTAGCAAGTTTCTGATCAATAAATTAACATTACTAATTACCATATAAAAATTTCAATATATTACCTCGATGCCAATTAAAGAGAGGAGTTATCTTTAAAAAACATTTTAAAATTACCCAGTTACCATTGTTTAAATATGTAACAATCTATATATTGAAATTAGGGAATAAATATCCACTAAACTACGCTTAGCTTATTCCCTTGGCAGCTGGAATATAGAAGACTTCTAAAATATCTTCAAAATGCTAATAATAAAAGGGATTTATTGAATACAATATATAGCATATATAACAATATAGCCGCCCCAAATAAGAAAAATTGAGCTTAATTGACCGATATAAAGGCGAAACGTTCAATAATAAGGTTTAAATAAATGAAGTTAAATTTCTGCCATGGCTTTTACAGATAGATATAATTAACTTAATATAAATAACATAACCGCCCTAATTGTACCATGTAAATTAAGATAATATTAAGAGAGGAAAGATAAAGAATTTACAATATATTAGAGTACTGTCTCTTATTAAAATCACTAAATAAGTTCAGCGAACTAAAACTCAGTATCTCTGGAAGTAATATTTCCAGTAGGTGCTTTTCGGTAGATTATATGTAGTCTTTTCACTTGAAAAATTAAAGGTAGTAGCATGATAAATCAAGAACAAAGATCAACATATTAGCCGTGCTGATTTATTATTAATTGAAATTGATCCTACCAGACTTGACGATGTGTTTTGTCCTCGGTAATTGGAAGATCTAGGCAAGGTACCATTCGGATAACCAGGTTACACTAAACTTTGTCTGGTCCAAGCTGGAGAAGACCGCTGGGCTCTTACTCAGATAAGGAAGGCCCCAAGCAAATGGTCAGTGATCCCTCGGAAAGACTTTGATGAAAAATGGTATTTTTTATAGCCCTGCTACTTAGAAGCACATGAGTCGAACCTACCTTTTAAAATAAAATGGTTATCACACCGCTCTCCACACGATGTTTCACAACAGCATAGCCGGTACTCTAAGAAAAGATACGCGTTACTACGCCTTGTAATATTAACAAAAAATGTTATCATCAACCAGCAGTTGAAAAGTTAACCGCCAAAAGGCGGTAGGTAAGTGCTGAACGAGAAGGGCTTCAACTTTTCATCTCCTTCGTTATAATAATATATCCTATTTTCATGCGCATCTTCAGAAAGCGCCTGCTGTCAAACGGATCGGAGTACTGAAATCCACTCGTAATAGTAATGTTGTGATAATCGATATCACAATTTAATGGATACACAGAGAAAATCACTATATAATATTCAGGTACAATTACAAGTTTACAGCCTTACTGTCAAACATGAAGAAATCTGACTTTTTTAGTAACAAATCTATATGTATGGAAAAAACATGCATCATGGTTCATGACCACACTTGGATATTCACTGATGCATCCAAAGATTCCAAGACTAAATCAGTTGGATTTGGGGTTATCTACCTTTCCTTGGATGTTCAATTCTCGCAAAGATTTCCTGGATCAATACAGATTTGTTCTGCTGAAATAATTGCAATCGATAGAGTATGAGTATGAAAAGATATTAAAAAGGTTGCGCCATTCAAAAAATTAATAAAAAGTAGTCTCTCACAAATTGGGTCATATTAGTTTCTTGACCAAACAGTAGTATGGATTTGCTATTGTCTTCTCATGGATGCCGGGAGGGAGTCCACACAAAACAAAGGAACATGGTATGCATTAATTCAGGGTGAATTTCCTAAGATACCATAGTATACATTGATAGAAGATATCTCACAACAATCATCAGAATGAGGACAGGCCATTATTTATATCCAGCTCATATGTTTAGAAACGGTCTTCTGGAACATCCGTATTGTGAATGTAATACGGGTGTGGCAGATATGGAGCACACTAGTATCTATAATTATAGTTTGCCTCTCTGTTAGCTAACGTTAATAACAGTACTATTGTAGTACTAATGAATTATCTCAAACAAAGTTAATTGCTCTAATCCAATATAATGGATTTAGGATCGACTGTACCTATACTAGGTATATATTTCATAAAATTAAGGCCCGCGAGTTCATTTAGGCAAAGTTTTCGAGCGAAGTTAAGGTTATTGATAAACATGTTCTTGAAACAAAATTAGAGTTCAAGCTCCTAAAACCCACTTAATATTAGATATTTACTTTTATTTAAGGCAAGCACATGTGTGACCTCCTTCATATTTTCTGGAGGACAACAAAATAAAAGGACACAACAAAGTAAACCTATGAATTGAAACTTTTATAGTGTAAGATATTAAATATATTTCTTTCTTCTTCCCCAGGGTGCCTTATATGAGGCAACTTTCGGGATGTGTAATGCTCCTCTGTTGCCCGGAAGAGAGAAGAGCTTTTGCCCTGCGTTGTGAACTGTCTTATTGACATCTACAATCTATTGACATAAAATAAGAGTGATTACGGATGACAATGATTTACGTTAAAAAGTGTTACAATTAAAAAGGTGGACCATGACTAATATCAGATGCTCTTAAAAGGGCGGTTCTACAAGCTGATAGATTGTGAACTGGGCAAATGCGCGTGTGCGAAACTCATATCTAAGAAGCAGCAGCAGTAGATAACCTCGTATCAGTATAATCCTGAACTAACTGGGACTGGGCTACGAGACATCCAAACTAGTTGAAGTACAGCGAATGGGGTTACTGCATCAACTAGATTTCTAGTTCAATTATTTATTTGTGTTTCTTTAATGGGTGTGTTAGTTGTGATTTGTCCTGGTTGGATTTTCAATTGGGCTTGATTAAAACGAAGCACTGGATAATACTGCTAATACTCCGTCTATATTTTCGATATGATAGCAATTTGCACTCGAAGCTTTTGCGATATTAGGATGCACTACCATATGGATATTTCGGAAGCAAATTCGGTGCACGAAGAAATAATATTTTTGATACTAGCAAATTTTCGATAAGATATTGGAAGTGCAATAATCCGACTTAGCACACTAATTAATATATGAAATAAGATTGATGAAAATACCTCTAACCATTAATAGAAAATTTTGAAACTGCCATGCATGTAGCTAATCTTCTCAGATGTTCGGTTGATTAATGGAAATCCACTCCAACCAACCCACCTCGTATTCTCATGTTCCTCAAACAATAGTTCATTACACCATAAAAGTCGTCCTACCAGTAGCGTCCAGTAAGCGGGGGCGTTGTACGCCAATGCGACCAGTCGAACTACATTCCGCTATTCACTTGTTCTCTGATGTGATGGGCGGACTGCGAAGTTTTGATGGTTCAGATCATCTGCTTCAACGCCCGAAATTTGTGAGGACTGAAATGTATCAATTTTATAATTTAGTTGCCCTGATATTTAATTAATTATACACAGATTCTATATTTGATATTGACTTTATATTCGATACAATAAACAGGGCGGATTCATCAATCATTATATATGACAACCTCGTTGTATATCTTATTTAAATTTCTTTTTTTTAGAAAGATGATGAGTGTTTATATTTAAAAGTTAGAGCGCCATGCTTACCAATATAACTGTTTTTGTATAATAAAATTGTATTTCTTGCCAAACTGTTAAAGCTATATAAAATGATGTATCTGTTATATCAATTAACAGAGAAACCAACTAATTAAATCTAAAACGTTTACTTATTGCAGAATGCAGAAGAAATTACCTGTTATAAATGAAAACATGCACAAAATAACTTGGTACTAAAATAACCATAACATGATTATATTTCACTTACACTTCCCGAGCTCACTCAGATGTAATAAGTATTAGCAATATCGTAGTTTCAGTATCTTAAAACACACGTAAAATCGATGAGAATATAGTCTAGTTTTGATAATAAGCAAAGAAATCGTTACCCTTGCTTTAAATTAAAATGGTAATATACCAACGTTAAGGTATTAAGCACACAATCCACAGCAAAGACAAAAAACCAAGTCTTAAACTGAGCGCAGAATTTCGTTTAACGTGAAATTATGAGTGCAAATAATTAGAAAAATGTTTAAATGCTGACTATAAATGCGCTATTAATTAAGAAATAATTAAAATATAAAATCAATATTTAACTCAATTTACTCAAGATTTTGACCTAATACATGTTACTTAACTTAAATAAATATCCTGGCCATACATTATATGCTAAAATGTGTTTAGTATGTACCGACCAAATATGTGCAAAGGCTCCGCCCAACTGGCAGCAAGCACATTCGACAGGGGCACTAAAAATTCAGTCAAAGTTTTCCGGATAACCTGTTCTCATGTGCTATGGAGACATCCGAGGTTCAAACCACTCTTGTTTTTTTTTCTGCTTTATCATTTCACTATGATGCACTACAACATCGATAGGCATACTCTATACCGTACCTGTAATACTTAATATTAATCCATAGCAAGCAGTCCTAAAAATAGATATTAATAAATCCCAGATCGAAAACATCATTGTCAATTAACACGATTTCTGAAATGTCACTAGTAATTAATCTAAGAAAATAAGAGCTACCTTAAAAAATCAACTAGAATTTAATTAATATGGCATTTATGGCGATATATGTCCACAAATAGCTTGTATCACCAAGTAGCAATTACCAAATAATCTAAGGTTAATTGTTTCAATAGCAAGTTTGTTCCATCCATTATTATTACACTTTAAAAGCTCTAATCAATAACGTTTCTTGTAAAAAAGCTAAAGAAGCTCAAAAAACTAGAATTACTTAATAAGCATCGAAATACTTTTACGAAAACCAATATAACCAAAGAAAAGCAAGGACAAATCGCCTAGGCATTAAGCCAATAAAGTGTAGGCGCTCCAAGGAAAAAGATATGGAATACATTGGAATTAGAATCCACTACACCAGTTGTAGCGTTGCAAATGTTATAAAATCCAGTAGTGCGACTTTTTCCTTTTACTGGTCGATCTGTGTTATCGATACTCTCGCTACCTTGCTTCTTGCCCCCTTACTTCCGGTGTTTCGATTCGCTCGAAAGGTGAATCCGTTTGGAGCGCCCTCTTGACAGCCCTACTAATTTCTACTTTCTTATATTTATCTATTTTCAATACTTTTCGTTTTTGTTTAATGAGCTTACCGTTCTTGCTTATCGAGCTTACCGATAAATAGCTATAGGTTATATTTTTATCGGGTATCATATCTATGTCTGTTTCCTGCCATGTTTTCTTTAGAGATATTTATTTTCACTGTAATTATCATACCTGATATCATCGAATATACCTTTACCTGACTGTAGGTGATCTCTTATAGTATATCATACCGAATATCGTTATAGGCTTTAAGTCATTTATTACCTTTGTCGATTATTTAATTTTGACTTTCCTTATTCCGATATAATATTACCGAAATTAATAAAAGTCTTGATAATGCTTTCGTGATTATATGATTTAGTTGTTTATTACATTATCTTAACAATAAGTTTTTACTGTAATTGGCTGTAAGCCTCATGGCAGTAATTGGTTTCGCTGCAACTTTAATTTTTCGCGTTAACCTTCACATCGAACTGAGCTCAATTCGACACCCTACGCTTCAGGCTGGTTACATTATGTTAGGTACATATTTAATGAAATTAAGGAATCGTAAGATTATTTAGGAAAAGTTCTTCAGTGAAGTTAACGCTGTTGAAAAACATCTTCTCGAACCAAAATTGGAGTTCAAGCTCCTGAAACCCACTTAATATTAAATACTCACTTTTATTTGTGCGACCCCCTTCGCCCGTAAGTACTGGATATCGTCAAAACAAATGGCCAAACCACTAAACCAGCATGTAAATGACTAGATTTGCTAGCAATTAATTATCCTTCCAATACATAATGATATTATTCTCATATGTGCCTTTATTTTGAAATTCAACCAATGCCTAAACAAATTCCTATGACAGTGAGTTCAGCCGAGTTGTCGACAGAATGGGGAATAGAAAATAATTCAAATTGCAAAAATGGTGAACAAAAATTTTAATACTAGAATCTTAGATGAAATTTAACTTTAATTAGCAGGCAAGTATTCTATCATTTACTAATAATTACAGGTAAGGTGTAAAATGCACATTAATCTATTTAAAGAAGGTATTTACTGATACTATGCTCTCGCGAGTTGGCGGATAAAACGTAAGTGACAATTTGTATAAGGCAACAATTGAGGAATTGAACTGATACACAAAATCTAGAAAGTCAAAAAATCAGTAAATCCGATATCTATGATAAAATTATAAAAAAATAATAATATATATACGTTGTCCATAATACACATATATTATAAGGTTGGATTATTTTTTTACTCCTCTGTGAAGACAATATCCAAGATCTTTTTACATTTATTGGTGCAAATCAGCCAAAACTTTAATTCTATATGGATGTCCTGTTATTGATGTTCGTGCTATACCTACTTGTGAACCTTTGACCGAATACCATGCTAATAGAACAAGATCTGTATTATTGATACCGATACAGGTTTACAAAGGGTATTGGACCTATGGAAAAAACGAAGTATTTTATCGATATTTAAAAGTGGTTCATTCTCAAGTATTTGCCAGCCAATACCAAAAGTACTTCGAATATTTTGCAGTGCATAGATGGTACTTAACGAAGTAATGTCTTGACGTAAATTTAAATAATTCGGATTACAGAAGGTTGTAATCAAATATTGCAAAGACTCTAAATAATAGGAAAATAGTCTAACGAATCATGGCATAATTATTACATTTACAGTCTCTGATAATATTATACGACAAGATCGACTTTTTAAAAGGAATATTATTATTTTTTAGATCAGTATTTAATAGAACCATTAATAAAGTCTGGATTTTTCTGTCTTCAGCGTCCTTCTTGGAGCAATAGGTATCTGAATGATTTTGTGCCACAACGAATGAGACTTGGTTAATGTACCACTTAGCTCTGGAAATGTTCAAATACTGGCTTATTTGTGAATGAATTGATGAAGTATGAATTTATTCACGAATTAGTTCGTGAACAAATTAACCTTCCACTATAGTTCTGCTGAAGAATAATGTGAATCTTCCTTTACTTCGGCTCTAATCTAACTTCCATCAAAATTACAGATTATATTGTCAAATATCCTTGTCTAATTAGAGAAGACGTGATATGTGAAAATTTATTATTTGTTTCAAGTGAATACAAAAGAAACATTTGAGATATACTTCGAAGAATATCCTGGATGACGACAACCTCACAGGTCGATTTTCCAGAAGTTGGATAGAGAACTAAGTTAGTTTGAGACAGAAAAAGTATAAATAAGTACGGTGGTAGAGCAACATAATAAGAAACCGAAGTAGTACTAAATCAAGTATGTTTTCATTTTATTAATTAATAAATTAATTTGGGATTAAATTATTCGATCATCAGATTAAATTATTTGATCAACAGTTTAATCGAATGACATTGAAAATATTTTATAAGTAAAACGGACGCAGGCGTGATACAGGAAACTGATTGTTTTGGTACCTAAAAAGAATGGCGAGATGCTCATGAGCGTAGAGTACAGGCCGTTAAATTCTATTACGGTGAAGGACCGGTCTCCATTGCCACGGGAGGCGCAGGACTATCATCGGGTTCCAGTGCATGGCAATTCGGTGGCAAAGACGGTCTTTGTGACTCCGGATGGGCATTTGAAGGTACCATTTCTACTGACGAATGCTCCGACGATGTTTCAAAAGGTCATTAACTAGATGCTTCAAGGTATGCAGAATAATTTGGTGTTGGCGTACAAGGATGATGTTTTGCCTTTTTCGGTATCCATCGATGAAGGATTGACGTTACTAGAAATAATGCTACAGCTTGTATCCAAAGCGGGACTCAAGTTGAATGTGAGATGATAAATTGGAGTATTTAGGGCATGAAGTGAGTACCAGAATATTTTCCATGAAATTAAATAGAAGCTAATTTATTTGGCATTTAATTATTCGGTCATGTTGATCATCAGTTTAATCGAATGGCAATTAAAATATTTTTATAAGAAACAGGTATGGACGGGAAGCAAAATAGATAGGATAACAGCCGAGTTGAAATTTTAGCAGTGAAGTAGTATATTCCATAACAAATGTTGAAAATACTAGTTTCCAAACGAGGAAGTTTTTAGAACGAGTTGTTAGCCAAGTGCCGGAATTCTCGGAGGTTGAAAACGTACTGTCAGACGAGTAAGGTACAAAGAGAAATAAAAGAAAACAGGCCTTTTTATTTTCAACTATGGGAAAAATTTTAAACACGAAAGTTTCGGGTTAGTTTGGAATATTTAATTTTAGAGATCAATACAGACATATTAAAAGATGATCGTTTGTTTTAATTTTGCTGCTCGATTATTCTTTTTCCCACCAAAGTAAGG
The DNA here is from genome assembly GCA_016904865.1 of Pissodes strobi. Taxonomy (NCBI): domain Eukaryota; kingdom Metazoa; phylum Arthropoda; class Insecta; order Coleoptera; family Curculionidae; genus Pissodes; species Pissodes strobi. The sequence continues at coordinate 253,004 of MU183214.1, read as the reverse complement.
TGACTTCGGGTTATATCGCCCGTCTGAAATATAGCCCGTTATCAAATTAACCGCTAAATCCATATATTTCCACAGGTCAATAGCAAGAGCCGGTGTAGTATCGTCCCTCAGTAACCAATCGAAATTGCATGATGAAATCTGCATTGCAAATTAGTGCTTTCAACCACTAATGCTGAAAGTGCTAAACATATTCCGTTTTTACAGGATTGCTGTTTGTTTAAATAAGGTTTATATTCGACTGAAATTGTATTTAAAGTAAGAAATATAGCTTTATATGCTCACCAACGTTAGTTTTTGCTCCTAACAGGGTTTATTTGTGGTAGCACGTTTCAAGAAAGAAAATCATAACCTTTAAATTTAAAGTAAACATGGGTGGAAGTATCGCCCACTAAAAATCTTGTGGGCGATATTTCAGTTTTACACGAATTGCTTAAAAACTTATTATTTTTTGATTTCTAGCAAAATGCGGAAGAAATGCAGATGCATTCGAAGCAACTGAATACAAGAGATGATGAAAGATGCTCGTAGCCAAAGATACGTGGAGAAAGCGTGTGGTATTTCACGATCGACTTTAAACGATTATTTCAAAGCTGGAAAAGTTCAAAGGCCGCTAGGCAGAAAATCTGATTTATTACTTCAACAAGAGCAAGATCTATCCAATCGCATAATAAGGCTTTCTAATATGGGGGTACCACCATCACCGAAGTCGGTAAGAAAAAGCGTTTTCAGCTATTGCAAGAAAAATTAAATCGCTGCCAAATTTAACCATGAAACTGAAATGGTACAAATCGTGTATGCGAAGACATCCCGAACTGTCAAGAAGAAATGCTCAATCAATGAATTGGGTACGAGCGCAAAAGCTGAATCCATTTATTGCCAAAGACTATTTTACGAAGCTTACCAGCATTATGGATAAACTTGATTTGAAGCCCAAGCTAACCCAAAATCTTTACTTTAGATGAAAAGGGCTGCCGGTTAGCCCTCCACCATTCACAACCTATCTGGTCTGCAAAGGGATCAAATCGTGTTCATCTTGTATTAAATGGACACGCAGAAAATATTTCAGTCGTTGCTTGTATTAAAGCTTCAGGACATTTTCAAGGGTGTAAGAAAAGGAGACATATTCGGGGATTGCCACCAGGTAGTGTTACAAAAATTTCTCCAAAAGGAAAGAAATATTCCTCAAATGGATTGATTTTGCAAAATTTAAACCAGCTTGATTTTTTTTGATAATTTTGGATGGTGCTTCTTGCCATATAAATGTGGCAGTGCTACCCATGATATGCTTACCTTCTAACAATACCCATGAGTTTCAGCCATTGGATAAAGCTGTATTTAGATCTTTTGAGCACCATTGGGAGAGCGAACTTCTAAAATATTAGGATCAAAATCCTTCCGCTAACAGAAGGCTAACGAAAACTCATTTTGGAAAAGATTTTCAGCCAGTTTGGCAGCAAGTCTTATCCATGACTAATATTCAGAGCGGTTTCAGGTCCATTGGCATATACCTATTGGAAACAACAATTATTCCAGAGAGTGCATATTTACCATCTTTACTTACAAATCGATATACAGTGGTCTGATGATGATGAAATTCCATTCAGTAATTTTAAATATAAACCAAAAAAAGTTCAGGAGCCTTCTTTGATAGTTTCCCAACAGGGTTGCTCTAAATGGGACGATCCAGTTCTGCATCAAGATGATTTGCAACCTGGTCGATAGGAATAACGGGCCTTCTGATCAACCAAATAATAACCAAAAAGAATGTTCCAGTACGAAAATAAACATTTTGAGCGTTACGATTATTAAGCCAAAGGAACCTGTTAAAGAAAAAGATCATCCAAAGCAGCCTGTTAAAGAAAATAATACCAACATCTGATTTTAAGTCAAAGAAGCAGGGCAAACCAAAGAAAACGGCAAATAGCTACAAGGCATAAAAGAGACTGTTGGGGAAACACCCCAACACGTGTATAAACTATCGTTTTTCATCGTATAGCTTGGTGATAACACCCTGTATGTATGTAGAATGAATGAGCCATAATTAAACTCAAAATAGATTTATTTCACCCCGGGTACAACCCAATTTGTGCATTTAAATTAGCATATGCCAGTTCTTCAAAACCCCTTAGTCCAAACCTGGACGGACGATCCCTTAGTTCGAGCCTGTACACCAGCACTGTCGGTATAATAGATTACAATATAGCCAACTTTCACTCGTAAAGGAAATCGTTCTTAATCGTTTTCAAATCAATATATGTTTGTCTCAAGTCAGCATTGTGAAAAATAGTCTGTCAAAAAGAAGATGTTTTCCCCCTCGCAGATAAAAACCGACGCGTAGCTTTCCCGCGTTATTGTCCCTCCCGAAATCGTAAGAAAGATCATATTTCAGTTCAGTAAAAACGTTCACTCGAAGATCAGTAAAATGTGCTGTTCTCCTCTGGCCAAAGGTCAAATTCCTTTTTGGGCCAATTTTTCTCCTTTTACATGCATAGATATTAGAGAATATCTAGTGCACCTCAGATATCTTTGTTCAAGATTGGATAAAGACCTCCTTTGGGCTGTTAACCCAATTTTTCAAAGCAAGAAACGACGTAGCGTCTCTTTCCCCCGTTAGTTGAAGAGAATCCATAAAATGGCGGCACCGAATTGATAGCTCAAGTGGTCCCTGTACTGTAAAAGTTAATTCACGGATTCAAAGTGGAATCCCTAGCTGATTAGAGTGAAGTAAAGCATTGGAGATTAAGGTATTCTGTACGAAAGAAATGTGCTAGATTGAAAGCATAAAGGTTCATTTCATTGAAAGTCAGAAAGGACAAACATATTTCAGTTTTAAATTGCATAACCAAGACTGTTTTAGTCTTTAGTTAATAATTAAGAAACCTTTTGTAACATTAGTTGTATGCTTGAATGAACGAATGATTGGAAGTTTTAGTCTAAGAATTGTACATATATAATTTCTAATTTCTATTTAACATAGAAAACGCTGGTTATTTATATCTATCATATTTAAATGCAATTTACACCTGCATTATTAAATTATATCAAACCGAATACATGTTTCAATTCCTCTCACCAACCTATAGTAATACAGTTTATTAAAAGTGGTTAATTAAGATACCACTCTTCTTTATGGTTTTAAGCAATAATAAAATCACTTGTTTATCCCGACCAGAGACGTTTTTTCTTCTTTTAACCCAGCTAAAAGACAGAACACTACTTGTTCCAAACTGGCCTTAATCCAATGTGAAAAAAGAAGAGAACTGGTTTTGTTCGGCGTGTAATGACGATTATGAAAGTGACATGAGGCAATGCATGAAACACAAGGATTGGGTACACGACGATTGTGTTGGACTCACAATAGATGACTTAGAAGATTTTGAGTGCCCAAGTGTGCGCCGTAGTGAATTGTTTATCGGGGGCGATAACTTGGACCACGTGGGCGATAATTCAGTGACGGGTTGAAATTTCAAACATTTCTCACTTTTTTTTTAAAGTTGGTTTTTATATTTTTGGAAAGCTGGTTATTGAGAAATATAGATTTCTTTTGCAGCTGACGCATTTTTTACCTTGGACTTAAAATTCGAATTACTGTAGATCATATGGCTTAGGTGAGCGGTATTACCCGAAGGCACCTTATTAAATATTTTGCTGATCCATTAAATATATTTGCTGATCTAAATTATGCTGTTCGACTATTCTTTTTGCCACCAAAATGTTGAATATTTTGCTGATTAATTATTAAATCAAAGCTGTTTAGATGAATAATGACGGAACACTGTTAACTCGACAAGTCACTGTTACAGTAAACCAGCCAACAATTCATCATGTTTGGAGAATACGAAAAAGTAATGGGTACAAACCATTTTCGGCCAGCATATCCCAAAAACTAATGCCTGCAGATACAGAGAGGATGATTAAAAAAAATAGCAAGCTTTTAAATAATATTCTCTGGTCAGACGAATATTAATATACTAAATGTAAGAATTTCAGCCAATAAAATAAACACGTAAAGAGTATCGAAATCCCAGACATAATATGAACTAAGAAATGAAGTACAGTTTAGTATTTAATATTTGGACAGGGCACGAAAATTTAAAAGGTGAAAAATATTTTAAATACAATATTTCAAATTTTTTTTTATTAGCCCGGCTACTTCTTCTCTGGTGTCAGCAGATGCGCTGTGGCATAACGCCAGAGCTGTTCGAGATTTCTTAAATCAAGGGAGAGAAAGAAGCATCGGATTTATAGTATTATACCGCCATCTTCTAGAAGAGGAAAAATAACAATGGGAAATGGCAATTTATTTCACTGTACCTCTTCAAATAAGTCTGAAAAAAATAAACACAAAATTTGCGGATTCAAGACAAGTAGAGAATAATCACTTATAGGCCAGAAAATTATTAAAATTATACAGAATGGAAAAGATGCCAACCTTGTGGGAAATGCTATTGAGATTGAAAAGTGAGACGGCGGACGACAAGTGGGTAGCATATAAACACGATGAGTCCGGATAGACTAAGAAAAACGGTTGAGTGTATACTCTACTCCACCAAGACAAACCTAATTAGATATATTAGCAAACAAGCGACTTTACTACTAGTGCGCCAGCCAGTACGAAAAGGAAAACATACGCCGTCATTGTGGACAAAAAGGAACAGACCATAAGGAGATTTTGGGAAAAGTGAAAGAGGCGGTCAGGGCCACCAAATTAGTGAAGCAGTTATGGCAGTGAGGGAGATAATAACCACTGATAAGGATGATAAAGCAATTAAGGAGCTCTACGATACTATTAAAGCGAGAGAAGAGATTAGTGAAAGATGAAAGGCCTAGAAAACTACACTCATAGTGAATCTATTCATATCAGAGGTATGGAAGCCACAACGACAAGAGAAGAGGTCATTTCTGCTATTGAGGCAAGAACTGAGGAACTTAGTGACGAAACCTATAGGCTAGGACACTTCAGACTAAATAGATATAACACCATGGCTGCCACGCTGATATTACCAAAAGAAAAAGCAGCTTGGAGGTAAGAATAAAAATCGACAAGTGCAACAAATGCTGGGCATATTATGACCAAGGTGAAAAGCACTGCAATGATCTTGACAGAAGTAAGCTATGCTTCAGATGCGGACAAGGAGGACATGGAGCAAAATATTGCAAAGAGGAGGGGTCATGCCCATTATGGAAGCAAAATGGGTACAGGGCTGGAACAGCAAGATGCAAGGTTTTCAGCAGAACTTTTTGCATTAAGAGGAGGCAGCTAAGAAGAGAATCCCCGCAGCAAGTGAAAAATCCTAGAATGAGCAGGAATGCCCTCGCAGGTAATGAAGGTGCCCTAAATGAATGCAAATAAGTCACAAAGAGCTCATGATATCAGAAGCAGACATTATTACTGCCAGCCAACCGAATCGTAAGTTATCAAGAAATAAAGGTTGGATGACCGACAACAGGGAAGACGTAACGATCTTCTTCAGAAACCATGGAGTTAGGGTGGAAAAGATATTTATGGGAAACGGAAATCTAGGCCTAGAAATTCAGGATTTTAACACATTCGGCTGCTACGTGTCACTCAACATCCCACTAGAAGACTTCGAGACATACATAAATAGCGTCATGGACATGGTAAGAGAAGGAAGGAAGAGAGACCGAAGGGGAAACTTTTTAGTGGAGGTGAGCGCGGCATTGGGGCTCGTTGTACAAAAGAGGGGGGGCCAAGCCAACTTTTGTAAGAGGTGCTAGTGTGTCATGCATTGATGTAAGTTTCCCACCACCAGGGCTCGCAAAGAAAATTGAAGACTGGGAAGTACTTGATAACTAGCCGATTTCGCCTCATAGGCACATATTATACATGGTAAAAGACGGCACCCCAAAAAATTTTTAGATATTTCTGAAAGTAGCAGAAATTTTCAGAAATTTCTATCGGCATTGCATAAGCACCAAGTTACGTAACTTTGCCCTAAGCTCTATCTTGATGCCAAAAACACATCGAATTTGTAATACCCCGTATAGTATAAGTTATTATGATAGAAGTACGTACGACTTATTAGCAAAATAAGCCGCAAGCCAAATTTAGTACGAACTTAGAAACGTGCAATATTTTCTATGGTGAAACACTGAAATGATGTCATGGAATCAACTTTGTATTGAAATAAGCTAAATTATGATAAAACAATTCATTGCATTGTGATGACATTGATAAATCCTTGATGATGCACTAGTTAATTTGTTAATTTTTATACCAGTACACTTACCGCCCTATAATTTATTTTTTTTCCTTAAGGACGAATAAAATAGAGTATTGTTTTCAAGTTGAAACACGTGCTAGTAATTTCAGTGAATAAAACGAGCTAATAAGATTTTTACTTAATTAAATTCGCTGATGTGTTTCATGTTTAATTTAGTTTAAAATTAAATTTTATAACAAAATTATTATTATGGTTAATACAGCACTAGATTGCCTAAAACTATTCGATATGAGAATTAGTAAAAAAAAAAGTTTCGGTGTATATTTTCTTCTGCAAAAATTAGTGCATTCATTATTCATATTACGAGCGATTGTGAGTTACCACCAGCGCTGGACTTAATTGCGTTTCATTGATTAATCGCTTTATAATGAACTCAATTATTGGTTCTTATTTCATTGCTTATTTTATTATACTTGATTGATTATGGCAGCAATAGCTAAATTTTTACCATAAATCTTGTTTCTTGTCAAAACGCTTTGTGTTATTTTCACACAGTAACGTACCGATCTGGTTGTAAGTCCTTGTATACACTGCTTAAAATCTTAATTAAATCTATAGGTTCTATCAATAGTTATTAAAGATCTGTTATGATATTAAGAACATGCTGTGTCGTATGCAGCATCACCAAACTAATTATTAATACGATGCGATGGTCTCCGGGGGTGCAGTCAAGAATATTAAACAGAGCTTCTAATTTATTTTAAATTTTATACACTCAAAATCCGGGTCCGGACATTGGTTTGGATGTGGCCACTTAGGAGCGAAGAAATTAAACACATATTATTAATATAATTGTTATTGTTATTTATTTTTTTAACATAAATTATATGAATAACGTCATTCTTAAAGTAAAATATATACAAATAATCTAAATAGGGAATCTAAAGTTCCAATAGATATTTTGACTATCACTTCGTAATTGTAGGTAACTAATATATGCTAGTATAATACTGCCGTCCTTAGTTAAAACTTCCTAACTACATTTTTCGATTCCCTTAGTTCCAAAATAGCGCAGCGTGGCAATCGTAGAGCAAATGTTCTACTTTTTCGTCAACCTGTTCACAGCCTCTGCATAGAGGCGTTCCGCATAATCTCATTATGAGATGTTTCCTTCGCTGGCAGTGTCCAGTTAGAACCCCAGCCATGAGTGGTAGGTTCTTCCTTGACATACCCAGGTATGCCTTTGCTGCAGACTCATCGGGTAGCTTAGTAGCTCCCTGACCAGTCGACACTTAGTTGATTCGTCCCATCTTGCCCTAAAGTCAGTAAAGTCTTCCTGGGTGATCTTTTTTATTATATGTATCAATGTGGCGATAGTAAGTTTGAAGGACCAGCTCCCAAAATGTGTGCATGTCCTTTAACCCAGCACACAGAAATTCTGTTTTTTGTGAGCGGCATCCTCCAGTGAATTGTGGCATTCTAGTATTAACCTGGCTGTATGTCTATAACTTTTCAGGGCCAGTAGTGCGTGTCTGCTGTTCCTGTAGATTTCAATAGTCTTGTGTTTGCGGCTATGAATATAATTGCAAGTTCAGACTGACCTATGCTTACGTGTCCCTCCATAAACCATTTGAGTTTAATTCACAAGCCTCGGGAGTAAATCCCACAGCCTGCTCCTTCCTGGGTTTTTGAGCCATCCACTAAAATGTTAACCGCACCTTCATTTATAGGCTCATTTGGTTTCATTCGTACATTATGTAATTTGTCGAAGACAAACTTGGGAGGTATGCTGTCGGCGCTGGTCTGCCACCGGTGGCTTATAGTCTCTCCACATTCTATGCTGGGTTGCACAACAACGACTCTGAGCTTAAGCAATATGGTCAGAGCCACCTGCTTTAGATACATATCTAGCAAGCACAACATTACTTCCATGGCTCTGGTTGGGGTTGTTCTCATAGCTCGCGTTATGGTTAAGCAGGCAGTTCTCTGTACCTGACTGAGCTTAAGAATTACCGTGGTTTGTTAACTCTTGGGCCATCAAACTACGGCTCCATAAGCAATCATGGATCTTATGATAGCAGCATAGATCCACATTACTACCCTGCGTTTCATCCCCTAGGTTTTTCCCACGGTCCTGCGGTACTGTTTATAAGAAATGCATACCTTCTTTAGTCTTCGTTCTAAATGGAGATTCTAGGTTAATTTAGCATCGAAGGTGGCCCCAAGGTATATTACCTCAGACGCAACATTTAGTTGTGTGTTTAGGTTGTAGGCCGTAGTGGCTCCGTCCTCCTTTTTCCGGTGAAGAGCACCCTCTTTGTCTTCCTACATTCCCTACACCACTCTTCGACTAAGCGAAGGGCACTCGGCATACGATTGCACAGATCTCCTCCGAACTTTGCATTGAGCAGTATCGTAAGGTCGTCTGCATATGCACTAGTGTAGAATCCATTTGAGTTAAGGCGATGCAAAAGACTGCCGCAGAACGCCTCTCTGCAGGTAGCTTCTGGCAACGGTACCTCTCACTACAGTGTCTTTCACTTTTATTTGCACGCGTCTCTTTGAGAGCATGCTGATTTTTCCAAAGTTGCTTTTGTCAAGCGCACCCTTAATAACAAAAATATATCTTATTTATCTTACCTTAATGCCAGTTTATATGCCTATGCACAACTAAAACTAAAACCTCTAAGCTGTTTATTGCATTTTGACCTGTGAGGAATGTATCAATAAATTATTTTGATGTTGATTAATAGAAATAAAGTTGTTATTAAAGGTATTAATTATAAAAACATTTCATATTTTAGGTTTTTGTTTATTCTGCATGCCGAGAATTTATTTTCTGACTTCATTATCTTAAAATGCCAAATTCCAACTGAAAAATCCAGATTATTCGTCTATTATACGTAAAGTCAATATGGATAATAATATATCGCAACTTAGTGAAATAAATAATTCGAAATATATTCTGAAAAACATAAGTGAGACACTGTTGATAACTCTATGGAGGTCGAAAACCAAAGTATAAAAATTAATTCCATTGAAAATGAAGAACAGACTATTAATGAAAATGAACATGAAAGTGAGGAAGATATAATTAAACCGTTTATCAAATATGGTAAGCATGACAATATAAGATACAGAGGCTGCGAAAAAGGGAACCTTAAGAAGGAGAAAGATTTTTGAAGCCCCGTTAGTAGCAAGAAAAAACGTAAGTCTGAAGGAAAAGCTGCTAAGCACCCGATAAAACCATCCTGTAGTAATGAAAAATGCCGCCTTAAATGTCCACAATCGGTACTTAACATAAAAAGACAAAACAAAGAAATCTGCAACTTTGGAAAATGAGCAATTTGGAGCAAAGCATTTTTTTATTATCATGCTTCAAGAGATGTGTGAAACAAACAAAAAACTGTCGTAGATGATTCAAGACGAGGTAAACTTTTAAATACTTTCTCAAAAGTTCAAATTTTGGCAGGACTTAGTACTTTATGATTTCACCCTGCCAATGATCTCATATTAAATTTAGAGATGCTTAGTTGCCATCCTAATAAATTCAAGGTTGATACAAATTTAATGAAGGAACATATCATGAGTTTTCGCCCAGTTATTTCACACTACCGAAAAGATCATGCGCCTAATAGGCTCTATCTTTCTAGTGATAGTTCAGTTAATTAGGTTAATGATTTTTTTTATGTTCGGGACACAAACACAATGATAATCCTATACCACTCAACGGGCGGTGCGTGTGCGGAGAAGACGGTGGAAGTCCATTCCGGAGCGAGGCAGTCTTCCAGACAAAGAAGTCTCGCAACAGCGACGTCCTAGATGTTCGCAACTGAATCGTATAGGTATTGATGAGCAGCTTGTGCCTGACAGGTGTTTCTGTTTGGCACAACTCTGGACGGAATCATAAGTGCCAGCTTCTTCGAACACCTTTCGTCGGAGTATCGATAGTAAAGAGAAAGGTCCACCACTTTTCTTCGATGTTCGAGGCTATCAAGGTCTTTAGTCAACTCTGGGTCATCCACAAGACTCTCCTCTGTATGGAATCTAATATTTTGAGCAAGTGTTTGGGTGCCGAGCTTCACACATGGGAACAGTTTTTTAGATATGGTCTTATCTGGGCCTTATAGAGCAGCAAGAGCTGATGAGGTGTATACAACATTTTTGCTCTATAGAGTGCTGCTAGCTTTTGTGCAGTTGCTTGGCGATTTTGGTGCCGTGCCAGCCATGTTGTTTTCTCCGTTGAAGCCCAGCAAGCTTATGGATGAGACCAGCGGCAGTGTTTTGTCCTGTCATTGATAAGTCTGCGGTGTTTACTTTTTGTGAGAAAACAGCTGCTTGAGTCTTTCCTGCGTTAAACTGGACATTGTCTTCCTCACCCCAATCCACGATGGCATTCATATCCTCATTGATGGCAGCAATCTGATACGTCAATGTATCGAGATTTTATAGAGAAATATTCTAACTGCAAGATTTTTATGAATTGTAAATAAAATAGTAGCTGAAATAAATATTTCCCTTGAGAAATTTGGTGATGAAGAGTACTTTGAATGTGAGCAATTTTATTTACATTTAAAAAATTCTGATCATAAAAAGAAGATTTAAGTGCAGGCTGTGAAGAATGTGAAATATGGAAAGAACGCAAGGAGTTGCTGCAAGGAGAGTATAAAAATGATGGAACAGAAATAATTCCAATAGTTTCAGATGAAGATAAACAAAATTATTTTTGCTCTTATTTGATTTTTTGTAGTAATGTTACCACGAGTTGATATGTTCCAAGAAGTCATATATTTAGCCCAAGATTTATAGCGTTAAATGAGTCAATTATGCCAGTAGGTGCCTATTCGAAAACTTCTAAACCACTCGCAGCAATGTGGCATGAAGGTGTTACTGGATCAAATAGGGAAGATTTAGTGTCTAGCTCTTATGCTTTAAATAAATATTACAATTTGGCTTGATAATTGTGCAGCAAAAACAAAAAGTGGGCATTAAAAGTCTCTACACAACCCGAATATATTTTTATGATAATTTTATGATAGCTACGTCTAACGTGATAATGACTTTACATAATTCAGAAATATACATATTTTATTTCGGAAACCCTAATTTACAAAGCTAGTCTAAATTCCACTCGAAATATTAAATTGAATGTAATATGCAAACAATTTAAATTTAAAAAGTAATAGAGGAACAAAATATTATTACAAATAATTCCTTGATATTATCATGCATTGCGAAATTTTAAAGAGTCTCGCAAGACTCCTGCAACTTGCAAAAATCTTGGTCTTGCAAGACATGGTATTGGTATTGGTCTTGGTCTTGCTAACCAAAAAAACGGTTTAGGTCTTGGTCTTGGTTTTGTTTTGTTTGCAAGACCAAGACTAAGACTGCAAGACCAAGACCAGCCTCGTTGATCACTAGAAACAGTCTGAGAGCGTTGTATTGTTTTGTCCTGTTTAAAGCAATATTTGCTGCAAGACCAAGGCCAAGACCAAGGTAGCACATTAGTTTGCGAGACCAAGACCAAGACTCTATGTGGAAGAACAAGACCAATACCATGCAAGCCTTGGTCTTGGTCTTACTTGGCTCATCACTATTATGTTCTTTGTTTTTTTTTTTGACGAGCAGATTAGTTAGTTCATCAGTGAAATCTTAAAATGATCTGTTTCAGGGTTGGCAATTTTCTAATAATTGAGGACAAGAATTCTCTGAAACAACTTGTTTGCTAAACTGTTTTTTAATTTTTAAAAAATATGTCAGAAGACAGGTAAAAACCTATCAAATCGCCTCCAGATATTGATTTGGAGTTCAAATCGCACCTATTATGTAATACGTCAAAGAAGAACTCACGCAAATGCCATAGCTTAAGCTTTTTCAATTTTCGAACTACTTTTTTTTCAGACTTGTATCATATCCTATGTAGAATCCACCAATTCGTTTTCAAGCTACAGCAGTTTAAATATGAAGTTAAAAAATTGTGTTTTTTCGTTTTTTTTTGACGAGCAGTTTAGAACTAGTAATTGCACACATGAATTCCTCGAAACATCTGATTTTATTTCAATATTTCATTACTGTATAAGTAGGGGCAACAGGTCAGTTACCGTGTCAAGTGATTCGATTTAAATTATTTATGATATTGTTTCTGCATTTGGACAACGGATCATAATGGTGTTACACCATACGTTAAGAAACTGTTCATCCTTTTTGGTAATGCGACACGACTTTTATTTTATGTTTTATTTTCATTACATGTTTTGTTTTCAATGGGAGTCATGCGGTTTAAAACAATTGAAGCATCTGTTCTGTTTTTATTGTAGTATTACTTTTTGTTTCGCAAAGCGTTATGTAAATTTTCATATTGATATCCGAATATATTTTTACTGACCTGGAAAGGAATATTGTAAATAAACAAAAGGTGCCTGGAGAAAAATAAGTTAAAGATAAAGGATGTGAATAAACTGTTTATAAATTATTAATGAGGACATATATATGTTAACGACCGAAGCGATGCTCCTTCAATTTATGGAAAGCGATACACCGTGCACCATCTGAAACAACTATATGCTAGGCACAGATTTGCAAAAACAGCCGTTAACTACAGGATTAAATAAAACCTTTATTAAACATTTAGAGCGTCCTTGTATTTTAATAAAAAATAAAAAAAAAACATAACGACATGCATGTCACAATGTGATCTAATTTTTTAATCAAATTTAGGTACTCAAAATGTAAATAAACCGACAGTTAAGGAATAATGCTGATCTTATCCAACGTGATTTACTGCTTTCGTCTTGCATTTTAAAGTATAATAATAATAATAGTAATAATGATAATAATAATAATAATAATAATAATAATGATAATAATAATAATAATGTCTGACCTATTCCTATGTCCTGTATGACAGACAGGGCTGGGAATAGCTACTGGTACGACGTAAGCCAGTCGGGGTCGCGATTGGCGCTGGCCCAATCTCTACTTCCTTTTCAATCAGAATCACTCACGTCCCAAACAGCCATCCTTGTTACCTTATCCCTTCATTGATCCTGGCTGGTTTCTCTAGTATTTCCCCTCCTCGCACCGGGAGATCTCAGATGGAAAATGGTATAGGCGGTTATCTCATCCCTAGGGAAACCTAAATCAAAAGAGAACACCCATGAGAATGGAGTTACATCAAAGCCTCGGAAAAAAGCCGCTGTCTGGGGATCGCCAGGGCATGTTTGGAGCCGGCGCTGGACATGATAGCATGCGAACCGCCGGTGGCAGGGTGCTGAGGAGGCGGACTCCTGTCGCACAAGAAGCAACAGCCTAGCAACCCAAACGAGAAATGGAATCAGACCAGTCGGTAGAATAACAAGAGCCCCCTTCACCTGCTGGCTCGCCCCCCGTAAGGCGGACTGCCCGTAGGTAGGAGAGCACACACTGGACGTATTAAGTGGACCCGCGAGTTAAACTCTAATGTAATGCTAGCATTTTATTATGCCAACCAGGGCGACGACAATCCACTCCCCGGATGGAGACATTCCCTTCACGCCGAATTCTCTCGAAGACACACAGAACTGCAAGTGATAGAACAGAATATTGCTGACCGGAATAACATCATAATTAACAGAGGATGGCTAACGCCTGACGAGTTGGAAGTCATCAGACGAGAGGTAGGCAACGCGATCCACCAAGAGCAAATTGTTCCAAATGAGCCCCGAGACCGGACAGAAGAGATAGTCCATCTAGATGAGACGCCTCACTTACAGGACCGTCAAGATGAACCTTATCAGAACCCAGCTCGACAGCACGTGACCGACAAACTCCATAGCCTTCTGTCTTATTATGAGTGTTCTGACCCTCTTAACCGTCCGTCTTTGCCCAAACTCAGAAGCATCTTCAAGGCCAGGCAGAACATCAGCCTAGCCAATGCAGTTCTGGGGCAACACCTTGCCTCTTTCCGCACACTACATGAAGTACACATGTCGGTCTACTGCGCTGCTATTACCGTCATCGAATTCAATGGCCAAAAAACATACATACCAAAGTTTGCACGGAAGAATACGAATAGTCCGATCCTGGCCTGGAAAAGACGCCTAGAACAGGATATAGATAAATTCCGCGGAAAAGCTGATGCCATAGGCGCATATCTGCAGAACATCCGGCCGAGGAAAATAATGCGGGAAACAACTGCAATAGCGAACCCCGAAGACCCACAGCACCACCAACAACTTGTGGAACTAAAAGACCTCTTCAGACAACAAGCTAAGGCTAAAGGAGCTCGACTTCGCAGGTACAATGAGCTTTCCAAGAGAAAACAACAAATTGCAGACTTCACAGCGGACAGAAACACATTTTTCAAGAATTTGAAAACGCCTAGAAAACCCAAGCAATGCACAAGCCCCAGCCAACACAGATGAACTCCACAACTATTGGAGCTCCCTCTGGTCAGAAGCAGTACACTACAGCAGAGAATCCGAATGGATAGCAGATGTTGAACAAAGTACATCGGAACTTGAAGAAATGTCTGTGGATCATTTAATATCAGAAGAGATTTCCCAGGTTATTAGGAAGACTAGCAACTGGAAAACGCCGGGACCAGACGGCCTGCACAACTTTTGGATCAAAAATCTCCCGGCATGTTTTCCAAGCCTTGCTCGATGTTTTATGGAAGCATTGGACGATCTCTCAAAATTCCCCAAGTTTCTTAGAGAGGGAAACAGTTACATGCTGTTCACTAAGGGCGACCCCGCTATACCGAGCAACCATAGACCAATCACGTGCCTGTCACTCCTCAACATCCGAATATACGAATACTGCGCTACAAACAACATACTGCAGGAAAAGCAAAAGGATTGTGTACGAGGATCAACCGGGTGCAAACATCAACTTTCCATAGATGCAGTGGATATAAAACAGGTTCAGACTCAGACTAGGAAAAGAAATCTCAATGTGTGCTATATTGACTACCGTAAGGCTTTGGAGTCGGCCCCTTATGATTGGCTGATGAAGGTACTGGAGATATACAGGATTTGCCCGAAATTAAGAGCGGTGCTCCAACATGAGCACCTGGCGGACCAATATCCTTCTCAACAACAACAACGCTGGTAAAGTCAAGATATCCAGAGGTATTTTTCAAGGAGACTCTATATCACCTGTATGATTCTGTCTGGCTTTGAATCCTCTTTCTACGCTATTGAAAAACACGAATATACAGACTTAACATCAGGAATGGGCGGAGGTTATCCCATCTATTTTACATGGATGACCTAAAGCTCTTTGCAGGGAACCAGACTGGATTGCACTCTCTAATTAACACCGTTAAAACCTTCAGCGGGGACATAAACATATCATTCGGACTTGACAAATGCGCCATCAATAACATCAAAAGGGGCGCCGCACAGTGGAACGAGCCTATGGGAGAGCTTGGACATCGAATTTTTTGCACAGATTTTTTTTACTATTGTACCGATTTGAATCATTTATGCCTGTTTTGAAAGGTAACACAAATGCACGCTTTCAATAAATTGTGTCGTCATTTTAATTTCCCGATGGCGGACATAGCGAAACAAGGTGTTATGATGGTGGCCAGTTATACGCTTATGGGACTTATATTTTGATAAATTTTGAAGGAACGAACAGTTCATATGAAGGTGTTTTCAAAAATCAATAGTTTATGAGACCATAATATCACCGAGTCTACTCGGTGATAATATGGTCATATACAGTGTGTCTGCATAAGTTCGCACTATATGGAAAACTTTTTTATTATTAAGTGTGATGGGCGTCGAAATATTGGATGCTCCTGGGGAACAACATGACACTCTTTGTTGCGCATAGTTGCAGCTGAACTGCATGGTGATTGATTCAGTAGGAAGTAAAGATTAGTTTAGATGCTATAAAACATTGGGACTCAGCGAGACTTTTTAGTTTTGGTGGAAATAATGCCGTCATTTTTAAAAATTTTTATAAAAAATAATTCACCAGTGGGAAAAAACATGTACCAGCCAATATTATTTTAAAATTGTCTCCTAAAATAGAAATAACAACTTTGGTAGACAAATCATAATTTAGTGACAATTTAACCATTTAATATTATGATCTTTATGCTTTTTATATCATATATTTGATTAGCAAGAGTTTTGTTTTCTGTGATAATTGAAAACATTAGTTGATTCACTTAACCAAATTTGACTTTTAATAGATAAAGTATAGACTTTTCAACAAAAAATTACAAAAAAAATATTATACAATAAAATGATAAATTTGCTGCCATGTCCAGCCTTTATTATTGTATCGTTCCAGTGTGCGCCGTGGAAATCCAAGAAGAACTTACATACCGAAGATACATACAAGTATTTAGGAATGCTTCAGCATCAATATATCGACCTGAAGAATATGTTATCCGAGAAGTACAAGAAGAGAGTACTGAAGGTTCTAAACACCAAACTTTTATCTACGAACCAGATCATCGCTCTGAACACCTGGGCAGTGCCTGTCTTAACCTACACCTTTGGTATCCTTAAGTGGTCTGATGCGCACCTAAATGGACTCGAAAGGCTATCCCGGCGACTGATGACGAAATTCCGTTATCTGCACCCCAGTGCATCGGTTAAGGGGCTATATCTTCCCCGAGCAAGAGGCGGTCGAGGTATGGTGAACATCTACAAGTTGTGCAGAATCCAGGAGAAGAACATACGGCAACAATTGCTAAGATCCGAATATGGTCTGATGAGAATAGCATCACAAGAAGATCGATGATATACGTCACTGAATCTACAACACCACAATCTCGAGTTTAATATAAGTTCAAGGCAGGAAGATCGAACCACCTGGATGCAACAAGCCTTACATGGTAAGTTTCCAAGAAGTCTAGAAGCGGACAACGTCGATGAGCCGAAATCACTAGCATGGCTCGGCGCCGGTTACCTCTACTCAGAAACCGAAGGATTTTTATGGCCATCGAGGACAGAGTTATCAGGACTCGCAACTAACAAAAGTTGTCTAAGACTTGACGTAGATGACAAGTGTAGGAAGTGAATCTATAGAGCATATCATCGCAGGCTGTAGATCACTCGTAGATAGCGCATACCTAGGACGTCACAATCAATCGCTTTGTATCGCTCTGCTAAGTTTTTATCATAAAAGCGCGGAGAAAGATTGTTTACTACGTTGAGGAATTATGCAAATCATTATTTGCAGCCCGAGGAGTTTTCGCATGCTGTAAAAAATTCTTTTTTTTTCTGTCAACATAATCAGCTAATTATTCTTACTTATTTTCTATTTTTTAGGGGGTCTGCAGCTCTGCAGCTCTTATATTCAAGCCGCCACTGCATACTAATGCAATTTCCAATAGAAGAATGGTTTATTAGTTTATTAGCGCATTTATTGCCCTCTTAGAGAAGGAGTTCAGGTGTTCAGGCGCCGCACCGTTCAGGAGGCAAAAACATGCAATAAATGCATATATGCGCAAAATGCCTAAAATGCGGTCTTTATTTATAGGTAAATAGGCTTCCTTCAAGGCATCTTGCTTGATGAATCCTTTATGTATTAGTAATTCATAAACATTCCCAACAATTTGTTTTGGATGTAATTGCAAGTAATTTCGATTCCTTCTATTAGATACAGAGCCTTAATTTTACAACGAACGCCACATAATAAACACCTAATTGAATACTAATATTTCTATGTACCTCTCACTCGACACCTCAGCAAATTTCTTAAATGCTCAATACGCAGTTTTTTTAAGATTAATTAAATCATTTAATATATTTTACTTGCTCTGTGATCAATTAACAAGGGTGCCTAACCCGAACAAAAATGGCAAACGCCATAAACTATCAAATACAACGTGGGCATACCTGCACTTGATAAAAGGAACAGGATTGCTGTGCAGAAATAATGCTAAACAAGTGACGTTATTAAAATTGTACTTAAGTCTCCCTGTAGATCTTTCAAATATGCCCAAATGTGGTTTTATTACAATAGATTACCGGTAGATTATAGGTAACCAAAGGTAAAAGGCGATCATCTTCAGCATTTAATAAATTATAAATTAAATAATCAGTAAAGTAAATGAAGATTTTTTTAATTTATTTTTTTAAGAAAAAAAAAATAGGAATACAGAACCCTACCGTTTCCAATTTTAGGATTGAAACGTCGCCAAAATCATTCAGTGATATCTCACTTTTAAAGATCTTTAGCAGGGTTCGACCGATTTAAATATTTTGATTTAAATCACGATTTAAATAGGTGATTTTAATCAAGTGTTTTTTTATTTTATTCGGTGATTTAAATCAAAAGAAAATTTTGAAATTTAATATGATATTTATTGCAAAATAGGAAATATAAATAAAAGAATAATATTTGTAGCAAACCTAAACAAGAGCCATTTCGCTACAAAGAGATGCTAGAAAAATCAACATTTATTTTCACTCTAATATTTGTAGAGGAACACAATTGTCCTGCCTATTCCACTATTAATTTATTTCGCAAAAATCAGTGGACGAGTCCAAATGTAGAAAAACTAAATCTATTGAAGCTGAAGAAGCAATAGCACATTCATTCAATATAGGAAGAAGCTATTCAACTTTCACATCACAGTTAGATGATGAAATTAAATTGCAAGTGATCTCAGCTAGTTTGCATTTCTTTTACAATGTAGGTGTACAATTTATTTACAAATTGGAAGTTACACTAAAAAAGATTACTTTGAAAAATAAAAATCAAAAAGATCATGATTTTTTCAATAAAAATCATTGATTTTTTATTTTTTCGAACTATGGTCTTTAGACCCTCATTTTGAAATCTGTAGCTCTTGTGATTAATTGATTATTAATTATTACTTTTCCATAGCTTTGGTCACATCAACGGGTATAATAGCGGCGACTTCAATCTTGGAGGTTACAATCAAGGCAAAAATACCTTTAAAATGCGGTATCACTCCACATTATTAATTTGGGGATAACTGTCACCCCTGAAGGGTTGAAAATACAATAAAAAATTGTCCCTCTAAAATTAATAATCAGCGGGTCCCAGCATTTTCCCAGATTTCCATCTAAAATATTGAAGATCGAGGTGCAAAATTTTCGTTGGGCCACCCTATATACTAAGATGTGCGTAAAACTCTCGTATCAATGGCATTGGTTTGAAAAATGTCTCCTTTGTAATTGTGAAAACAGACACGCGCAAAAGAAATTCCCAAATGAAGCGAAAAATATTACATGTGCTTAATAAGATAATAATAGACTTAAGTGGCAATTCTGTATTTCCACAATGCTTCAGGTGTATAAGAAGCTTCAAATATCTAGGTAAATGAATATTTAAGTTAAATGCCAATAGCGTTATTTACAACGATGGAATCATGTCATATATTTTAACGTAATAACCAATTTTTAGTTATATCGTATGCCATAAATAATAATTATTACTCCCTCGCCTTGTTTTACTACTTCTTATACGTTGAGCCTTTCTACAATATAATATATATTATTTTATTTTTAACCGATCAACCAACCATATTTAATTGTTCCAGTGACCTAAACTATTTAATCAATGCCGATCGTATTACCTGTTTTCTATTTTCAACTTATTTAAATTTAAATAGGCCGATTTTTCAAAGTTGCGGCTCGAGATAATTAAAAGCTTGCGAGCTACAAGGATGTGATCTCATGCCAGTAATTATAACGCGCTTTTCCTTGCATTTTAATTTTTGCCCTAAGTAATTAGTAACGAGAGACCGACTGAGCGGCCGTATTATCTTTGCGGATAATATATAGAAAGTGACTTATGATGAGGTAATATCTATGAAGTGATATACAGTGGTAGATTTCAGATCGATGCTGGGAAAAGAACCTTGGTATCGATGGAGCGAGGAGGATTTTAGGACATTGATCCAAAACATTATTCCTGGGTTACTTCAAATCAGAATATTCACAATTTAGGTGGGGGTCGTTTTGGCGATGAGACACTAGGACTCCAGCTATTTGCCCAAAACACTTAAACGCGAACACATATTATCATAATTCTTCTGCTTTATATATTATTTAATTGAAATTCGCCGCTCTAGGGGAAACTCACCCAAACAAGCCCGGACATTGCCGAAATCACACTTTACCTTTTCTGCCTCCTTAATTAAAACTTCCTATGTGTTAAATTAAAAACCAGAAATAATCTAGTTTTTTATATGTCATGTATCACTGGGGAGTGACCCAACAAACCCTATTCTTACCCCTGACAGACTAGGGACCACCAAAGGAATAATTGTGGTCCACTCTTGTGGATATAACATGAAATAATAGCCAGGCTCATAATGTTATTCCATTTACTAAACATTATCTTATTAGTGCAATTATAGATACATCCATCTTAATGATAAAGCCCCAGGTTCACTTGTTGGGAGCCTTTCTATATAAGAACACGATACTGCTAGCCCGAAGCTCAAGCTAAGTTCATCGTACCAACTGTGTAAGTTAGCTTCCATAATAAAGCACTTGACTCGTTACCTTTTCTTCGATAATTGTTCCTATTTTAAAAACTGGCATATAATTGGCTCGTAACTTTAGGTGGAATAAAACTGTGATGGAGACATCAACGTCTAGGAGCTACACGATCTGCGGACTTTGTTTTAAGTTATCGTACAATTAGTCGAGATTAATGCACATAATTTCGACCCTAGATGGAATTTATTAAGGAATCTTTAAATAAATTATTTATTTGCGAGCCGTGTTCAACGAAGTCATAAGGATCGAACTGGCCATTTCAGATAGAATCAACTTTCAATGGCTGAGTTTGTTTTGTAAAAGTAAAAACAATACATCAGATGATTTTGACTGAAGGCTGGTTTCTCTCTCTACTGTTTGCAATAGTTCAAACTTGAAGCTTTGTGAAATGCAAAAATACTATATTGTTTTTGCTTCAAAATGCCACTTATACAGGCAAAAAAATTGACAAATAAAGTGCATGTGAAAAAAATAAAAATATTTGTTTGATATCTTCATCTTTCATTGTTTATATAAGAAATAACTTAAGCTATTTAAACTAATAAAACAAGCAACAACATTTTTATTCTAAGAATTAATAAAAACTTTAATAATATAATTATATTAATTATAAAACCAATGTTATTACTAAAAAAAAATTGGCCCTTATAAATCAAAAAATATCAAACGCATGAGAGAACTTTTTTTGTCTCACGAATTAAAGAAAAGTTCAAAAACATTCTTCTAAAAAAATATATCAAAATACTCATACTTATTTTTTGTATTTTCTGTTTATTATTATTTTTATTGATTCTTAAAAATTATATATGGGGTAAATGTAATACATCTATTACAATTGTGCCAAAATAGCAGAGCAAATTTTTGTATACTTACCCATCGTTCTAGAACAAAAAAGCACGTTGTGGGATCAGTGTCACTATCAGAAGGGGTGGCCTCTAGCGGGCACCAATTGGGCTGGTCATGCCAAAAATTCCGAGTCTTGCCGACGCAAAGGCTGGGCATACCGTAAGTAGATGATATCGTCCTCCATGCACCATCTACACTTCCCCTCCTCTGCAATCCTTAGAAGAGTCAGGTGACGTCTAAGCCTACAGAGCCCTGTGTAGAATCCTACCAGGGCCCTGCACCCCTTCCTAAGTAGACCCAACAGCCCCCAGGTGAGACTCCTCGCGAGCTCATGTATCATGAGCGTCGTATCTACGTGCTCAACCTTCTTTGGCTAAGGCGTCAGCGGCCTCGTTTGCTGGTATACCCGAGTGTCCCGGTGCCCAGACCAGCGTAAGCTATTTATGCTTTGTAAGTTTAATCAGCCAGCTCCTACACTTCCTGACCAACAAGGAGCGCGTGCGGACCGACTTCAGCGCCAAGAGTGCGGCCTTGCTGTCTTAGCAAAAGAAGATCATCCTGCTACCGACATTGAATCTTAATGACTCCCAGACCCCCGTCATGATCGCAAAAAATTCGGCTTGGAAAACCGTAGTGTGCTCGCCCAATGGGGTGGAAAATTCCCGCCCACGCTAAAGACAGTGTTCCCAGTATGGACCCGTCTGTGAACCAAACTGGTCCATTCCAGGATCTCATCCTTCCCTCCATCCAATCCTCCTTCGTTGGGAAGAGGAAGATTAGCTCCTCGTCCTATCTCAGGACCATCACGTCATCTGGCAAACCCAGGATGGGCATGGTTGAGCGATATAATTGGAGACACCCAACTACTTTAGTTTTTATCAACATGATAAATATTAAATCAAGCTGCATTAATATCCATTCCCAAATATCAACCATTAAGAAATATACCCCCGGTTCCTTGGTGGACTTCTGATTGTACTGCTGCTGCTTGCGACATAGAATTCAGGAGGCTAAAGCTAAGCCAAGTAGATAAATAAAAATGCAAAACTCCCATCCTAACAACCCTTTGTCTCAAACCGATCCTACAATACTAAAGAAATACAGACTAATATCAGAAGAGACTGAAATCTCTATTATTCCGCATAATCCCAGGCTGTATTCATGAAA
This sequence comes from Pissodes strobi, assembly GCA_016904865.1. NCBI lineage: Eukaryota > Metazoa > Arthropoda > Insecta > Coleoptera > Curculionidae > Pissodes > Pissodes strobi. The sequence goes on along the minus strand of MU183214.1, from coordinate 230,323 downwards.
ATAAATAGGCACAAGCAGAGAAAATGTCAGTAATATACTCGCTACTCATTTTTGAAAAAATCATGTAGCTCTTAAAACCAAGGCTTTTACAAATATGAAAGCATATGCGAAAAAAGAAACAATTAATTTTGATTCATGCATTCTACAATCCTATAACTCTCTCCATTTCCAGCTTGAAAGAATTATACCAATCAATTCTAGTCAAAAAGAAGAAATTCATTACCAGAGTTCTCATACCAAATCCTACTCTTTCCCCTCTCATTAATTTCTACAATGGCAAACACAGAATAATCAACTTTCGCTTACCCTCGCTCCTTGAATCAAGAGGCCTTCTAGCTAGAGGAGGAGGAGCCTGGACAATTCAAACTAATATTTTTCAGGAAACGATACCCCCTGGCTACGTATATTTTTTTTGGGGGCGAAGCCCGGTAAGTAGGCCTGTCGCTAAGCTCTTTTTGTTTTTCGGCGCGGGGATAGCAAAATAAACACAGATATTGATATATTGAATCATATGATGAATCGAAATAATATATCGATACATTCGATATATCGTATGAAAAACATCGATATTTTGAATATATCCATATATATTCTTAATTAATGAACAAACATTTTATAACTAACATAAAAAAAATTTAAACCGCATAACAAACGCCTCAGTGCCTCAAAGTGTAAATGAGTGTGCGCCTTGGAAAGAAAGTCGTTGTTCAACAGCTGTTATCAGCAAGGATGTGGATCTGCTGGTCCTGCTGATCGCTTTAGCTCCAAGGGAACGAGATATAAAGTTTTTCAAACCTGGGAAGGGGAATGAGGAAAGCAAAACTTGTTCCTATACCAAGAACAAATTGCTTATGCTTTTAGCGGCTGCGATACCACTTGCGCAATTTCTCGAAACGGCGAGTCAACAATTGCTAAATAATTCATGAGAAAAAGTGCCCTGCGTTCAATCTCCAGCGTATTTTACGCAAAGACTTTAACCCTTGAGGAGGTTGCAAAAGCCAGGGAACAGATGTTCATAGCAGTATAGAACTCCAGAGTAACAGATCTGAACAAACAGCGCTCCTAAAGTGCACCACAAGGGCGAAGCCATATACCCTTTCTCTACCACCAGTGCAGTGCAATACTCATACAAAGTCTATTTGCAAGTTCAAGAATGCCTTGGCAGCAAACTGGAACCACTGGAACCTACTGATTGGGGTTGGATGAAAGGAGTAAATGAAGATCTTTGGAGATCTTCAACTCTTGACGATCTTAGATCAACTTACCCCAGATGCTATACTTTCAACAATACTCTGCAGCTGCACCAAAGGCCGTGGTGCACGTTGCAAGCAGGTATTCATTGTTCTTCAATAAGCGGTAACTGTGAGCGCGCGTGCACTACCTCCCCTCCAGTTGAAAACGACAATTCACCATATGAGGACGACCCGGAAGACCTGATAGACCCCCGTGACACCCTCTAATGGATTGTTGGACCCAATACGTTAAATTTACTGTAAGTTTCATCCAAATGATCCATATTGAATCAAGTATCTATTAATGTTGTACTGGACAAGCCTGTAATTCGGTCTTCAGTATTTAGGGTGAAGCCAAAAATGCAGCATCAGTATCAATATCAGTATGGAAGGGGTGGCCCCTAGCGGGCCTTGCACTTTGGCCACCAATTAGACCCGTTGTGCCCCCAGCCCGCATTAGAGAACCTCCAGGATGCCGGTGATCCTTAAGAAAGCCCGCATCTCCTTCAGACTAACACGACGCACTGAATCTGGCTCGATCGACGTCACGCCAAAGATTCTGAATCTTGCCCATGCAAAGGCGGGGCATTCCGTAAGTAGATGGTATGGAGTCTCGTCGTCCTCCATGCACCATCTACACTCCGCTTCCTCTGCAATTTTCAGCAGGGTCAGGTGCCGTCTAAGCCTACAGTGCCCGGTGTAGAATCTTACCAGGGCCCTGCAGTCCTTCCTAGGTAGGCACAACAGCCCCTTGGCGAGACTCTTCGCAGGCCCATGTATCATGAGCCTCGTCTGTCTCATCCCCGGAGCCGTCCGCCATACCTCCTCCTCCGACCCTCCATCCAGGCCTCCAAAGTTCCTTCGCGGACACACTGGGCGATCCCCACACAGGGGTCAGGCCCCAAGTATCCGCGTGCGGAGCCTTCTCTGGCTAAGGCGTCGGCAGTCTCGTTTCCCGGTACACCCGAGTGTCCCGGTACCCAGACCAGCGTAACCTTTATTCGCTTTGCAAGTTCAACTTGCACTCCCTTACCAACAGAGAGCGCGTACGGACCGACTTCAGCGCCATGAGTGCGGCCTTGCTGTCAGAGCAGTAGAAAATCCTCCTGGCACCGACATTGAGCCTTAACGACTCCCAGACTCTCATCATGATCGCAAAAATTTCCGCTTGGAAAACCGTAGTGTGCTCACCAAATGAGGCGTATAATTCCCGCCCCAGAGCCTCACAGTACGCACCTGCTCCGGACAGTGTTCCCATTCTGGACCCGTCTGTGAACCAGACTAGCCCATCCCAGGTTCCCATCCTTCCCTCCGTCCAGTCCTCCTTTGTAGGGAAGAGGAAGTTAAGCCCCTCGGGGAAGTCTATCTCAGGAACCATCGCGTCACCTGGCATACTCAGGATGGCTAGGACCCCAGACAGGCCTCGCCATAGACCACAATGGCCCCTGCAGGAGCCGTTGTCCCTCCACATCCCCACGTCAGCCAATCTCATGGCCGCTCTGGCTGCCACCAGCACCTCCAGGGCCCTTGTGGGTGCCGTCCTTATAGCCCCGGTGATGCAGAGGCATGCAAGTCGCTGTAATTTGTCCAGCACTAGTCTGGACGCCATTTTCATGGATCCTGGCCACCAAACAACCGATTCGTGCATGAGCATCGGAGCGAACATCGTCCTATATATCCATAGCATAGTTTTCGGCCCAAGTCCCCAGGTCCCTCCCAGCGCCCTACGGCAAGCCCACAGGGCACTGAGAGCCGCCGCGGTCTAAAGCCGAATGTCAGTTTGAAGTCCAACCAGACACCCAGATACTTGACGCATTTCTTCGCCACAAGAGGGGTTCCTTCCAACGCGATGTTGGGAGAGACCTCCAACTTCCTTTTTCTGGTAAAGATGACCATCTCTACCTTGCTGGGATTCGCTCTGCAATGCAGCGTATAAGGATGACTAGTAAGACTTCGTGGACCCTCGCAATCCCCCACGCCCCCGGTTTCTGATCTTCTATTGGATTCAATAAGTTCAATTAACTGTTTCATTCAAATCATATGTTGAATTATTATTATTAATATTGTATAGTAAGACGGTTATTTAGCTTAAAATGCAAATAAAGCACCTTTTTTGAAATGCCTATAACTCGCTACTACATTGTCCCATGACAAAAGTGTATAGAACTATTTTTGTATAAAATTTTATCAGCTTTAATTCTTATAAGAAACTAAAAATCGATAGGAATGATCGTTTCCGAGATATAAGCGAAAAACTGAAAAAATGGAAGCTTTAAACTCCCCTTCTCCTCATTCTCACTTTTCACCCTCGGGGATTTTTTATATGTAACCCAAGTGTAAGAAAGCGTTTTAAAAAAAATCCAACGCTCTAGTAATTTTTTCAACTAATTTCTCTAATTTGACTGGGCAAATCCAGCTTTAACCAGAAACATTATTTAATAGCGCTGTTACTAGACCTAACAAATGCATTTGACACCACTTGGAAACACAACCTACTCAAAATTTTTCTCTAATTTTTTTGACTTAACGTTCCTTTATAACTTTTTGCCTACATTTCTCTATAAAGAAATTAAAAGCCCATGTACTAAAGGGGGTTCTGGCAACAATTTCGATTTTTGTATGTGTTATACTTTGAATAGTGAGTCAAATAATTAATTTTGAATCTACAAGTTTTGAAAGGGGTTATGTAAAGGTATCGCAATATCATATAATTTTAATAAAATCCCGGTTTAGTGAGTATATTCTATGAGAAAATGCTCGGCTTAAGCTTTCCACAAATTAAAGTCTATTTCATAGGAGTTAGGAATATATTCGATGATTTCCTTAAAATATTCTTCCAAAACGTCAGCAGTTATTTCTTCGTGATAATCTGTAGTTGAGTTCGATTTGATTCTAGTAAAAAGGTGGAATTCCCTCCGAGCGATAGCTGCGATGATCGTTCAGCGATCGTCGCTGCGACGATCGCGATGAGACTGATACTATTGTTCTTTTATGGAATCACTTTCCTCCAAGCGATAG
>MU183214.1:207910-220785 GCA_016904865.1 Pissodes strobi | reverse complement strand
TCCTCTATGGTCATCCTTCCTATGTTCCTGATTATTTCCTGCGTCCTCATCGTGTACCTGAAGAATTTCGTCGTTCGTCTTGAAATCCACCCACCTGATCGTCCTTAGCAATTTCTGTTCCAGCGTGAATAGTTTCTCTATGTTGGACTTTGCTGTGGAGCTCCAGACCGGCGCGGCGTACATGGCTATTGGTCTGACGTAAGTGTTGTAAAGTCTGATCTTGATGTCCTTGTCCAGTGTTGATGGTCAAGAGTGTAGAGGTGTATTGCGCTCGCTGCTAATCCTGCTATTTTCCTGGTGATCTGCAAGTGGTCCTTGTACGTCAGCTTCGCATTCAGCGTGGCTCCTAGGTACATGACGGTGCCCTTGTCCTGTATCCGTGTCCTGTTGATCATGATATGTGTCCTTTCTCTCCTGCGTTTTTGGTTGAAGTTGATAAGTTTGTTCTTCTCCTCGTTGATGTTCAGCTTCCATCAGTTCTTGAAGTATTCCCCTATCTGCCTGACATGTTGCTCTAATCTCTGCGTGGCTGTTATCTGCTGGGTTGATGATGTATATACCGCTATGTCATCCTCGAAGACTTCCTGGTGTTGTTTGCTGGCATTGCATGGTTTACTATCCTCGCAAGCTGCATGGCTGTTGCTTTTCCTCTTTGAAATCCGAGGTGCTCTGGTATGGTGGTTCCTAGTGTTTGGAGCTCTGCGTTGATCCTTTTGTTGAGCACTCTTTCGAAGACCTTTCCAAGGGTGGGTAGCAGGGAGATGGGTCGGTACGATGAGCTTTGGCTCCTGTCCCTTCTTGGTTGGTGATGATCCTGACAATTTTTCATGTCCTCGGGAAGTAGTGCAGTCTAATCGAGGCATTCATGATGTATTTTAGCTGGATAAGGGCTTAATTTGGCAGGAACTTGGCCTCCTTCATGACTATTCCGTCCGGTTCTGGCGCTTTGTACGGTCTAGCCCTGCTTATGATCCTCCTTAGCTCTCTGGGGCTCGTGATTATTCTTCTCGTGTCCTGCAGTGGTAGCACTGCGATCTCGTCCGTTGTCCTCTGCGCTCTTCTTTTTGTCCTGTTATCTGATAAATTTCCCATCAGGCTGCTGATATTGGCGAAGTAATAAATGAATGCCTCTACCTTTTCTGTCCTGTCCGTGATGATGTGTTCTACGCCGTCTCTCGTCACTTTGATCGGCGGGACTGTCCAGTTCCTGTTCTTCATTTTTTTTATGTGCTTCCAGATGTTGTTCTCTCGGCTTGCGGCTGCGATTCTGTTGTTCCAGGCATCGTTGTTATATGAATCCAGCATGGGTCGGGTGAGTCCGCTTGTGATATTGATTGAAATTAGTGCGCCATTGTCTTTTTGCCATTAAGTAGTGTTCATTTGAAGACTCTTTATCAATACTAGTTAAATAACAGAAGTGAGAGGACGATTCTATATCTGGTTCGAGTACATATTCTCTATACATTTGATGGTTTCCTGATCTACATCGAATATTCTAAAGATATACTTTAGATTATAAAATCAAGTAATATATAATGCTAAATTCGTCGGTACTCGTAAGACATTTGCAAATTACCACGAACAAAGAAAAGTTATATTTGATTTCTTTGAGTGTTATTTCCCCATTACCATATAGCTCAATATGGTACTTAAATATTGTACCACACTACTATTTTCTGATAAATATATCGAACGAACACATTAGTGTATAGTTCAATAAGTGTTACACTCGCGAATTAAACCTACTCACTTCTGTTGGGAGAGCACTGACTTATAATCGGATCTCGATTCAATTAAATTGATTATTGATCCTTACTTTATTTGTAGATGCATAATATTATCTTCTCTTCTTATGAAGTAAACTTATATAGAAGTTCATTTATTTCCATTTAATTTATGTAATATAATTATGTGAAATCATTTACGGTTGTCTATGAAACCTTTGTTCAATAGATTAAATTATATTCAGTATTCAGCTTTGAAATTAAATTAACTAAGCGTTTAGTGCAGATTTTTGAGCATTATACTCACATTCTACAAGTCATTCGGGATCTCATGCTTTTACTAGACAATCATCAACGTAATCTGAAAAAACAACCCATTTTCATGGGAAGTAAAGGGAGAATTTAATGTGCATTCCATTTCAAAATATGCTTTGCTTTCGACAAAACGGTATTACTGTCATCTATTAAGTGTACATTTTAATAGCAAAATAGCTTATATACAGCTGACATATTCTTTTACTTAGCCAAACTACCATTAATGTTGTAGATAGCCAAATCATAAATTCAAATTAAAGTCTGAAATTGCAGCAACTGGGGTTGTTCGAAAACAGCAACGGAAAATATTCTTTGGTTTGTGAAAATAGTGTCACTTGAGTTCTAAATTGATATAATACTGTGGTAGAATATAGCCTTGGCAATAATTTCATATAAATAATTGACGTCTAAAAAGTATCGGCGTCAGAAGGTAGAGGAGCAGATGGATATCGACACATCGGCTCCTTACGATGGACCAACCACCTCAGCCACCTCAGGGACGATATAGTCAAAAGATACAATTTTGAAAGATACTTCACGGTCGTGATAATACGTAGGGAATAATGGAAAAAGAACACCACTTGCATTCTTACAGGGCAGCAAAGTACCGTAAAATGGTATGCATATATGTCAATAACTGAACAGGGGACCGGAGCCGGAGTATTTGGGCCAGGAACCAAATTCTCCGAAGTGATGGGAAAACACCTGGACATAATTCAGGCGAAAATTAACGCCATAGGAAGATGTGCGCAGTTTAACCTTCACAGAAATTATAGGAAGAAAGAGATTGCCATTTTCTCAGACAGTCAAGCAGCCATCAAAACGCGGACTTCACCAACAATCAGCTTCAGAACAGTATAAGAATGCCTAGATAGGTTATACGAACATCACGAACTAGGTAAGAATAAAAAACTACCCCTTCAATGGATACCAGTACACGCTGGGATAGAAGGCAACGAAAAAGCAGACCAATCGGCAAAAGTAGGAACACAAACTTCGGTTTTAGGACTGGAACCTTTCTGTGGCAAAGGGATGCACACCTACAAGAAAGAATTCAGGAAAGAAAAGCGGAACAGTCTATCGGAATGCCTTCCAGAGTTAAGGCTATCATCCAGGAAGACAAAAAAACTTTATAACACTGGTTAAGTACAATCTCCGCATTCTCATCGGCATTCTTATAGGCCACTGCCGGTTGAGAAGGCACCTGGAGAGAATAAAAACTGAAAACTAGAACAGTTGCCGGCTCTGTGAGAGGGGGAGAAAACCCCGGAACACCTTCTCACGGAGTGCGAGGCGGTCGCGAACAGGCGATGGCCTGCTTCGGGTGCTGCATTATCGAACAGGAGGAACTTCCATCCATAGAACCATCCAGACTACTTGTTTTCATCAAAGAACTGAAGCTGGATGAGGTGCTCTGATTGAGAATCACATCAACGGAAACACAAAGGAAGGTGGACACAATAGATCTATACAGGTCGCAGTGGTACTAATACACCCCAAGATCATTCATTCATCGTCATCAGTTCTCATGATCTAGTCTTTCATCTAAAATCGGGTTTACAAATCCAATTTTCGCAAAATCCAATGCTACTATTTGCAGGTGCATTTTTAATGCTTTCGATATTTGTACAATTTCCTATTAACTAGTCTTATTGTCAAAATTATAAGCGCCAAGATACCACTCAAACTGTTTGCAGGAATATTACCTGAAAATTTGTCCAAATTTCTATACTTGTCGGTGGATATGTTTCCATATGAAAATTATGATATTTTCCGATGAACAGCTTCTCTATAATCATCAATAAATTTCGAAAAATTAGCTTTTTAGTCACCTGATGATACTTATTGAGCACGAAACAACACATGCTAATGGAAAAGGAGGAGAAATACTATTTAAAGCGTAGAAACTGTCTAATTTGTGCTAATTCTCGTAACCACAATTTTCATTGGGTAGAAGAATTACCATTATCAAAGAAGGTGAACATTTTTTTAATTTGAAAATTGCGACAGAAAACAACTCTGAGTGGAATAAATTTGCATTTCTTTTAATAAATAGAACGCCCTACTCATTACTAGGAGTTTAAGATTCTCCAGAATTTGTAACTTAAAATCAGTTATTGCATGAAATAGAGCTGACTTTTTTCCAGTAGAAGAATTATTATTATCAATAAAGGTGTACCTTATTTTTTTTTAGAAGCTTCGACAGGAAAAAACTCAGAGTGGAGCAAATTTGCATTTCTTTTATTAAGTAAAACTCACCATATATTACCAGGAATGTAAGCTCCTACAGAATTTATAAATGGGAAGTGCTACTTAAAATCAGTTATTGCATGAAATAGAGCTGATTTTTTTTGGGTAGAAGAAAGAAAAGAAGACTCTTTTTTTGAGCAGAAGAATTATCATTATCAATGGAGGTGTACCTTATTTCTTCTTTGAAAGTTGCGACAGAAGACAACTCAGAGTGGAACAAACTTGCATTTCTTTTATTAAATAAAAAACCTTATTTATTACCAGGAATTTAAGTTCCTCCATAATTTATAAATGAGAAGTACTACTTTAAATTAGTTATTGAATGAAATAGATCTGACTCTTTTTTGGTAGAAGAACTATCATTATCAAAGAAAGTGTCCCGTACTTTTTCTTTGAAAGTTGCGACAGAAGACATCTCAGAGTGGAACAAACTTTCATTTCTTTTATTAGATATCACATCACATATATTACCAGGAATTAAGGCCTCTTCAGAATTAAATGAGAAGAACTGCTACCAGCATGAAATAGAATGGAACTTTAATTAATTTTTTTATTAAATAAAACGCTCTATTTAGTATCAAGAATTTAAGCTCCTCCATATAAGTGGAAGTACTACTTAATATCAGTCATTCTACCAGGTAAGACAACTTAATGCCAACTCGTAGTTGAAGATAAGCTCATAGAGCAAGTGATGCAGTTCAAATATCTTGGCTTGGACATGCCCAGGGGCCACGACCCAGCAAAAGGCCTAATAGGTCAAATTAAGAAAACGATGCGAATGATAGTAAGATTAAAATTTCAAATCATACATCAGATCCATCATGACATACAGAATAGAAACACTAAAAGACACCAAAAAGACCAAAATCATGCTACGTGTATCTGAAATGACGGTGCTGAGAATGATAGCAGACAAAATCAGAAGAGACCGCATAAGAAACATCGACATTAGAGTACAATGCGGCATACAGGACATAGTAAAATAGGGAAGGCAAAGAAGAAGAGAATGGTACAAAAATGTAAGATGGATGGCCGAAGACAGACTACCTCGAATAGCACAAGAGTGAAAACCAGCAGGCAACCGCCCACTCAGAAGGCCACCGAAGAGTTGGAAATACATCGTGCAGTCCACATCACAGGAAATGTTACGACGGCAAGCGAAATTAATAATCTAATACAAGTAGAAGAAGAAGAAGAAAAGATTGGCAAACTTATAGCGATCTTTTCGGAAAGGCAAAGGAGAAAGCCATTGAACCATTTCATATATTCCAATAATACTTTCATCAGACAGGATTGGAATATGAAAGAATACATCATCTCCACATATCTTTTCGGGAAAAAAAAACGCGACAAGATAAGCTTTCCCTTCCACGTCTAAAATTTTGGCAACATTGAATTTGCTTTTTGAAGAATTTTCTATGCCAAATTTAACTAGTATTTAACAGTCTCGTGGTTTCTTCTCAGTGTTTTCTTCCTCGGAATCAGATCTGTCCAAGTCCAGTGGTAAATAAATTTATTAAAAAAAATCATGGTTTTGCTTTACGGCTGAATAATGAACTAGTAATGGTAATGAGCCTGAATCGGATTCATCGGTTGGAATATTGTGATATGTTTTAGATTTTTATAGACCAGACGTGGAAGGAATATTTTTTGGTAGTTCATTTTCGGGCTCAATCCTGGGTTCAATATCCATACCTACAGGGGGATGATTGGACATCCTGGTGGACCATTGATTCATGTGCGCCTTTTTGGCATTTTTGCAGATCAGTATTTCTATTTTCTAACCATTTTTTGTTCGAAAACACGCGACAACCTTCCACGTTTAAAATTTCGGCAACATTGAATTTGCTTGTTGAAGAATTTTCTATGGGAAGTTTAAGTAGTGTAAGATCATTAACTCTAATAATGTTTTTTTGATAAGCAGTCTCATGGTTCCTCGTTAGTGTTCTTTTCTTCTGAATCAGATGGGTCCAAGTCCGATGGTAAATAATTTTCATGTTGCATAATGAGGCATTGTCAAAGAATTTGAATCGGAATTATCGGACGGAATATTGAGATATGTTTTAGATTTTTGTAGACCAGAGGTCTAAGGAATGTTTTCTGGTGGTTGCTTTTCGGGTTCAATCGTGTGTGCAATATCAATATTTATAGGAGGATGATTGGACTTCTTGGTGGAACATTGATTCATCTACGCCTGTATGGCTTTTCTGCAGATCAGGATTTCTATTTTCTAAGCCTAAAATCATCTCTACATTTCTTTTTTTAAAGAAACGGGACAAGATTACTTTCATGCTCCACGTTTAAAATTTTTGCAACATTAAATTTGCTTTATGAAGAATTTTCTATGGGAAGCTTAACTAGTGTAAAATCATTAGCTGACTAGAAGAATTATCACTATCAGTGGAGGTGTATCTTATTTTTTTCCTTGAAAATTGCGATAGAAAAGAAGTCAGAGTGAAACATATTAGCATTTTTAAAAATAATGCACCCTACTTATCATCAGGAATTTAAGTTCAACAGAGATGGGCGATAATTGTGGATGTAGCTAAAAATATCGACAATCGACGTTTTAATGATCGATGTGATAGATCCATCATATATTTTGGCTAGTTCTCAATCTAATAGAAATACAACGTTACCGAACAAACGTCATACAAGCATCCAAGAGCTTTTTTGAAATTCTTTAAAAATAATAAAACAATCTCTTTTTGAAATGCAATACAAATTAAGCCTGTCCATTTCGAGCGTTGCTCAGATTAGTGCTGGCAAAAACCGTGAAAAGTTGAAACCGGTTATTCGGTTTTCTTAAAAACCGGTTTCGGATAAAACCGGGTATTCGAATAATAGTGAAAACCGGGTAACCGGATAACCGGTTAACCGGTTAATCGGATAGCCGGTTAATCGGAAAACCGGTTAATCGGTTAATACAGTCATCATAGGCTAAACATAATTTATAATTTGTTCTTAAGCATATTTCCATTAGTTCAGTTTCCCTGCCGATTAGGGCACAATCATTAAATTCTAGTGAACCAAATTTATTCCAGTTTTTGGTCGTTATTGAAATAAACCCCAAGGTAATAATTAAATTAAAAATATTGTTTATTACAAATTACAATCGATATAAATTCTGAGCAGAAAAAATATTACACTTTTTTAAAACTTAAATAAATATAAAGGTATTCTATTAAAGGTAGATATTATTTTTCAATCGCCCTCTAATAGCATTTCCAAATATAATCACCGTCCAGTAGGTATGTGGTATGTTACAATTCCAAATACCCAGTTTTTACTTTACTTTCTATCTTTTTTTACTATTATTTGAGAACCCGGTGGCTCAGTGCCATGTAACTAGATTATCGAATAATCGATTAATCGGTTAGCCGAGAAACCGGTTATTCGGTTAATCGGTTAAACGAGAAATCGCGTAATCGGTTAACCGAGTATCCGGTTAACCGGTTTCGGTTTTTTTAAAAACCGCGGATAATCCGAAACCGGTTAACCGACTATCCGAAAAACCGTCTTCGGTTGCCAGCACTAGCTCAGATTATAATTATGATCAGGTTGACAAATATTATAAACAGTTAAAAATTATTGCTGAACTACTACTACACACACACATTATCTCTAATAAAACACACGCATAAAAAAACTAAAATAATAAATGTGATTAAGACCACACGACAGAAGTCAAGGCAAGATCAATGTTAAATAAAGTTTCTTGGAAGTAGCAGTCATTGATCCCGGTACCTCCCCTCGCATGATAAGCGCGCGTGCGTCGAACCTGAATATAAGTATATAATTGGCATAATATTCATTGTAAATTTGGCAATTAGGTAGATTATTATTCGAATTAATATACTACAGAGACTGGATTAAAAAATACTTTTAATTCCTTATATCTCTTGTTAGTGCCAAAATTCGAAATGGCTAAAACCTCAAATTCAATTAGCTCACTCTGTATGAGGGGCAACATCATCATTTGCAAAGCGGTTTCATATACGATTTTTGGCATAGATTCTCGTCAAGTGATCAGTTTTGTTTCACAAAAAATAATTTTTATCGAAAAAAACTAAGGGCTTTAATTTTTTAGACCTACAAACCGATGTTTTTACATTTTCCTTCAAAAGTTCGGTTCACCTGACATTTTCGAAACAGAGAAGAATTCAGAGAGTTTTTTCCTAGAAATTTCCTATCAAACTCTCGTCTCAGTTTTTTCGATCCTAGAACGATCCAAACTGACCCAATTATCAATTCTCGCTAATTTCTGTGTTCAGAAAATATCATCAAAATTAATTCATTTTTCGACAGTTATTTTGTATTAAAGCAATCTTAGCAGTCTTATTCACTTCCTCGGTGAGAAGCCGAAAGAACTTTTCGCTTCAAAAGTGCAAAAACTTATTCTAAAATCAAAAATTATGCTTTTAATAGGTCATTCCTTGTTAGAATACATATTTTTTTGAAGCTGGCAGTAAAACTTAACCAATTTCGAGCGGTCAGAAATTTATTAATAAAATTAAATGCGTTCATTGTTTCAACAGTGCCTTTCAAGTAAATAAATGGTTATTCAGAGATTTCCATTGCATCTGCAAAACTTTTGGCGATAAATAATTTTAAACTATGACAAGCAAACACAATCGACCTGAAATGAAATGCCAAATGTTATTAAATACTATTAGGTATTGTACGTACTTGCGTAAGTTCGACACATTTGACAAAATATTGCATAGCGCGATGCACATCAATAACAATAGCACATTCTCTTTACAACCGTTATGACGTCTCCCTTCTTTATTATTAGCTATTAACCAGGACGACTATTAATCTGCGAAGTCAGTTACTCGTAATAAAATTCGAAGCAGAAAATGGAAATTTTACAGATCAAGTAAAATATATTCCACACTATTTATTTAAATAACATGACTCACATCATCAGGGTTGGAGGTTTACTTACGTACACTAAAGTCTGTTTAAGAAATGTATGGAGTATAAGATGGGGATTCCGTCCAGTTTGCCTGAATTTCGTGGTACGCTTTTTACCCCTGTAGTCCTTTTGCATAGCTAATGAGGTTTTATTACTCTATAGATTACATTTATGATCCTTTTAAATCCCTATAGTCCTTTTGCATATCTATTGAGGCAGGTAATAAAGACACAGATTATAAATACTTCTTAATGGTGTTTTAAACATGTTAGTATTTTCTGTTTCGCCATAGTGTAGCAGCATTAAAAAACTATTACTAAAATGGCCAACGAAAAGACTCGCTAATAATTCTCCTTTATCAGTGAGTGAAAAAGTTGTTATTTTAAATGTACACGATTGCATAAAATGCGATTGCCCTAGGTTTACTGCACAAGAAATTGTTGAATGATGTTCCCGAATATCTGGAATTGGAACCTCCCAAGAAAATTCCAGGAAGACCATCAAAAGTCCTTGATGAAGACACCAAATGTGTAATTCGAAGAAAAGTTCTCTCTTTTTCTTTTAAAAAAGAAATACCCACCCTGGATCAAATTTTGATGGAGCTTAGCCATGATGACAGTATTCCTTTGATAACTGGAAAATTCTTATGGACAACTTTAAAAAATATGGATGTTGTCTGGGAAAAGCATAACCAAAAAGCACTTTTACATGAAATTGAAATTGTTTGCTGGCGACGAAAATACTTGAGAAGTATAAAGCAGGATTGCAGGGAGCAAAAAAAATGAATCTTGATGAGACGTTGATCAATGAAGGTTATATAGTACAAAAAAATTGGCAAGACAAAAAAATAACCAGTGCCCACCAAGCTTCCATGGAAGGCTTATCAACGGGTATTAAAGTGCCTTCGGGAAAAGGGAAGAAACTAATAATTGCATTGATTGGAAGCGAAGAGGGATTTTTAAAAGAAGATTTGCTAACCTCTTAGTCGTGCCGGACGGGAGATTACCATGAGGACATGAATTCGGATGATTTCGAAGCCTATTTTGGTGAAATGATAAAATTTGTTCCGGCTGATTCGGTGGTGGTTATGGATAACGCAAGCTATCATTCACGGCGAATAGAGAAGACACCAACTTCATCTTTGAAAAAACAAGAAATTATCGACTGGCTAATTAACAAAGGTATTGAGTTTGAATCCAATTTTATAAAGAAAGAACTACTAGCCATAGTAAATTTACTCAAAAACCATTTTATGAAATATGCCATGGAAGTTATAGCAGAAAAATTTAATATTACTAGTAAATGTAAAGGTTATGTTCTAGCTCAATCCTAGTGATCACTAGTGATACCTGGTCATCCTACCACACCGTTAGCCCTCCCACCTAACTTCAAACTACTGTCTCCCTACCCAACCAATTTAACTTCGCTCACTTCCCAATCTTATCCCCACCAATTTGACCTACCATCCATTGTAATCCCCCCACCATTCCTCATCTCTTTAAATAGGAACGCCACAATTTTCAGTTATTCAATATGTGAGTACCAGTCGATCTGTCGTGGGATGAGGGGTTCTGGGAACCATTAGAACACGCTGCTGTGCTACGCCACCCTCAGGTGTCAGTACCAGTTGATTTCTCTTAGGATGGAGGATTTTATGAATCTTATACCATTAGAATATGTGTTAAGTAATCCAGTTCTTCGCTCTTCACCACCAAAGTTGTCCAAGAGCGCAAAAAAGAAATTTCGAGAAGAGGAAAAAAAAGGATTTCAAAAATTAAAAGCTGAACAGCAAAATCTACTATTAGAAAATCCTCCGCCTCTTGAGAACAGAACCAGAGTTACCGCGGAACAGCCAACCAAAATCGCAGACTACACCAGTTGGGATTCGTAATTATTAAAACAAAAATTAATTGTCGCCCAAGTGTTGATCTATCTCATGTAAATGGAGAGAAACAATTAATAGAATTTACCCTAGAAAAACTGAAAATGATTCCATTGAATTATTTGATCACAAATGTAAACCCTTTCGAACTATTAAATATTTGAGGAAAATTACCAAACACACATAAAGTCAACTTTAACCTGCAAATAAAATTACCGTGCTTTATTCATTAAAACAGACCTGATGGTCGCACTGAAAGAGATGATCCTCCATGTTCACAAAGTAATTTTGCTTTATGTAGTAAGACATTACCTCAGTTCACTACCAATTATTAAGTATTCAAATACATTTTTAAGAAAATTGTACAACTTTTATTCCTAATTCAACCTTTAAAACTTGAATAATGATATGCATATACTTACCGCTTACCGCCATATCACTGCAAATTAAATCTTATAGAACTTATATGGGCGCAAGTGGAAGGATTTGTTGCAAGATAAAACACGACATTTAAAATGAAAGACGTTAAGCTACTATTTGATCAAGCCATTAAGGGAGTGACACCAGAGAACTGTGGAAAATCAGTCCAGCATGTGATTAAACAGGAGCAGAAATGTGAGATCTTGACAACCTAATCGATCAGACGATTAACCCTTTAATTATAATGTCAAGAGGTGATGACAGGTCCTCAGATAATGAAGAATATAACCTATTATAATTTAATTGTTTTATAATAATGTATAATAATAATAATTTTATCTATGTATATTATGTACATATTCTCTTCTTCGTCATATCTTCATGTCTGAAGCATCGTGACACTATGTCTACTTGCAACTAAAATTTTACACTTCCAAAGGTGGCGATCTTCGACCTCGCAGAGATTCGTTTGCAATGGTTGACCTGTGATGTTCTTTATTTGGTCCAGCCAGCGTGAAGGAGATCGGCTTCGAGGTCTTCGACCTTCTACTTAGCCCTGTACTATAAGTTTCTCTAGATTATCCTCATTTCTGTGTGTGATGTGTCCAAAATATTGAAGGATTCGCCTGCGGCACACTGTAGATAGTCGATCCGTGATGCTCAGTTCATTAAGAATTGACACGTTTGTTCTTCTCGACGTCCATGGAATGCCCAACTTTCTTCCCCAGCACCACATTTCAAATGCCTCTATGCGGTGTCTATCAGCAGCTTTGATGGTCCATGACTCGGATCCATACGAAAATATAGAGAACACCAAAGATCGCACAAGAGCCATGTTTGTGTTTTATGGTTATCTCTTTGTCTGTCCATATCTTTCCCAGGTTCACCATAGCTGCGCGATAGTGCTATACGGCTTATTATCTCTGTCTCGCAGTCTCCTGTGTTGGTTATTAAAGGGTCAAGTAGATGAACTCTTTAACCGTTTCGATATATGGAGTCAGATTGTTTAGGTGTACTGCGTTACTTCTATCAATTACCATGAGTTTGGTTTTGTCTAAGTTAATTTCTAGACCAAGAGTCTTACTTTCGTTAGCTACCCTTTCGAGCATTCGGGCCATTTCTTCTTCATTCTTCGCTATTAGAGTGGTATCGTCCACGTATCGAAGATTGCTTGCCATTTTACCATTGATCGTAATTCTTTCTTCAATCAAATCTAAGGCGCGTCTCATTACGTATTCGCCATAGGCATTGAAAAATCTGGGTCACAATATACATCCCTGGCGCAGTCCTTTTTGCGTTTTGAAAGGATCCGATGTTTTATTATCTAGGTTGACAATTGCGTCATTATTCTCATATAAACTGG